>CM062617.1:8368289-8935789 GCA_025617555.3 Puccinia polysora
ACATATCAGAGTGCGTAACGGCTCAAATGAGCCGTGGGGGCCCAAAGATGACTACAAAGGGCTTTTTCAAACATGCGCAACCTGGGGGTTGTGTAGGAGCAGTATAACCCCGGACACGGCTCCAATGAGCCGTGTACCCCCGTGAAGGGCTCATATTTGCCATTTTTAGGCGTGTAAAACCCCCTGGAAGCCGTTCAAGAATTTTGGGGACCCCCTTGACCACACTTGGGTTCTGTCAACCCAAATTTGGGATTAACGCATACTTTGTGGGACTGTTGTTCCACACCTAGCAATCCCAAAGAGACATTAAAGTGAAAACCAAGTGAAATTAAAGTGAATAATCATAAATCATATAAAAATCTGCAAAAAATTCTTTCTGAACTCAAAGTGATCAAACTTTTTTTGATCAATTGAAATTTGGATTGAATACTGAAGTATACCATTGCATATTTTTGCATGGGAACAGTGGCAAGCCCTCCTTCTTCTGACATTGCTGTCTGGAAGTTCTATATTGATAGTGCCATCAACAAAGCTTTGGAAAAAGAAAAAAAGTATTTGGGTAATGAAACTTTGGAAGCTCCAATTGCATCCTCATCAAGGGTGAAAATTGAGGAACAAAATTATTCACAAATGGACATGACTGCTGGCAGTGAGTAACGTTTTATGTTACTGGTATTTTCTGTTTTTACTTTGATTGAAACTGATGGATTCAATGCCATCAATATAACTATTTAACGTGGCAGATCCACTTGAACCACCTCCCTTGGGAGCTTTTCCTACTAGGGAAGAGGCACAAAACTTATTTCAAACATGTGCATTGAAGCATTGTTATGTTTTGAAAGGTTTCAACTCAAAGCGTGACTCATATGTGGATTCAGGCTGTGATAGACATGGTTCCTATCCAGGAAGTCTTCTTACCAAACAGTCTAGGCAAACTCACATAACAAAAGTTGAGTGCAAGTTTTGAATCCATGAAGTTGCACAAAGGCAGACCCCTTGTGGCGCCTCTCCTACAAAGAAACCCAACATAACAATCAACCATCTGAATATCCCTCTGTGCATCCTCAACTGAGGAGAATGTTGGTGGTGGCCTTAGACAATCCAGTAGAAGGAATGAATGATGGGCTCAATACATTAAAAATGAAGATTAAATTGAGAAAGATTGATGGGTGGGACTATTTTGATGACCAAACAATCTATATCACTAAGCAGAAGGTAACACTTGCAGAACTAAATGAAAAATTTTTATGGAAGCACTCTATGAAAAGCTTGAAGAAACAAGTTGGATTCACTGGTCAAAGTTCAGTGGAGAGGGTCACTTGGAGCTGTGCGTAGCACATCCAGAGGCATTAAAGCTTTCAAAAAAATTCCATCATATTTCTATGTTTGATTTTACTTATAAAACAAATAATTACAAAACCCCACTAATGCATGTTGTAGGAATTACAGCCAATTGGAAAACTTTGACAAAAGCTCTTGATTTTATAACAAAAGAAACTTTTGAGTTCTACGGTTGGTCTGTAAATGCATTAAAGGAGTTGGCTTATGATCCTGAGAGACTTCCAAAAGTCTTTGTGACAGACAATGAAAAAGCTCTGATTGTTTCAATTGAAACTAGTTTCCCAGAGTCATCAAGACAATGTTTCACTTGGCACTTGTCTAAAAACATACAAGCAAACTATAAAGTGCGCTTTGTCGATGATGTTGAAGGATGGAAAAGCTTTATGAATCAGTGGTCAAAGTATGGGGCCTCAAAGACCAAGGCGGAGGCAGAGGTCAATGATGCGGAACTCAGAGTAGGTCCAAATCACTTCTTCTTATTCTTCCTATTTTTGGGTTCTGACCTTTTGCCTGGTATAGTGTTTCTTGAAAGACTATGGGGAGGTACTTGAGTATATGGAAAATAATATTTTCCCTATCAAATAGACCTTTGTAACAGCATGGACTTGTATAAACCCAGATTTTGGAAACAAAATAACTTTGCGCGTTGAAGGGGCCCATGAGACTCTCAAACAATTCCTTGCATACTCTTTGGGGAACCTGTTGGATGCTTTGAAAAGCCTTGACAGAGCAGTTTTGAATCAAATTAAATCAGTTCATGCATCACTTTATAACTCTTGAATTAAGTTAGGGACAGTTTTTCCACCTGAAATGTTACCATTTGGTTAAAAATTTTCTTTAGAGGCAATCCAACTTGTTAGGGAACAATTTGAGAAGTTCAAATGTGATCATGATGGCAAAGTCTGCACCAAGTCATATTTCAAGACTATGAGTTTGCCCTGTTCCCACCAAATAGGAGAACTTCTAGAATTCAGAAGATCCGTGGTACCTGAAGATGTTCATCCTTAGTGAAGGTTGGACTATGAACCTTGCAGTTCTAGCTCTGTAAGTTAGCTTAAGTTGGATTGTTCAAGTTGGATTGTTCAAATAACTATGTGATTAATGCTTTTTGATTAATGAATCCTTATTTACTAATTTTTGATACTTTTGAATTTTGCCAGTGCAATTTTGATGAAATGCTAAGCATTACTCAGTTATGTGAAAAATTCAATGCAATGATCTTGGAATCTCCAGATCATGAGCAAAGCAGACTATTGAAGTATATCATTCAGAAGATTATAAAATATTGATCAAACCCCAGACTTGCACCTAAATTCTTACAATCAAGTAGGGGCAGGCCAAAATTGACATAAGGTTTATTTAGTTTATGAGTTGTGTTAGTACCCTTTCACTCCTTTTCCTTTTTTTTTTCTCACTGCAGTCTGGTGCAGTGTGGAATGCCACCCAACTACATTTGAGCCGTGTAAAACTCCACATGGCTTGAATGAAGTTTTGTGGAAGTCCACATGGCGGTTGACCGGGTTGGGTGGGCCGCATGACTCCTTGAGCCATGGGGGGCTGTACACAGCCTGAATTGGAACGTGTGGCATACCACACGGCCCATTTCAAACTTTTTTAGTGGCTCAATGAGCTGTGAATTTGACATTACCCAATAAAAATTATATAAAACTTATTTTTTTATTTTTTTATCATTTTTTAGTGAATCCCACATTTTAATTTGAGGATTTGATGGAGTTGTACCTTCTTGACAAATCCCAAGAGCTATTATTCTTGGATTCCTCCTAATATCTAATTGGTTCTAAGCAGGAACCGTTTGGAATACCTCCTAAGGATGGTACTGACCTAAAACAAGTACAATCACCTTTAAACATGAACATAAGTAATGTAAAAGCCTTATAAAAAAATTATCAAAAATAATAAACACATGAAAAAAATATTATTATTTTTTTAATTTCTTTTTTCAAAATCTTTGAAAAAACTTACATATTTCTTTGAATAATTTTCTGCAATAGGTGCAACACCCTGGAAAAAGGTAGAGCCCCTTCCTATGCATCTCTGCCTTGAGGAACCCGCGCTTGCAAGGAATCCAGTTGCAAGCACACCTAGTGGACTCAAACCTGCAACCCAAGCGTCATACAAGACAGTGGTAAAAACAACAGATGCCAACTCAACCAACTCAATATTGCAGATTTTTCCCTTTCCCCTCACCTCATCCTGGGTGGATAACTTTAAACCTACTGGCTAGAACCAGCCAAGGAGGAAAAAATCAAAACACTAGTGAAAGGGCATGTAGGATACTGGGAACAGTCCAAACTGGCCCAGACCCAGGAAGACATGCCAGGTATGAAAATAGCCATTTCTCAGGCAAACTTTTCCCATATTTCTCCTCAAAAATTGATCCCAGGGAAAGAAGTAGAAACTTTTGTGCAGAATTGGAATCCCTGGGAGTAACTAGCTACCTTAAGAGAAAGGAACCCAAAAAGAAGAGGTCCTAAGCCCACCATCAATTATGGAAACCCAAGGATTGGGACAAGATGATATCCTCCGCACAAAAATGGAAGAAATTTCATCAAAGTTGGATGTACCTACTTTCAACACCTTTTGTGTAAATGAAGCTCATAATTTCAAATTTGTAAGCAGAAATTGGGAAAACATATATGAGCAATTTGATGAATTCAATTTAAATATTCACAAAGTACTTCAATACCATTCTGTTCTAACTAAAATTAATGAGATGGAAATGAAACACTTGAAAGAATATATGAGCATGAACAGATTTGCACTGATAAAACATATGGAAATTACCTATTTCACCACCCAAGAAGAAATATTTCTGTACTTTTATTATATTTTAAAGAAGAAGATAAAAAAATCACACAAACTCCTTCTACCCGCTTGATCAATGAGTGGAGTTATTAAGCAACAAACTTAACATGGAATTTATTATGATCAAGAATGACCCTAGAGATCTTGAAATTTATATAACTAACTCTCCAATTATCAAATTTAAAGAATCAAGACCAACCAGATTAACTGCTACTCCTAGCATTCCTCCTAGATATGGAACAGCCAAGAATGATTCTAATAGGACCTGAATTTGGAAAAGCTCTGAAATTGTTTCCACCTATAACTGAGTGGCCTAAGCTTTCAGGAGAAGGAGAGTATCACCATATCAGTTTTTTTGAGTTCATTGATTATACCCTTTCTTCTTATGAATTCCCTGATACCACTTCTGTGGTGAGATTACCCAGATTATTTAAAGGATTATCCCTTGATTGGTTCATCAATTAAAATGAAGAAGTAGGGTATTTATCTTAGATGTCCTGCAAAGAGCTAATCAAAGAACAATTTGGAACCAGAAAATGGAAAATGAAAATGATGAAAACCTTTGAAACATCCCAGTTTGACCCATCTAAAGACAAACCACATAATTGGTGTCTTGATCAGAAAATAAGGTTGGATTTTTTACCCTGATTCTGAAAAGGAAGAGTTGAATTAGATACTTCTCAGACTATCCCCGGAAAGCTCAACCACAGTGTAAGGTGCAGGATTTGCATGAACTCTGACCTCTCCACACTGATTGCTGTATTGGAAGAAACCATTGATCTGAATGGTCTTGACAAACCTAGGGACCGGATTACTAGGAATAGAGAAGAATATAAAATGAGAACTAAGAATTCCTCTACCCCTAATCCTACAACCCTGGAATTCATGAAGAATTCATAAACTAAAGAAAAGCTATGCCATAATTTCAACCATACAGGAAATTTGATATCTGACTGTCCCCAAACCAGGAGAAGGATCAATCCTATAGAAAGAGAGGATTATTATAAGAACTCTTACCCCCAATATGATGGAGCTGATGGATCAATTTAAGAATGTGAATTGATTTTTACTAACCCCATCAATGCTATTGAAGGCAAAATTGATTCCTCCCTGGATAGAGATATTTTCAATGAAGATTCCAATATACTTTGACAATGGAATCCTAGCATGAATATTCATCATCTTTCTGAAGCCAAAGCCCTCACACTTTATCCCTATGCCAGTAAAATTTACACTCTGGAAAGACTTGATATGCTACTGGTTTGATCCATAGTTCCTGGGTGAAATTACTCCTGGATAGAGAGATTTCTGCTGTTTTTTTGGATCATCTTACATGAAAAAATAAGATATAAATTTTAAGGTGAATTTTTTACCAGTACCCCAGGCTAAGTTCAGCATCTCTAAGTTTTCCCTTAATGCTATTGGATTATGGACATCAGACATTATAATACCTCATACCAAAGGATCACTAAAACTGAAGATTGAGTTTGTAGTACTTCAAAATGGAGTATTTTATTAATTTATCCTAGGAAATGATTCCCTTTTTCTGTATGAAATAGAGTTGTTCCGGAGTAAAGTTCTTTACAGCAACAGGAGATGGGAAAAAGAATTTCAAAATATGTGATATCAATGCTCAAGCTCCTGAATCTACTTATGATAAAAACTTGGAGAAATTTAACTGAGAATATTTTTCTCAAGTAGCTTTGAATTCACAGGTCAGTGAGGATCAAAAATGGAAAATCCTCTAAGTTTGCTTTGAAAATCAGAATTCTTTCTGTACCAAAGACAACCCCATTGGTAATATGAAGTGATATGATATGATTCTGAACTGGACTATTAAGCCTCCTTTGTCAGCTTGCTACTATTGCAGAGCAAGCTGCAAAAGTAATAAAAATAACTTAAAAATAATAATAATACAATTAACCTAAGAAGGAGTAGGAAAACCATAAATATTATTTATTATTACAGAAATGGATTCTCCACCCAAAATTTGGTAGGGTCACTCACTGACCCCATCCTTGAAATCCAACTCCTTATATTTTTAAATAATTAAGGAAAGAAAAACCAAAATACTACAGCTCCATTATTGAGCTTTTTTGCCAATTAAATATTTCACTCACATTGTCATGTATTGGTTTCACACCTAAAATTCAGTCAGAATTGAGGTTTTGTGTATATTTTAGGAGCTACGGGCAGAAAGGTGTTTTGTCATAATTCCCGCAAGCAGCCGCGGCAGCCAAAGCACCCTCCCGCGGCTGAAATACAGCCGTGTCAACCCATCAAGGTCGTGTACGCAGCCGCGGGATTATGGGCTGACAGAGTGACAGGCGGCTCAGATATCCTGTAAACAGGCTACAACATACACGGGAACTTTCTACATATATAATAAAGGTTCCCGTGGATAGTGGACTGTATAAACATACATAATATTATATAAAAATACATAATTAATCCTTACACGTATTTTTCACTTAATATAATGCAAAGTACCAAGAATGTCGAAAATAAGACAATGACAACTTCTAAAAATATATTAAAATACTTTAATAGCCTTTTATGAGAATTTCCATACATCAATATCTTTGTGACATACTAAGGAGGATAATGATGTAATAAGATTACATGAATTCTCATGACTTGAATTTTTAAGAAATCATCTTAACAAATCAACTGGAACTCGAAAATAAAGAGTAAGATCAATATTATGACTTTTACTCCAGTTATATAATACATAATTAGAACTGACCTGACATCAAAATGTCCGTAGAGATGTCTAATAATATAATTATTAAATTACTGGGAACATTTACTAAGGATAATTAATTAAATAATACATAAATAGGACAGATTAGTGTTTTTCACATGTCCTAATGTCTATTATAAGGTAGAATAATTCCCATACCCTAAGGAATTAGATGCTACCCGGGCTATAGCACCAAGAACACATGACAGGCTACCTCTGGTTACCCTTCTAGCCTTAGTTTCCGTCCCTTTGAGCACCTACAACCCTCAGAAGGACCATATTGGGACTCCAAAAGCTATAAATAAAGAGCTCTTTTGAGGATATTGATGGGCAAAGACCCAGTAATATTCATATCAAGACGCCGTGCCAAGGTAATCAAATACTTATGAGAGATAAGTAAGTGATTTATGGCAATTTCTGATCAGTAATATCCGTCTTCAAACCTCTTTTTATCAATTGAAACTGCTGGGCAACCTTATAACCCCAGTATACAGGTTTAAACCCATCAGTACATGTCCCAAACAGATAACCAAAGTATTTAATAATATACCAAGTGAGTCTTATTATCCTCTCTCTGTTGTGGTAGCTTGGCTACAAGGCCCTACCACTCCATTTTGTATTTTATATACATATTATCTTTGGTTATAATAATCTTTAAACTAAAGAACCCAAAGTAACCAGGACTAGGGGTTTTCATACTGAAATCCCTGAAGAGAGGTGTTAAAGATCCCCAATATAATTGTGGCCCCTCTATAAATATTTAATAATCAATTTTGATTCACAACAATAAAATTTAACCAAACCATTTAACCTTGCAATAAGCTTAATCCAAGTATTCTACGGATTTTTGCTGCAGTTATTAAATAATATATTTATTATTTACTCTATCACCTCTGGTATCTAAAGGATAGCAAGGGTCTTGGCATCCAGGAGGCTGACATCCTTACCCTCTCAACCCCAGGAGACCTACTTACCCTTCTAGTCAAAATTCCATGGATGCTCTTGAAGCTCAGATCTTGGAAATAATTGACCTAGAAGTTTTAACACAATGAAAAAGTGGATTTTACCAAACCAGTGATAATAGATTGGAACCAGGATAATTCAAGAATTTCTAGAGAATTTAGGATGCTTAATAACTCTAATCAAGCTGACTACTATCCTATCCCAAGGCTTTAACATGCTCTCCATAAACTTTCAAAAGCTCAGTTTATTACTACTATGGACATGCTGAAGGTTTTTCACCAAATATCTTTCAGCCCTGAAAGCAGGAAGTTCATGAGGATCACATGCCACTTAGGTATCTTTAAGTATTTAAGGATGTTTTGGTATCAAGAACACCACTTCTCACTTACAACAGACAATGGATACACTACTAGGCCTGTTCATCAGAAAAGGATGGATGCTGGTATATATTGATGATTTTATCATCTACTCTGATGATTGGGCCAATGAAATGTGCAATTTAAGAATATTAATTAGAAATATCTCCTCTGTGGGATTAAATTTATCTATTAAAAATTGTAAATTTGGATACATTGAACTCAAACCCTTGGGACTTATAGTCTATGGGTTGACACCAACTTGTGATCAAAGAAAAAATAGCATTTTTTATGAACATACCAATGGCCCAAATCAAAACTGAACTCCTGTCCTTTTTCATTTTTTTCAAAAACTACAGGAATCCAATACCTAACATTTCTCTACTTACAAAGTTTTTTTATGAAATCTGCAAAAACAAAACATCATTTTAGATAACTAATGAAAGATTGAAGAACTATGAGCAACTCAAAAAAGCCATGACTAATGCACCAGTTTTGACACAACCAGATTACACCAAACCCTTCAAGCTTTACATAAATGCTAGTATGGAAGGCCTAGGAGCTTCCTTGCACCAAGAAGTAGTAGAAGATAATAAAACAGTAGAGAAACATATGATCTTCATATCCAGGAAATTTGAGGATACAAAAAGGAGATATAGTGCTAGCCAAATGGAGTGTCTTGCTTTAGTTTGTGCATGAGATAAAGTCCACTAATACTTGAAATGTACCACCTTTGTGGTAATAAATGACTTTAATGCTGTCATAAATCATATTAATATGAATAATCCCAGCAGGCAAATTTTAAGGTGGCAAATAGCCATACAAAAATATAGAGGAAAAATGATAATAGTCCAGCAAGCTTGAAATAAAAATCAAAATAGGGCGTATCAAATTTAAGAAAATCTGCCATTTTTTAATGGTGGGTTTCAACCCAAATCTGCTGTTTCAAACCCGCCATTAAAAATCAAAAAACCCACTTATTCCAGATTAGACATGACAAATTTAGCTGATGATAAATTCACAACTCCAGTCGTGTTGCAGTTGTGTAGGGCCCCACACAACATATGGGAGTTTTTTAGGGACCCACACAACCTGTGCAAGTTGTGCAGGGCCCCACACAACCTGTGGGAGTTGTGTAGGGACTCACAAAAGCTGTGGGAATTTTGTAGGGCCCCACAAAACCTTTAAGAGTTGTGTAGGTCCCCTCGACGCTTGGGGGCCCATACACTACTCCAAAGGGTTGTTCTAAACACGCGCTACCCCTGGGGGGGCATATACTCCCTAAATGGGAATTTTTGATTTTCTTCCCCCTGTACACAACCATATTATTGATTATTAATTATTTATGTTTAAATATCTATGCGAATTCCTAATCTATCCAATTACCTGGTTATTTCTATTTCCATTTTTATTTCAATTTATTTTTATTCTAATTTTGTTTTATTTTTCTCTATAGTATTTCATTATTTCATTGTTTTATTTTTCTTTTTTTATTCATTCATCTCACGCGCCCAATCAATCATCTTGCGCGCACTTGTCAATGGTCCAAAACATGTATTTCATTTTGATCAAAATCTCTTCTCATCATCTCAAATACAAAAGTTGAGGCAAGTATTCATTTAATCTTGCTGAACTTTCTCTATTTACTTTTCTCAATCTAGCAATTCAATCAACAATCATTCCATATGCAATTGAGGAAATTAGGAAGATTGGACATTGCTGAAGACTCAAGATAATTTGGTGCGACCATCTTCACTGAACTTTATTATGGGAATTTTTTTCTCTCTAACCTTTTCTTTTATAGTCTTTTTCTCATCCGGTCTTACTCTAAACCTCAGCGTATTTGTGGTGGTGGCTGTGTTACTTGGGTTTATCTGTTTCTGAGTACAATTCATTTTTTATCAGCTTGAGTATGACAGATGTTTCTTTCTTCACTGGATATTTGAAATCATTTTATCTTTTTATTGTTCTAATGTGATATTTCAGTTTCATTGTTTTAACATTTTCATTTCTTAAGAAATTAGTTCTCTTATTTCATCAATTTATTATTTATTATTTATTACTTATTATTTATTATTTATGATTTGTTATTTATTATTTGTTATTTATTGTTTATTGTTTATTATTTATTATTTATTATTTATTATTTATTATTTATTATTTATTATTTATTATTTATTATTTATTATTTATTATTTATTATTTATTATTTATTATTTATTATTTATTATTTATTATTCATTATTTATTATTTATTATTTATTATTTATTATTTATTATTTATTATTATTTATTATTTATTATTTATTATTTATTATTTATTATTTATTATTTATTATTTATTATTTATTATTTATTATTTATTATTTATTATTTATTATTTATTATTTATTATTTATTATTTATTATTTATTATTTATTATTTATTATTTATTATTTATTATTTATTATTTATTATTTATTATTTATTATTTATTATTTATTATTTATTATTTATTATTTATTATTTATTATTTATTATTTATTATTTATTTTTTATTATTTATTATTTATTATTTATTATTTATTATTTCTTATTTATTATTTATTATTTATTATTTGTTATTTATTATTTATTATTTATTATTAATTATTTGTTATTTGTTATTTATTATTTATTATTTGTTATTTATTATTTATTATTTATTATTTATTCTTTATTATTTATTATTTATTATTTATTATTTATTATTTATTATTTATTATTTATTATTTATTATTTATTATTTATTATTTATTATTTATTATTTATTATTTATTATTTATTATTTATTATTTATTATTTATTATTTATTATCTATTATTTATTATTTATTATTTATTATTTATTATTTATTATCTATTATTTATTATTTATTATTTATTATTTATTATTTATTATTTATTATTTATTATTTATTATTTATTATTTATTATTTATTATTTATTATTTATTATTTATTATTTATTATTTATAATTTATTATTTATTATTTATTATTTATTATTTATTATTTATTATTTATTATTTATTATTTATTATTTATTATTTATTATTTATTATTTATTATTTATTATTTATGATTTATTATTTATTATTTATTATTTATTATTTATTATTTATTATTTATTATTTATGATTTATTATTTATTATTTATTATTTATTTATTATTATTTATTATTTATTATTTATTATTTATTATTTATTATTTATTATTTATTATTTATTATTTATTATTTATTATTTATGATTTATTATTTATTATTTATCATTTATTATTTATTATTTATTATTTATTATTCATTATTTATTATTTATTATTTATTATTTATTATTTATTATTTATTATTTATTATTTATTATTTATTATTTATTATTTATTATTTATTATTTATTATTTATTATTTATTATTTATGATTTATTATTTATTATTTATTATTTATTATTTATTATTTATTATTTATTATTTATTATTTATTATTTATGATTTATTATTTATTATTTATTATTTATTTATTATTTATTATTATTTATTATTTATTATTTATTATTTATTATTTATTATTTATTATTTATTATTTATTATTTATTATTTATTATTTATTATTTATGATTTATTATTTATTATTTATCATTTATTATTTATTATTTATTATTTATTATTCATTATTTATTATTTATTATTTATTATTTATTATTTATTATTTATTATTTATTATTTATTATTTATTATTTATTATTTATTATTTATTATTTATTATTTATTATTTATTATTTATTATTTATTGTTTATTATTTATTATTTATTATTTATTATTTATTATTTATTATTTATTATTTATTATTTATTATTTATTATTTATTATTTATTATTTATTATTTATTATTTATTGATTATTATTTATTATTTATTATTTATTATTTATTATTTATTATTTATTATTTATTATTTATTATTTATTATTTATTATTTATTATTTATTATTTATTATTTATTATTTATTATTCGTTATTTATTATTTATGATTTATTCTTTATTCTTTATTATTTATTATCTATTATTTATTATTTATTATTTATAATTTATTATTTATTATTTATTATTTATTATTTATTATTTATCATTATTATTTATTATTCATTATTTATTATTTATTTTTTATTATTTATTTACTATTTATTTATTATATATTATTTATTATTTATTATTTGTTATTTATTATTTATTATTTATTATTTATTATTTATTATTTATTATTTATTATTTATTATTTATTATTTATTATTTATTATTTATTATTTATTATTTATTATTTATTATTTATTATTTATTATTTATTATTTATTATTTATTATTTATTATTTATTATTTATTATTTATTATTTATTATTTATTATTTATTATTTATTATTTATTATTTATTATTTATTATTTATTATTTATTATTTATTATTTATTATTTATTATTTATTATTTATTATTCATTATTGATTATTGATTATTTATTATTTATTATTTATTATCTATTATTTATCATTTATTATTTATTATTTGTTATTTATTATTTATTATTTTTTATTTTTTATTTTTTGTTTTTTATTTTTTATTTTTTATTATTTATTATTTATTGTTTATTAATTATTAATTATTATTTATTATTTTTTATTCTTTATTTATTATTTATTATTTATAATTCATTATTTATAAATTAGTGGAGGCCACACAACGTCATTTTAGCTTTTTAGCGTGCCACACAACTCAAATGGGATGTGTAGCATGCCACAAGACCCATTTGAGCTGTGTAGCATGCCACACAGCCTATTTGAGTCTTTGAGTGTGCCACACAATCCATTTGAGCCATGTAGATTGCCCCTTGGCCCATTTGAGTCGTGTGGGGTGCCACAAAGTCAATTTGAGTTTTTTACACACTTTCACAATCCCCATTTGAGTTGTGTGTACAACTTAAAGAGTTGTGAATTTAAAATTACCCGTCAAGGTTAACATGAAATAAGTGGGTTTTTTCAAGTAAATATTTAACAGCTCTCACTGGCTCAACCACGCTTCATTCTACAACATCACCCCTGGTTTCATCCTTTAACCTCATCAGAACAATTGATCACTCTCATTGCTTCATTGCTATCCTCATCACTTCATCACTCTCATTTCTTCCATTGCTTCATTGCTATCCTCATCACTTCATCACTCTCATTGCTTCCATTTCTTCATTGCTATCCCCATCAATTAATCACCCTCATTTCTTCATAACTCTTATCACCTCATCACTCTCATTGCTTCAATACTCTCATCCCCTCATCACTTCATCACTCCCACCATCTAAATGCTGTCATAGCCCTTCATCCCTTCATCCCTCTTACTCTTTTTAAATTTCCCCTTAGCAAACCTCCCCCACAAGTCCACTAAACATTCCAATGGACCAAAGCAGACATCCCCCAGGAACTCAACATGCAACAATCCTCCCCCATTAGCTTCCAAAGGCTCAAGTCACCACAATAGAGCTGATCACATCATCCTGGTAAACTGGCTCAAAATTCCATCCAACTACAATTCTTGCTTTGGATCAAAAAAAAAAAAACACAATTTGGCCAACCTCCATCCTCTATGGTTAATGGTTATTGATCCAGAAATCAATTTCCAATCAATTTCTCAATCAATTCATGATTGATTGAAGGATTGATGGGAGATTTATTGAGAGATCAATTTGCAATGGATTGGAAATTCAAATTTTCTGTATGTTTTTCAAATCATCTCCCCCAATCTTGTTCCTTCCCAACCTAATAATTTGATTGGGGTGAGGATCAACAAGGAATTCAATTTTTTGTATAAAATTTTGAGATTTTTTGATTAATTGGAAATCAATCCAGAAATAAATTGCCAATCAATGGCTCAATTGATTCATGATTGAGAGATTTATTGGAGATCAATTGGAAATTCCACGTCTCTATATTTTTTTCAAATCATCTCCTCCCAAATTGTTCCCTCCCAACCATATACTTTGATTGGGGTGAGGATCAACAGGGAATTTAATTTTTTGTATAAAATTTTGAGGGTAGTGGCAGATCTACAATCCAAAAGTTTTCACACTATTGGATTTGAACCCATGACCTCACTATCACTGAGTGATGCTTTAACCACTAAGGTAAGTGTGCCATTGTAAGATGGGCAAATGTACATGTCCCAGCAAGTATACCTTTGATGGTCATATCACCAATGGGCACTCATCCCCAGGCAATCAAATTTGTCCATCAAAGGCCGCTGCCTGTAATCAATCCATCAATTTCAGACGGCGGCAGAGGAGATGGTTGTGGTGGAGGTCGCCGCCGACAATCAACTTCCAGCAGCGGCAGAAGAGGAGGTAACCTGCAATTGATTGCCGCTGTGGTGACCAATCCGGGACACCACGGAGCAAGAAAAAAAAAAAAAAAAAAAAAAAAAAAAAAAAAAAAAAAAAAAAAAAAAAAAAATTCGGTTGTACCCCTATGGGTACCTTCATTTCCCCCCAATCTCTCAACTTCTCCCTGTCCTAGCGGTCTAGGACAGGCCTCTTGCCTGTCTCTCTGCTTTGATACCCCCCTCCTATGTTCAACTCCTACTTGTTGCGCTCGCGGCCCTGACTTTTGGCGACGCGAGCGATCGTCAAACCACCTTTGACGATCCCTTTGATCCTTCCTGATCCTCTCATCCAACCAATGCTGTCGCTTGTTGCAACGGTCGTCAACCATCATCCTATCAATAAGCTCATCATCCTCATCCACGCTCATCCTAACCATCCTCATCTCCTACTACCCTCTTGAGCTTGTGCCTACTCACAATCCTTGAGATTACTCAATCCTCCCGATCTACTCAGCTTTGATGCTCTCATCTCCACCTATATTGTCAGGATCATCAATTCCTCCGACATCCCAATCCAATTGATCCATGGTCTCCATCCAATCCCCTTACCTATCAACTCCTCAACGATCTCACCATCCTCAACGATTTCATCATCATCCTTGATCGATCCATCTCCTCTCCTCCTCCAATCTCATTCCTTAGGATCTCGAGCCTACAACCTATCCTCCTCCGTCACGGTCATGCTTCCACTCAGTATCATACCGCCATCCGAGCCATTCAAGATCGTCTCTCCATCATCCTTGCCCATCATCTGATCCGACCGACGACTGCGAGCAACCGCTCAGGGCTGTCGGAACCTTCACCCCGCTGTCGCCGCCGATCGGGCGACAACAGCCGTTGTCAACACCCGCGACCGCTGTTGCGGGTGTCCATCTGGTTGCCCGCGGTCATTCTTGACGCGGGTGACATTTCTCCTCTCATGTTATTTTTTTTTATGTTTTCATTTTCCCGCATCTATTTGTAGTATCTCTTGTACATAGTATACAGGGCCTCATGTCTATAAAAGGAGGGGCTCTCCCCTGCCTTTTGGCCCATCATCCAGGAGACCATCATCATCACATCTCAAATGTTTCCCCATCTTCATAATCAACTTATCCGTGGGCATCCTTCCCCACTTATCTGAGCAACTTATCCGGGTATATCCATGATTTCCCCCTTGATCCTTTGAGCCTCTGTACTCAAACTCTGTCTCTTGTGACCTTGATCCTTATCACCAACCAATAGCCTTGCTGGTTGAAGAAGAATTCCTTTCTGAATTCTTGGGTGTGTTATACCACTCTGATCCCTTTTTCCGACCATACTGGTCTTGATCTCTCCTTGATCATCTTTCTGGAGCCAATCACGTTTAATTGAAGAGGTTTTATTAAGCTTAAAACCTGGAGTGTTATACCTCCCTTCTTCTTTAAGGTTGAATTTTGCCACGCTATTCTTGAGTCCCTTGAGAAGTGTTGGGATATTCTTGCTCAAATTCTTTATTGATTTGCTTCTAGAGCTTCATAAACAAATTGCTTTTGTTTTGTTCAGCCTCCCACAGTTATCTGGTACCCTTCAAGCGCTTGATTGCGGAGAGTTGGGCAGGTTCATTGAGAACCTGGAGGTTGGTTGGGATTGAGTTGATCTTTCCTAATCAGCTTCTGACCACCAGAGTTATTAGCTTGTGGGCGTTGTTACTTACAACTGCCTTGTTCTATTGAACTCTGCACAAACCTTGACTTATTTGTTCAAGTCTTTACCTGCACCATCTTGCCTCAGATAGTGTTGTTTCCATCGCTACTGACAACTCTTATCCTCTTCCCTTACTTTGATTTCTCATCCATAAGGTTCTGGACCTTGATTCCGGTTAAATTTCAATATTATTGTAACTCCTAGGAGGGCAGCCTAAACAGCACCTTTCCCCTCCACAGAACTGCCACGGCTTAGCACTGTTTGGAGTCTTACATTTGGTCCCCTGGGCCGGGATCAAACCAGCAACCTTGGGATTTACAGTCCCAACACATTTAAAATCAACCTCAAAATCCAATCTTTTTTTTTCTCCTATTTTTTTTTTCTCTTCTCAAATCTGATCCGTGGAGGCAACTTATCCTAGAAGTAAGTCCTCCCAATTTGTGCGCCGCTTGGGCAAGATACTTGTTGTTTTTTGGCGAAACCCTACTCTTGCCACACTCGTGAGCCACTTTGGAAATCTGCTCTTTGGATCCCCTAGGAGCTCTGTTATTCAATATGGCATCTTCCGCTACTCCAACCACCTCTGTCTGACCTAAGATGGTAAAAACCAAACCTCAGAACAAGAACTTAGGCTTCAACGGTACAAATGTCAAGCAATTCTTGGACTCCTACGAAATGGCTGCTGAAGTGGATGGAGCTAGTGAATTCAATATGGCTTATCAGTTGCGATTCTTTATCTCCTTTGATGAAGTTATGGAGGTAATCAAGTCTTTCAAGGGATTTGAATCCCATAACTGGACGCTTCTCAGGAAGGCTATGTTTGCATACTGGGGTAAAATAGATGTGGCTAGGTTTACTCTGCAGCATTTGGATGCTCTGGTTTCTCAGTGGATCTCCAATGGTGGTATTTCTTCAGCCTCTGACTATCAGATTTTTAGGAAGTCTTGGGATCCCATTCAAAACTATCTTATTGGAAACAATCACATTGACACAGTGGACAAAATTTGAGCAAAGTTCTTCCAATCTTTTTCGTTGGCTGTGCAGGAAAGGATTAAAGAAGAACTGGTCAAATCTGAATCCATGATTACCACCAGGGATAATAGATTCAAGCTCCCTGTTTTTCTCACCCTTAGGAGTACTGTGGATAAAGTCATGAAAGGTCAAACTTCTCTTACCTTTGAAAAGCCTAGAACTACTGAATCGGTCCATGCTCCTTCTTTTAAAGAGTCAAACAATATTATGATTAAAATGGAGGAAGATCGTAGGCCTAAAGCAGATCCTAATTCCAATCAAGAACCTACTACTATAGATGAAATCACCAAGTTACTTAGAGCCTTTGAGAACAAAATAGATCAAAAGATTTCTTCGCTAGCTACTCCTAAAACTTCTTCTTCTGTCCCCAAATCAACTCTGGTCTGTTACTACTGTCATAGGGAAGGCCATGGAACCGGACGATGCCAAGAACTTCAGAAGGACCTAAAGGAAAAGTTGGTAGAGCAGAGGGGGAACAATTACTTCCTCCCTAATGGTGCTCTAATCCCTTTTGACTTGTCTTGTCCTATCCGACATGTGGTGGCCTCTTACCAGCCATCACCTCCTGTGAAAGCATCTCTTGCTTCCTTTGAATTTCGATCATCCTGTGGTACCCTCCAACCTTGTTATCCTCCAGCTATTTCTTCCTCTAGTCTTGCTGGGACTACTTATCAATCTGATCCAGCCAGGAAACGACATGAGGAACCTTAACCTCATAAGGCTCCTTCCTTGCCAACTTCAATCCTTTGAAAACCCGTTAAACGTTGATCATCACTTGAGCCTCCTTCCTCTGATGTAGAAGACATGGAGGTGGAAAAGGAACCACTCATGGAAAGGTTCCCAGATCACCCTGATCCTTCTCCCTCACCTCAACCTTCTAATCCTATCTTAGATTCTGCGTCACCTGAACTTCCTCCCTCCACCCAGCCCAAAGTTTGATTTGAAAGGGGCATCTCCAAGGATCACCCCAATGCTGTGGAGGGAGTATTAAAGAAAATTTCTGATCTCAAAATTCCTGATATATCTGTGGCTGAACTCCTATCAATCTCTCCATCTGTTGCTGAAGGAATGAAGAAATGGGTCTCTTGCCAACGTGTGGAAATTGGCCCTGAAGAACTCAAAGTCTCCTCTGGAACTTTAATGGAGGACTCTGGTGGAACCAGTCCTTCTTTAGACTCCAACCTTTATTCCTGTCCCCTTGGCTTCCTTCCTTGGTATCTTGGTGACTCAGCTAAAACTGTTTCTCCTCTTGTGGATTCTGGATCTCAGCTTAACTTAATCTCGGATGCTATGGCCTGCAAGCTCAAACTTAGTCCTAGGGTCAGCTTCAACTCTGCAGTGTATGGGATAGGAAATCAAGCTTGTGAACTGGTTGGTATTGCTGAGGATGTACCGGTCAGGATTGGTCAAAATATTGTTGGAACCTGCCACTTTTGGATCACTTGTTTGGACAGTCCTATGATCTTGGGACGACCCTTCTTAATGGACTTTGGTGCAACCCTGATGTTTTCTGATCAACTTGGGGAGAGAATTCTTCTCCCTGATGCTGATGGCAGGAAAATTGAAGTTCCCCTTTGCTCTTTGGATTTTGGTTGTTGGGAAAGAGATTTTCCTGGTCATTCTCCCAAATCATCTTTTAAGGGGAAGCAGAAGGATAACTCTAGTTCCTCTCATTTTTTAGGGGAATAGTTGATCCTACTAATAGTTGTAGTTCTTTTCAGCCTCAGACTGCAACTCAAGGGTCAACTCCCATCCCTCAGGCTTATTTTTCATTCCTTTCATCATTCTCTTCTGAGCTCAAGAATATTAAAAAACAAAAACATATCAAAATAGAAAAATCCAAAAATATTTCTTCTCCATCTCCTTCTCTCTCTGGATCTGTTGTGTCTTCTTTTCCTTCTACTTTTGAGTCTGATAAATCTTCTCTCAGTTCCGTTTCAAATCTCCGCAATGAGTCTAAACTAGATCCTAATTGCAATTCCATTTTTGGTGATTTTGATATGAAGGAATATGGGCTTCAGTGGAGGCAATTTGGGATACAAGTAAGTCCTCCCAATTTTGCACCGCCAGGGCAATCTTTTACCATCATTTTCGAAACCCTACCTTGTGCCACACATGTGAGCAACGTATTATCTCCTGGTTCTCCTTTTATGGAAAAGGCACCCTTCAAGGATATTGCAGAACATTGGACTTGGAAGATGTTGGAACTTGGACTCAGCTTTCGTAATCAAGTCTCTCTGGTCAACTCTTGGAGGAAACAAGAACTTCTCTCTTTTTCCACTAAGTATAAACCAGTTGCTAAGAAGATCCAACCAGTCAACCAGCCTATGCCTCTCAACCTCAATCCTCCCCTTATGCGTCCTCCTCTATCTTGCAATCCTTACTGTGGTCTTCCTCAATATCTTACTGGTCCCTTTGTGCCTAATGGACGGGTCACTGAAGAATGTCTGAAGGTGGTCAACTTTGGTCCAGATGGATGGCTTCTTCCTGATGAGTTAAATTTAATCAAAAATGTCTTATCTCTAAGGGAAAAATCTATTGCTTTCTGTGAAGAAGAGAGAGGTCTCTTGCGGGAATCCTATGGCCTCCCTTATATCATCCCTGTAGTTGAACATGATCCTTGGCAAAAGAAAAAGATCCCTATCCCTGCTGCTAAAGTTGACGAATTCATCAAGTTTGTCCGGGAACGAGTTCAAACTGGCCTGTATGAACAGTCAACTTCTAGCTACTCCAGCCCCGTCTTCTGTTTCCTCAAGAGTAATGGTAAACTTAGAATAGTTCATGATCTTCAACCTCTTAATAAAGTTACTATTAAAGACTCTGGTATCCCTCCTGCTACTTAAGAATTTGTTGAATCCTTCGCGGGGAGAGCTTGCTATGGTCTAGGGGATATTATGGGTGGCTATGACAAACGATCCTTACATCCTATTTCTTGTCCTCTCACTACTTTCAATACTCCTCTTGGTCGATTTCAACTTACTTGATTGCCTCAAGGAGCCGCCAACTCGGTTGCAGTCTATCAGGCTCAGATGATGTGGATCCTCCAGGATGAAATCCCTGATCATGCTGGTATCTTTATTGACGATGGAGGAATTAAAGGTCCAGTATCTGACTATGATAATGAGCTCTTACCTTGGCATTCAGGAATTTGTCGTTTTATCTGGGAATATGCTACTACCTTGGAGAGGATTCTGTTTCAAATGAAGGAATCTGGCCTTACTGTCTCTGGATCCAAACTGGCGGCTTGTGTCCCTGCTCTGGAAATTGTTGGTCATGTGGTCTGCAAGGAAGGAAGAAGGATGGCACCAGCTAAAGTCAACAAGATCATCTCTTGGCCTACCCCAATCAATCCAACTGAAGTTAGGGGCTTTCTAGGTGTTGTCACTTATGTTAGAATCTTTATCCCATCTTTATCCAAAATATGTGCACCCTTGCGTCGTCTAACCAGAAAAGATGCTGAATGGATTTGGACCCAAGATTGTGAATGTGCTTTCCAGCTACTCAAAAGGATATTTGGTAAAGAAATAGTTTTGAAAAAGATCTCTTATGGACCTGGAGCTGGCAAGATCAAGCTGGCTGTTGATTCTAGTTATCAATCTGTTGGGGCCGTCCTTACTCAGGAAGATGAAAATGGTTGGGACCATCCTGCGCTTTATGAATCTTTGTTGTTTTCAGATGTAGAATCTAGATACTCCCAGCCCAAACTGGAACTCTGTGGTGTGGCTCGAATGATGAAGAAACTTCAAACCGTTCTCTGGGGCCAAAATTTCGAATTGCAAGTTGATGCTTGATGCATCATTGAAATGATCAACGCTCCCAGTCTTCCCAATGCTCCTATGACTCGTTGGGTGGCCTTTATCCAGCTTTTCTCTTTTGATATTGTTCACAGGCCGGGAAAATCTTTCACCATGCCTGACGGTTTATCTCGACGACCTCTTGGGGACAACAAATCTGATGTTGGAACCGATTTCAATGAAGAGGAACCTTTAATCCAACCTATTTTCTCTTTTTCTTCTCAAGATTATTCTGGCTTTCAACAAGGCTTCTGGCTTAAATTAGAGCAGTACCCTTCAACTCTTCAAAAACCTCCTGATCTCTCTGCTAAGGAATTTCGATCTCTTAAACAAAAGTCTTCTAATTTTTTTGTTCAATGCTCTATACTTATGAAGAGAGGCAATCCTTGTGCTCTTATTGTTGTTACTATTCCCTCTAAACAAGATTCTATCCTTGAAAGTCTCCATGAAGGCCTTGGTCATCGTGGGGAAACCGAAACTTATCGACGATTATCCAAAAAATTCTGGTGGCCATCTTTGAAGAAATCCGTCTCCCAATGGTGCAAGAGTTGTGAAGTTTGTCAAAAACGTGATCTTAGGCGCCCAGCTGAAATTCGTTATCCTACTGGGGAGTCCACTGTCTTTGGAAGGATTGCTATGGATGTGGTTCATATTAAGGCAGGTGGTGCTAAGTACCTCATTGTGGCTAGAGATGATTTTTCCGGATGGGTTGAAGCAAAATTTCTTAAGAACCTTAGCTCTGAATCAGTGGCAGCTTTCCTCTACAAGACCTGGACAATGCGTTATGGCCTGGCTCGATCTTACTCTACTGATGGTGGCTCTGAATTTGGGGGCAAGCTTGCTGAAATGATCCAATCCTTTCCTGGAAAACATAGAGTTACTACTCCTTATTATCCTGAAGGCCAAGGCATGGTGGAACGAGGCCATGCCCCTTTGAAGGCTGCACTTGTTAAACTGGCTGGTGAAAGTGGCAAGAATTGTCGCAAATTCCTTCCTCTTGATCTCTTCTCTGATCGAATCTCAACCAAAAGGAATACTGGCTACTCACCTTATGAAATCATCTTTGGTCAAAGAGCAGTCCTTCCTTTCAATCTGGAAATGGAATCTTTCTTGGGTATCTCTTGGGAAGAGGTGTCCTCAACCACTGATCTGTTAGTGGCTAGATCCAAGCAACTGGAGCGAAGTGAAGACGTTCGTGAAGAAGCTTATCAAAAGATGATGGAGTCCAGAGCAAAATCCGTCCAGTATTGGGAGGTCCAGCACTCTAATTGAGTCAGGGTGCCCTTGAACCCTGGTGACCTAGTTTTAGCTTATAATCGATCTTTGGAGACCCAGTGGGGCAAGCTTTTCTCTAATTTTTGGAATGGCCCTTATCGAGTGGTTCATCAAGTTAGAGGTGGACCTTATGTTTTGGAGGAGCTGGATGGTACTCGGTTGGCCAGAAGGTTCTCTGCTGATCAAGTCAAGAAGTTTCATTGTCGTGGGGGCAACTTATCTCAGAAGTAAGTCCTCCCAATTGTGCACCACCAGGGTCATTTGCTGCGTTTTTGTTGTACAACTCTACTGTATGCCACATATGTGAGCACCTGGGGCGCCCTCCTTGTTCTATTCCTGCAGCTTCTAGGGCTCATTTGGAAGAATCAAGATATTTTCCTCAACTCTTCAATTGCTCTCAAGATCAAGAAATGGCCAATCTTTGCTTCAATTTCTTTGTTCCCTGCCTTTTTTTTTTTTTTTTTTTTTTAAAAAAAATCCCTTCAAATTTTAGATTCAGACCAGGGACAGTCTGTAAGTTGGGGAGAGATGTGGTGACCAATCCGGGACACCACGGAGCAAAAAAAAAAAAAATAAAATAAAATAAAATAAATATTTTTTTTTGGTTGTACCCCTATGGGTACCTTCATTTCCCCCCATCTCTCAACTTCTCCCTGTCCTAGCGGTCTAGGAGAGGCCTCTTGCCTGTCTCTCCGCTTCGATCCCCCCCTCCTATGTTCAACTCCTACTTGTTGCACTCGCGGCCCTGACTTTTGGCAACGCGAGCGATCGTCAAACCACCTTTGACAATCCCTTTGATCCTTCCTGATCCTCTCATCCAACCAACACCGTTGCTTGTCGCGACGGTCCTCAAACATCATCCTATCAATAAGCTCATCATCCTCATCCATGCTCATCCTAACCATCCTCATCTCCTACTACCCTCTCGAGCTCATGCCTACTCATGATCCTTGAGATTACTCAATCCTCCCAATCTACTCAGCTTCAATGCTCTCATCTCTACCTATATCTTCAGGATCATCAATTCCTCCAACATCCCAATCCAATTGATCCATGGTCTCCATCCGATCCCCTTACCTATCAACTCCTTGATGATCTCACCATCCTCGACGATTTCATCATCATCCTTGATCGATCCATCTCCTCTCCTCCTCCGATCTCATTCCTTAGGATCTCGAGCCTACAACCTATCTTCCTCCGTCACGGTCATGCTTCCACTCAGTATCATACTGCCATCCAAGCCATTCGAGATCGTCTCTCCATCATCCTCGCCCATCATCTGATCCGACCGACGACCGCAAGCAACCGCTCGCGGCCGTCGGAACCTTCACCCCGCTGTCGCCGCCGATCAGGCGACGACAGCCGTTGTCGACACCCGCAACCGCTGTTGCGGGTGTCCATCTGGTTGCCCGCGGTCATTCTTGACGCGGGTGACATTTCTCCTCTCATGTTATTTTTTTTATGTTTTCATTTTCCCGCATCTATTTGTAGTATCTCTTGTACATAGTATACAGGGCCTCATGTCTATAAAAGGAGGGGCTCTCCCCTGCCTTTTGGCCCATCATCCAGGAGACCATCATCATCTCATCTCAAATGTTTCCCCATCTTCATAATCAACTTATCCGTGGGCATCCTTCCCCACTTATCTGAGCAACTTATCCGGGTATATCCATGATTGCCCCCGTGATCCTTTGAGCCTCTGTACTCAAACTCTGTCTCTTGTGACCTTGATCCTTATCACCAACCAATAGCCTTGCTGGTTGAAGAAGAATTCCTGTCTGAATTCTTGGGTGTGTTATACCACTCTGATCCCTTTTTCCGACCATACTGGTCTTGATCTCTCCTTGATCATCTTTCTGGAGCCAAGCAAGTTTGATTGAAGAGGTTTTATTAAGCTTAAAACCTGGAGTGTTATACCCCCCTTCTTTGTTAAGGTTGAATTTTGCCACGCTATTCTTGAGTCCCTTGAGAAGTGTTGGGATATTCTTGCTTGAATTTGTTATTGATTTGCTTCTAGAGCTTCATAAACAAATTGCTTTTGTTTTGTTCAGCCTCCCACAGTTATCTGGTACCCTTCAAGCGCTTGATTGCGGAGAGTTGGGCAGGTTCATTGAGAACCTGGAGGTTGGTTGGGATTGAGTTGATCTTTCCTAATCAGCTGCTGAAGACCAGAGTTATTAGCTTGTGGGCGTTGTTACTTACAACTGCCTTGTTCTATTGAACTCTGAACAAACCTTGAATTATTTGTTCAAGTCTTTACCTGCACCATCTTGCCTCAGATAGTGTTGTTTCCATTGCTACCAACAACTCTTATCCTCTTCCCTTACTTTGATTTCTCATCCATAAGGTTCTGGACCTTGATTCCGGTTACATTTGAATATTATTGTAACTCCTAGGAGGGAAGCCTAAACAGAACCTTTCCCCTCCACAGAACTGCCACGGCTTAGCACCTTTTGGAGTCTTACACCGCCAGCGGAAGAGCAAGCAGCAGAATGAGGACTCTGGCGGTAGCAGGAATCAATTGCCAGAGGCGGCCTCCTCCCCCTTGTGTGCTGGAACCCGCAATTGAGCAATTTTTGCCAGAGGCAGAAGAGGCGGAGGAGGAGGGGGCCACCGCTGGCAATTAATTGCTTTCCGGTAGGGGCAAAGGAGGAGGAGGAGGGGGCTGCCGGAAATCAATCAATTTATTGCCTGCCACAGCAGAGGGGGTGAGGGTTGCAATCAATAAATTGTTGGCGGTGGCCACCTCTTCCTCTTCCTCTACCACCGCCCGTGATCAATCAATTGTTTTCCGGCGGCGGCAGAAGAGGAGGAGGAGGGGGCCACTTGCAATCAATTGATAAATTTCTGGCGGCGGTGGAGGGGGGGCCACAATTGATCAATTTTTGGCAGCAGCCTCCTCCTCCTCCTCCTCTGCCGCCGCCCTCAATCGATCAATTGCTTGCTGGGGGCGGAAGAGGAGGAGTAGGGGGCCGCTGGCAATCAATCAATCAATTTCTGGTGGGGGAAGAGGAGGAAAAAGAGGGGGCGGCCGGCAATCAATTGATTGATTTCCAGCGTTGGCAGAGGGGGGGAGGGCCATGGTTGATTGATTGTTGGCAGCAGCCTTCTCCTTCTGCTATGCCACCGCCCCCAATTGATTGATTTCTTTCTGGCGGTGGCAGAGGAGGAAGAGGAGGGGGCCGCTGGCAATCAATGAATCAATTTCTGACGGGAGAAGAGGAGGACTAGGAGGGGATTTCCAGAAATCCATTGATTGATTTCCGGCGGCGGCAGAGAAGGAGGAGGAAGAGGAGGCTGCCGGAAATCAATCAATCAATTGCCGGCGTCAGAATAGGGGAAGGAGTAGGCGGAGGCCACTGGCAATCAATTGATTGATTGCCAGTGGGGGAAGAATAAGTTTCAGTTTTAGTTCTCCTGGGTATTGTTTCAACAGCCGCACTGGCGTGGAGTTGAGTTTGGGACTGGTTTCCTGTAGGTAGTGTGAGGTTTCAGTTTTTAGTTCTTTGACCAGTTGCCAGAAAAGGGGATTAAGAGTAGGATACAAGGAGAGAGGGATTTGGTTCTTACATGTAACCAGGGCAGTGCCAAGTGAACTGGTTAGTTCTTTGGCGCTTGCATCCCCTGGCTGAATGCAAGATGGTCATGGTGGTAAGAGAGGCTTGATGACAGGATTTCTGAAAGAGGCTGCTTCCCGCAATTGATCAATCAATTGCGGGCGGAAGCAGAGGAGGAGGCGGCTGGCAATCAATCAATTTATTGATGGCAGTGGCAGAGGGGGAGGAGGAGGAGGAGGACACCGGTGGGGGAAGAGGAGGAGGGGGGGAGCTTACCTGGAGGATTGAGCAAGGAGTTGTGGGGGGACCTAGAGGTTTAATGATCAAAGGATCAGCAACCAATGAGGGGCAAAAATAGGAGGAGGATGAGGAGGGGGGGGGGGCTTACCAGGGGTGCCAACCAAAGGAGGAGGGGAGGTGGATGGTGAGGATGTTTGGTGAGAAGGAGGAAGGAGTGGACCAGTGGTTAAAAGTTCAGTAAGCTTTTTTGTGTTTTCAACTTGCTGAGGGGAAGTTTGATTGGACATGATGATAAGGATGGTGATGTGATTTGGGGTGATGAGATGATGATAAGATTTGTTTGAAGCAATGGAAATGTGAAGCAATGGAAATGTGAAGCAATGGAAATGTGAAGCAATAGAGATGTGTAGCAATGGAGATGAGATGTGTGTGATGCGATGGATATGGGATTGGTATGGATTTGCTGAGGTGGAGGTGTGGGTGGGTGTTTTTTATGGGATTGATGGTGGATGGATGATGATGGATGGATGATGGTGCATAATGGTGGGTTTTATGTTTGAAATACACAATTTTTAAATACACCAGTTAGGAGTTATTTTCTATTTCAGAAACCCACCATTAAAAATGGTGGTTTTGGTCAAAAAAAAATGGTGGGTTTCTAATGGTGATTTTTCTAACTTTGATACGCCCTAATTCTGACTTCCTGAGTATGAAGGCTTTAACCAATAAACCCAGCAATCCTGCTCATGATCCAAAGGACCATGACATATTCCCTATACTGAAAATTCACATGATTGAAATTGAAGCTCCCATTCTGGGAATTCACATATTTTAACTTGATAAGTCTCTGTTCAAATAAATCAGAGAATTGTATAGCTCTGATATGAAAACTTTGGTTTCCATAATGGAAAGTACCTCACCTCCACCTGAACTAATAAAGAGTTTACCTGAACCTCTTCTAAAGCCCTACAAAGCTGGAATATTCACAAGATAAGATGGTATATTATACTATAGGAATCAAAACCCCAGTTTCATAATCCTGAATAATTAGGAGCATATCAAGAATGTCTTAGCTGAGTGTCATGATAAATGTTCCTCTGGCCATTTATCTGCTGAAAGGGCTTTAGATAAAATCAAAAAAACTGCCTGGTGGATTTACTGGAGAGACTCCACCATCAAGTATGTCTCTAGCTGTGAAACTGGAAAGAAATATAACAGGAATACTTGAAAAAGGTTTGGCCTCCTTCAATTGATTGCTGAACCCCATAAAAGATGGGAGATAATAAACATGGAATTTTTAACTGGATTGCCCCCTGGAGCAGTTTGTTCTTACAACTCAGTCCTAGTTATAGTAGACAGTTTTTCTAATAAAGCTAATTTCCTACCTTTCAGCTTTCTACTTTTACAGAGCAACCTGTCAAAGTAGAATAAAAAACAAAGTAAATTATAGATTAAAGAAGGAATGAGAAATCCCAAAATATTGAAAATATATGCATTCCTCACCTAAAATAATGTAGGGTCACTCACTGACCCAACCCTTGAATTCCGACTCCTTTTATTCTTAATAAATTAACAGGAAAATGAGCCAAAACCATGACACAACTACAAGTGATTTTTTGCCACTTTAATATTTCAAGTGTATTATCAGGTGTATCTTTCACACCTAAAAATTCACTCAGAATTTGATTTTTCTGTATAGTTTAGGAGTTACAGCTGGTTTTATTTTGTGTCACAACTCCTGCGCGCAGCCACGCATCCATGCAGTATATTTTGCACGCGTCTGACACTCAAAATTTAGGCACCTGTTGGGAAACCCGCATTCAATACACTTTGGGCCCCAGATTACAGATTCCCGCCTGCAGCTGTCTAGCATGCGCGCGTCAAGACTTCCAGTTCAACTCCGGTTGACCAGGTACCACAGGAACTTGCTACAACCTCTAGGCATGCATCACACATGTTTAATTTTGTAACTGAAGGATAGAGGATGATTTTAAACCTCTGAAAATTGAATAAAAAATTTTAAAGTCAAATTATAAAAAGAAAAATTAGGGAAAACAATAATAAAGGCTTTCACAAAAACATCATTATCAAATTGTTATGAACCACAAAACATATCAAGGAGTTCTCTTAAAAATGATTAAAAGCTATCAAAATGATGAGAGGATGACGGATAATTTAGAAATACTCGCCTCTGACCACTTTACTCAAAATAATATATAACAACAATAGGAAATAAGTCAGAACTGGTGGAATAAAAAATTTACATTAAAAGAAGTTCTGACAGTTATTTCACACATAAATATGACACAGACCGTTGAAGCTGAGTGACATCACTAAGAATGTGTGCTAAAATATCCCTGGTCAATCTGATAGCCTTAGCCCTCAAGCCTAAACCTCTCTAAGTGCCCTGAGGAGTCCCTTTCACCCCAAGAAAAGATATTTATACATTAACATTTGGGTATTTTGAACCCAAGTAATTTTTAGTATCAATCCGACCCCTTGCCATCCATGATAAATTTTTTATAGGAGATACACAAGTTTTATATTTACTCATTCTGATAGTATAAAATATTAATTCTAATGCATTATTGATTCCATCAAAGGAAATCAGAAAGTACCTCAACCTTTGAACTGAGACCCTTTCAACCTTGAAATTCTGCAGTAACCTGGTGAGCCAGTTATTTCAAATTAAGTTAATTACTCCCTTACTATTTCTGTGTGCTGTTAATCCCAGAAAAATTTTCATTCCCTTGGGTGTTACCCCTTTGAATTAAGTCTGAAGGAACCCATTTTCCAGGGTCTTATCCTGTCCAAAGTGACCCCCTGAGGAGAAATTGTTCAACTTGAACCCCAGTTTGTTATCAGATGTGGCCCCTGTTAAAAATATATTGAAAAACTTTTAACCAAAAAAATACAAAATTTGCAATTTCTCTGACCATATTTAATTATTTGAGCATTTTACATGCTTTCTTGGAATTATTATTATTCCAACACCAATATTGATTTCTGTAGCTAAAAAAAAGCAAGGATCCTGGAATCAGGAAGCTGACACTGCCTAACCACAAAAAAAACACAGCTATGAAAGTAGCATTACTCTTTTTTAAAAGGCTCATTGCAGATGTAGGATTCCACAAAATTATTATAAGTGGAAGGGACCCCAAGTTAACTTCTGAATTTTGGAGAAACACTCATGATATTTTAGGGACTACCTTAGATTTTGCCACAGCTTATCACCCACAAAAAGATGAATTAGCTGAAACAATGATCCAGAATCTAGAAGACATGCTCTGAATATTCTTTTGCTTTTGTCTTTGATACAAGAATTCTGATGGATACTTCCATGATTTGGTCATCTTCCCACCTGCCTTGGAGATGGCTTATAATAGCAGCAAAGATTCTACTGCCAAATAAGCTCCTTAAATACTGGAAGAGGGATGAATGCCTAAGATACCCAATTATAACCTCAACAAACAGCTGAAAAGTATGCACCCAACATCAGTTGATTTCAGAAACATGATAGACAACGCTAACAAGCACGCTGCTAAGTTTTTTCAAGAGCCTTTTGAGTAAAACCAACAGAGATTGGAATAAACCCACAAAGAACCTTATTGCAAGCTTGGAGACAAAGTTCTAGTATCTATCACTAACTTCAAAAACTTAGCTGGGAATAAAAAACTTAGACCTGCCTTTTTTGGACACTATAATATCAAAAAGCTTGTTTGAATGATTTTTTTGAATTCCAAGACAATAATATAATATCTGATATTTTCATTTAAGCCAATCAGGAAACCTTTTTTGCCCTTTATTTAAAATGTGCAGGTGTATCTCTTGCGTTTTTGCCCTTGATTTAAAATGTGGAGGTGGATTTCTTGAGGAAGTTCAAGAATTTGACAGGATTTCCATGGGATGTAAGTAGTTTAGGGGAGGAGTTTTGTTTTTGAAGAGGGATTATGGAGATTTTTGGGTCTTTTGGAAAAGTATCTGATTCAGTGAAAGGTTTCTGGGATTTAGAACAAATTTCTGTATATTCTTGTTTATACATGATTTGTGGAAAAAGTTTCTGAGTTACTCAAATATTTTTCTGTTGTGTCTTACAGTCGGACCATTCTTGTTGGAGAGTGTGCGGGTCAGATTATCTTTTCTTTATCACATTCTTTTCAAAATACTCCTTGAAGTTTTCATTTGTGAATTCACCTCTGTTTGAGGTGGAAACACTGGGATAGTACTCAAAACTCTTGTATTCCAGATCCAGAGTGTGAGAGAGATTTTCAAAAGTTTTGCTTTTTAATATGAGAGGGATGCTGGAGCAGTTTCCGGAGTTTCTATTAAAAACAGTGAGAATGTAACTATGGTTTTCAATGTAGGCTGTGGTAATGAAACCAATCATGTCTAGTTTTAACTCTACAAATTTTCTTGATTCTGGCATATTTTTGATGTAGGAAGCCTTGGTTATCTTTCCAACAGCACAAGAATTTCATACAGTATCTGGTTTAATAGGTATATTCAAATTTGTTCTGATTCTGTGGTACCTGAAATGCCCCAAGGATTTGTGCAATATTTTGGCATTGGAGAGGAACAAATTTTCTACTAGCTTTTTTATAGGCATGAATGGCAGATTGTTCTGATAGTTTCCCTTGAGTATCACTCTTCCATCTTTAGAAACAGATTATTCATTTGTTTCAAATGGGAAATAATGTTGACCCAGGATTAAACAATGGACAGATAAGAGATTGGAAGAACGGTCAGGTACATATAGATAGTTTCTTAACCATTAACTCAAGCCATTTTCACTCCTGAGACACACTGTTATGTCCATAGATTGATTTATTTATCCAGTCTTCATTAATCCTTGTTCTTCTTCTGCATGTTAGATTCAGAGCTAGAATCAAGGATTGGGCAGTTCTCTAGGTTTGACTGAGAGTCATCAACACAGCTGAAAGTGATGTGAGTCTCTCTGGTCAATAGTATATCTTTTATAAGCTCAGGTTGGAGATTCCAGAAGTTGGAGATTGAGTGCTGAGCTAAAGGGTTGTGTTTGGATTTCTTTCATCTGATTTCACTTTCATTGGTGTTGAAAAGTGAGTTGGTCTTGAGTTTTGTTAGGCACCTGATTTTTTTTTATTGTAGAGTATTCTCAAATGTTTGAGAACAAGTTCTGGATTGATAATTTTATCTGAGTGAGCAATCTTTTGATAGATTTCATCAAGGGTTGATGGTTATTTTTAAAGAGTGATGAATTAAAAAAAAATAATATTCTTAGAAATAAACAAAGTCAAGACTCCAAAAGAATCAATATGATTGGAGTAAGTGTAATTTTCATATGGTTTTTTTTGGATGTTTTTCAATATCTTTTGAAAGAGGATCCACAAACTATACATACTGGGGGTAAATAATACCTCTCTTCAGGAAAATAAACTTTGGATCTTGTACCCTGGATGATGGGGACCTTTTGAATAAATCAAGAATGAAATATTACCCACTAAATTGGTAAAATGAACAGGAAAAACAGCACCAAATAAAAGGCAGGAGGGAAAGAACTTACTTCCTTGATCCATTAGTCACAGGGTACCTTGAGTAGTTCCCTGTTGAAGGGTTTTATATCAAAAGGTGGGTTACTTGATTTATATTCAATGCAAACGATAATGTTTGGTGAAATCATAATCATAATTTACTTCAGACTGAAGCCATAAATCACTTGATTATCTCTTTATAAGCACTTTAGCCAAGATAGAAAATTGTCTTTGGATCAATAACAAACTCCTTTTTGGGGTAAAAGAGTCAAATGAGGTACTGTATAGATACCTTTCTGGGTTGAAGCTCCATGAAAAAACAATGATTGCTTGATATTGTCAGCTTGCTACTTACGCCTAGCAACCTGTCCAAGTATAAAAATAAATTAAATAACCAAATATTAATATAACTCAGATGGAGTATGATACTATAAATATCATTACAGAAATAGATTTGTCTTCAAAATACACACGCAAATTTCCGCAGAAACATCACAAAAAATTCCTGCAAAAACAACGCGCAAATTTCCGCAGGAACCCCACGCAAATTACCGCGAAACCCGCGCACAAATTCCTGCAAAAAAGCACGCAAATCCCTGCTCAAAAGCGAAAGAATACCAGCAAAACAGCTTTAAGACTCCAGAAAGGGCTGGGCCACAGGCAGTTCTGTGGAGGGGAAAGGTGCTTTAAGTCTGCCCTGCTGAGCGTTAAAAAAATATTTAAATGTAACTGGAATCAAGTTTTAGAACCTTTAAATAAGGAATCAATGGAAGAGATCAGTTTGATATTAGTTGGTAGCGGTGGAACAAAACTATCTGAGACAAGATGGTGCAGGAAGACTTGAAAATAATAATTTAATGTTTGTTCAGAGTTCAATAGAACATGGAAGTTTTAAGTAACAATTCCCACAAGCAAATAACTCTTGTTGTCAGCTGAAGATCAGGAATGAAAAACTCAATCCCAACAAACCTCCAGTTTCTCAATCAATCTTCCCAAATCTCCGCAATCAAGCGCTTGAAGGGTACCAGAAAACTGTGGGTGGCTGCAAAAAAAAATTGATTTGTTTTATGAAGCTCTAGAAGCAATGAAGTAAAAATTTTGAACAAGGATAACCCAGCACTTCTTAACAGAATCACAAATAGTGTGTTGGAATTCAATTTTAATAAAGAAAGGGAGTTTTAACACTCCAGGTTTCAAGCTTGAAGAAACCTCTTAGTAAAACATGACTGGTTTCATAAGGATGTTCAAAAGGAATGATAAGACCAGTATGGTAAAAAAAGGGATAAGGAGAGTTATAACACACTCAACAAAACAATCAAGTGAATTATTTTTCAACCATCAAGGCTATTGATTGGGGATAATGGACAAGGTCACAGATGGAAGGATCAAATATTCAGCATGGAGGATCAAGGATCAAGGGGCAATCAAAAGATATACCCAGGATAAGGATGCTCAGATAGAGTGGAAGTCCCCCAGATTTATTGATTGATTCCAATGATGATGATACAATGGATGATGGATCCTGGATGATGGGGAAATAGGTAGAGGAGAGACCCTCCTTTTATGCGCAAGAGACCCTGTAAACTTATTACAATGGGATAACACAAATTAGAGAAGAAAAGAAAATTCTCAGGAAAATGAAATGATAAGGGAAAATAGTAATGAAAACAAAATAAAAAAAGGCAGGAAGATAGTGTCATGAAAAAAAAAATTAAATGAAAATATGAAACAAACCCATGTTCAAGGACAAAAGCTTGCAGAGGATCAGCGTCCGCTCCCAGGTGTTGATGGGCGTCCGCAAGTTTGCAAATGGTCACAAAAACTGTTGACAACCCCAAGCAACCAATGAGGCATGGGGCGGTCAAGGTCGGGGAAGAGAGGAGTTAGCAGACAAGCGGGGAGGGAATTAATTAAGATGGCAATCAAGGTGGCAAGACCATGAGAAAATGCAAGAAATATTACTATTGAAAAACACAAAAAAAGGAGGGGAGAAGTAGATGATAAAGGGAGAGAGAGCAACAAAGACAAGCAAGAGTTGGTTAATTTGGAGGAGCAAGTAATCAAGCAAAAAAGGTTGGAAACAAGGTGGAGTTGGCCGGCAATCAAGTTCATGGTGGTGGTAGCAAAGCTGGTAAGAGAGTGCAAACAAGTAGGATCAATCAATGATGTGATTGAGGTCTCCAGCAAGGTTGCCAGAGAGGTTGCCAGAAATTTTTCTACTGAGGTAGCCAACAAGGTCTCTATCAAGATAGCAAGGAGGAGATTCAGCTTTCTGCCCGCTCTTGGCCAAAACAAATCAAGCACCAAGCGCAAAGAGGAGAATTGAATGCATGACCTTGGGAGTTGAAGACCCCAGGGGTACCCTTCCTAGACCACTAGGACAGGGGGAAGTTGGAGAAACATAAAAAATAATGGAAGAGTTTCCAAAAAATATTTTTTTTTTAGATCTATAGAGAAAAAATCATAAAAAAAATTTTTGAAAAGTTTCCCTGTTACATGAGGTGTCCCAATTTTGTCAGCACACTGCAGGCATAATTATGCAATTCTGCAACACATTCCAGCAGTAGTGAAGGAGCCTGCATGCACATCTTAGAACATTATTCCCATGCGCATCTAATCTTGCCAAACTCGCAGCAGATCCTACCCCGCACACATTTGACTTGACTGATCCCTGCATCAGGAGCTGTTGTGACTAATCTGAAAACAGGTACCACTCACAAGAGCTAAAACATAGTAGGGCTTAACTGGTATATCTAATAGTGTGAAATATGTATGACAAATGGTCCAAAAACCCTAAAACCTAAATAAGATTATGAAATAATTAATTTTGAAGTATTGAGGATTACCACAAAAACAGAGAGATCCTAATCTTTGAAGGCCACGAAACACTACAGGGAGTGGCCATAAAAATTATTAAAAATTAACTACGTTCTCAAAATTTGTTTTACAATCAACAAACATCCAAATCTGTCTACTTTAAACCAATATTCATAGTAAAAATAAAGGATATGTGCAGAATAATCAGAATAACAAAATTAACATATTAACAGATCTTGTGGCTAAAATATTACAGAAATACAGAAGATCTGAGATCAGCTTATTGAAAGCACCAATGGGAAGTACAAAACCCGCCCTGGCTGAATTTCTAGCCTCAGCCGATGAGAAGAACCCTCTCTAAGTACCCTGAGAAACGCTTAATCACCCAAAAAAGCTATTTATACAGACCCCTCTCGATCCATTATTCCCCATCAGTTCTACCAGGAATTTATTATTATCAATCAGACCCCGTTTCATTTTAAGTCAAGTGCTTATGAATAGATAAGCAAGTGATTTATGACCTAGTATGCAGCATTTTTATTACTTCCCAAAACCAATCAACCTGATTCATTGAAGTTTAAACTGGAAATCAACCCCATCTTCCCTGAAACCCTTTACCTGAATCTTTGCGGGCTTTTCTGTTTGTTATTGACTCAGACTGAGTGTTTCCCTTCCTGCCTTGGCCATTTTGCTGTCGTTCCTGGCCATATCAGTGGATAAGCCTTACAAGGCACCTATTATTCATTCCAAGGTTCTTAAACTGCCTAAGGAGTTCCCTTGAAGAGAGGTTTTCTGTCTGTAAAGATCCCCAGTAGTATAATACTTTGGCCGCTCTTTTTATAAAAAATTGAAAATCTTCTTAACCAAACCAATGAAACCTTGCACCAGCTCTTCACATATTCATTATTTGAGATTTTGGAGTGTTTACCTTTGAAATATTATTACTATTATTATTCAAGTATTTCTGTCACTCTATGTATCTAAAGGACTGTAATTTTCCTGGTATCAGAGAGCTGCCAGATTGCAACTGACACAGCTGAGGACATAGGGGCCCTTTGTGCCCCTTATGTCACTCTTAATCAGGTGTTCATTTTTTTTCACAGTGAAGCAATCTTCCTCTGGGAATTTAGCAAGGTTAGGGCTCATAGGCTTAGACTCAAAGACCAGCCAGAGCTGTTTTAGCACATCATTTTGGTGCTTTAGCTCAGCTGATCCTGGATTTGTAGGATCTGTGCAAAATTTTATTGACAGGATCTGCACATGATTTTATTTTGTACTATTTGTATCTGAGTAAAGTGATCAGTGGTGAAATTTCATTTTTTTTCTGCCATCTGGTGATTATTTTGGTAATTTCTATCATGTTTTAGGTGGAATCCTTGATATGTTTTGTGGTCCTGAAAGATCTGGATCTTTCGATTTCAAGGTGATCCTTTTTATTTTTTTCCAAACTTGTATGCTTTATAATTTGAATTTCTATATTTTTATTGGATAAATCAGGCTTTTGGATCATCCTTTATGCAAATTTCATTCAATCAAATATTGATGGACAATCCTAGGTGGTTATAACATTTAAGATTTGTATGTACATTTGCTTGTGGATATGACATTTTCCTGTCATAGATAGTGTATCTACTCAGATTAATCCCAATTTGGACGAATCCTAGCTGCGGGGGCTGTGCTTTGCAATCAGGATCCCAGCTAATTTATGCATGCTCTTCCATTAAGATTTATTCAAATAGGAAAAAATCCTAGATGTGGTGGGAATTGTCAGCTTGCTACTATGTACAGAGCAACCTTTCATAGCAACACAAAACTATAAAAAAAATTAAACAAGAATATCTAAATTAACAAATGATGAAGTGAGAAATCCATGAATATTATTGAAGAAATGGATTTTGCACCAAAAATTAGGTAGGGTCACTGACTGACCCCACCCTTGAAATCGAAGTCCTTACATTTTTAAAATAATTAAAAAGAAAAGTACTAAAAATTACAACACCAGTATGGCACCTTTTGGCCATTCTAACATTGCACATGTGTTGTCACGTATAGTTTATACACCTAAAATTCACTCAGAATTGAGGTGTTGTGTATATTTTAGGAGTTACACGTGGAAATGTGTTATGTCACAATTTCCGCGCGCATCCACACATCTTTACATATCCCTACCTACTCGTAGTAGCAAATTCCCGCATACTAGAGACCCGCGCGCAGCTAATTCTGCCACACACGCAGTGGATCCTACTCGGCGGGCATCTGTACTAACTGATCCCTATGTCTGGATCCGTCGTGACTAATCTGACAACCAGGTAACGCTCAGAAGAGCTACAACCTAGTTAGGGTTGCCTGGCATATTTAAAAAGTTGACATATGCATTAGTAACAGTATGAAAAGATCAATACCTAAATAAAATTAATAAAAATTAAGTTTAAAACATTTTTTAATAATAAATCAAAGATCAAGGATTACCACGTAAAACATTGACTCTAATCTTTGAAGACCACAAAACACTACAAGGAGTGTTCATAAATATTATTAAAAATTATCTAAGTTATCAGCAGATAATTTAAAATCATTAAACATCCACACCTGTTCACTTTAAAGCAATACTAATATTAAAAATGAAGGATGAGTGCAGAATGATCAAATTTACGCTATAATAGATTAACAGATCCTGTGGCTAAACTAGTACAGAAATACAGCAGATCTAAACTCAGATGATTGAAAGCACCAAGTGAACGTGCTATTCTTTCCCTCAATGGATTGTCAGCCGCAGCCCATGAGCAGAACCCTCTCTACATGCCCTGATAAGCTTGAAATCACCCCAAAAAGGTATTTATACAGACCTCTTTGGATCCATTATTCCAGAGATTATCAGTTTACCAGGAATTATTATTATAAATCAGACTCTTTGTCATTGTTAGTCAAGTGCTCATGAAGATTCTAAGCAAGTCATTTATGACTTAGTCTGTAGTATCATTCATTTCTTAAACCAATCAAACCATTGAATTTAGTCAAGCAAATACACCCCATCTGCTCTGAAACCCTTCCTATCTTTGCAGGATTTTTGTGGTGAAGTACTCTGAGTGAGTGTTTCCCTTCCTGTCTTGGCCCTTGTGCTGTTTAGCACGGCCATATTAGTAGATAAGCCCTTTCTAAGGCACCCATCTTCATTCCAAGGTTCTTAAACTGCCTAAGGAGGTCCCTTGAAGAGAGGTTGCTTTGTCTGTAAAGACCCCCAGTAGTATAATACTGTGGCCCCTCTTTTATATATATATTGAAAACCTTTTATTACCAAAACAATTAAACCTTGCAACTGCTCTTATTATATAATTTATTTGAGCCTCTAATTGTTTTTTTTGGAATAATAATTATTATTATTATTCCAGTATTCTTATCACTCTCTGTAGCTAAAGGACTGCAAGTTTCCTGGTATCAGAGAGCTGACAGGAATCCTTGGCATGGGAAATTCTAGCTAATGCATGAAGCACAGTTTTTGAAGCATGCAGGCTAGGTGCATGGATGCAGGGCTACATGGGTGAATTCTGAAAAACCTAATTCTATCTTTAACTACCAAAATATACATAAAGCCTCAATTCTTACAGTCTTTTAGGTTTGAAACCTATAAATTACAATACATGTCAAATATTAAAATGGCCAAAAATTTACAATTGTGGTGCCATGAATTTTGGGACAATTTTTATTTAATTATTCAAAATTTGGTGTGATAAATTCAGAAGCCATTTGAGTCATGAACAAAGATTCAAAACTCAATAGGGGTTACCTGTGTTGAGATTGACACTTTTGGCCCATTTGGGGAAAAATAGCCCCAAATGGGCCATTTTAGGGGTAATTAAGGGTACCCAAGCACCCCTGGATCACATTTTGTTAGAATTTGAGTTTTAATTGTTTTTACTTTCACTGGACTTCAAAGAGTCATTGATTGGATTGATTGGGTTTCAATTATTGTTAATCTTGAAGTATTGAACTAATGGCTAAAATATAACTAGGCTGAATTTTATTATTATCTTTCCAGAATGTCTAAACATAGCATTTCACTTACCATGTCACTTTAACTGCTTTTGCTTATTTTGCCTTATTCATTTTTTCCTCAACCCCTTTTCAGCCTACTTTTTATTCATTCTATATAAACAACAGTGATCTCAAATTGAATTCATCATCTTTTTAGCAATCACATCAAGTGTAGTAACCTTTTCCTCCTGTTCCCATGTACTTTACACTTGATTTTACAAGCCCCTTTCACTCATTTATTTATTGCTTTATCTGATTTAAGATTTAGCTCTTTTCATGTATTCTACACATTTGGTTACCTTTCACCCAGATTCAAGGATTTTTCATGATGTTTGGGAATATTGCACCACAAAAAAAACTTTTAGAATGTCTCACAAACTCTCTGCCCCAAAAATAACACAATCAGCCTATTGTCAAAACAAAATGTGGTCCCAAGCCATACACAATACTTGCCTATTTGATCATTTTCTTTTTATAAACCCAAAAGTGATTACACTTTGGAGTTCTTGAATTTAAATTTGGATTGAATACTGAAGTTTCTTTGGATTCCTTTTGACCATGAAAACAATCGCAAGCTCAAGCCCCCTAGGTTTGGCCCATTGTGTCAAAAAATTATTCTTTGACTTCAAAGAAAGCTTCTGGTTGGTTTGATAATTTCAAAGATCAACTGAATTTTTATTCCAATTCATGGGAATAATATAATTTTATCATTTGGGTTTTCATTTCATCATTTAGTTTTGGTCTAACATTCACTTCTGATTCTGATCTTTTACTTCTGTTAATATAAAGGGTTATCACATTTTGAACATCATTATGTTGAGTGTTTTGATTGAGCATCATTATGTTGATTTTTTTGAGTGAAAATCATGATTTTAGGTGTTTTCAATGAGATTTATTTGGTAATTCATTTCAACTTGTGTTGGTATGATCTCATCATGAGGATTATTTTTACTTCTTATGATGTTATCAGCTCAACGCAAGTTGAACTTTTTTTGTTTTGGTCTTCTTAATTCATGGCTTGTTCATTGAGGTAGATGATTATCAAGTCCACCTCAATTGACTAGCCTTTTTTTTGTACTATTGCGCTAGTCAAATGAAATAATTTTGACTCATTTTGGGCTGATCCCATCATAAGAATTATTTTTATTTCTTATGATGGGATCAGTTTAACACAAGTTGAACTTTTTTTTTTTGTGTTTTTAATTCAGGACTGGTCCATTGAGATGGACTTACATTCCTCTTTTTTGGAGATTTATTGATTGACTTTAAGAAATAATAAAATGGAATGATATGAATTTAATGTGTTTTGTTTAAGGGAAATTTCAAATTCATGAATCTAATGATTTGTGAAAAAACCTCATTTTAGGTTTGTGCAATGGCTACACAACTCTATTCAAGCCGTGTAAGGACCCACAGGCCCATATGAGATCAGGCTGTAGGCCACATGGCACCAGACCGCCTTTTAGGGGCCTCAAAACTACATTTGGGCCATGTGGAGCTCTCCACAGCTCAAATGTAGTCGTGTGGCCATGCCACACAAACAGCTTGAAAACTTTTGGGCTGTGTGGGGCTTTACACAATTTGATAGTCATATGGCCGTGCCACACAACTGGAAGTCTTGTGGGCCAAAAAAAATAAAATAAAATAATAATAATAATAATAATAATAATAATAATAATAATAATAATAATAATAATAATAATAATAATAATAATAATAATAATAATAATAATAATAATAATAATAATAATAATAATAATAATAATAATAATAATAATAATAATAATAATAATAATAATAATAATAATAATAATAATAATAATAATAATAATAATAATAATAATAATAATAATAATAATAATAATAATAATAATAATAATAATAATAATAATAATAATAATAATAATAATAATAATAATAATAATAATAATAATAATAATAATAATAATAATAATAATAATAATAATAATAATAATAATAATAATAATAATAATAATAATAATAATAATAATAATAATAATAATAATAATAATAATAATAATAATAATAATAATAATAATAATAATAATAATAATAATAATAATAATAATAATAATAATAATAATAATAATAATAATAATAATAATAATAATAATAATAATAATAATAATAATAATAATAATAATAATAATAATAATAATAATAATAATAATAATAATAATAATAATAATAATAATAATAATAATAATAATAATAATAATAATAATAATAATAATAATAATAATAATAATAATAATAATAATAATAATAATAATAATAATAATAATAATAATAATAATAATAATAATAATAATAATAATAATAATAATAATAATAATAATAATAATAATAATAATAATAATAATAATAATAATAATAATAATAATAATAATAATAATAATAATAATAATAATAATAATAATAATAATAATAATAATAATAATAATAATAATAATAATAATAATAATAATAATAATAATAATAATAATAATAATAATAATAATAATAATAATAATAATAATAATAATAATAATAATAATAATAATAATAATAATAATAATAATAATAATAATAATAATAATAATAATAATAATAATAATAATAATAATAATAATAATAATAATAATAATAATAATAATAATAATAATAATAATAATAATAATAATAATAATAATAATAATAATAATAATAATAATAATAATAATAATAATAATAATAATAATAATAATAATAATAATAATAATAATAATAATAATAATAATAATAATAACAATAATAATAATAATAATAATAATAATAATAATAATAATAATAATAATAATAATAATAATAATAATAATAATAATAATAATAATAATAATAATAATAATAATAATAATAATAATAATAATAATAATAATAATAATAATAATAATAATAATAATAATAATAATAATAATAATAATAATAATAATAATAATAATAATAATAATAATAATAATAATAATATTGATAATAATAATAATAGTAATAATAATAGTAATAATAATAATAATAATAAAATAAATATTTCAGCCTCCTGGATTCCAAGACCCTTGCTATCCTTTAGCTACCAGAGGTCATAGAATAAATAATAATGTGTTTTTTAATAAATGCAGCAAAAATTCATAAAATATTTGGATTAAGCTTATTGCAAGGTTAAGTGGTTTGGTTATTGTTTATTGTTTTAAACCAATATGAATAAATTGATTATGAAATATATTTATAGAGGGGCCAAAATTATATTGGGGATGTTTAACACCTCTCTTTTCAGTATGAAAACAGGTAGTCCTGGTTACTTTGGGCTCTTAAGTTTGAAGGATATTTTACCCAAAGATAATATGTATATCAAATACACGGTGTAGTTGCAGGGCCTTGTAACCAAGCTGCCACGGCGGAGAAAGTATAATAAAACTCACTGGTATATTATTGAATTCTTTGGGTATCTGTTTGAGACATGCACTGATGGGTTAAACCTGTATACTGGGGTTTTAAGGTTGTTCAGCAGTTTTAATTGATAAAAAAAGAGGTTTAGGATGGATATTATTGATCAAACTTAGCCATAAATGACTTACTTATCTCTTATAAGTACTTTATTACCTTGGAACGGTTTCTGGATATAAATATAACTGGGTCTCTGTCCATCAATATCCTCAAAGGAGCTCTTTATGTATAGCTTTTGGAGTCCCAAGATTGTCCTTCTGAGGGGTATAGGGGCCCAAAGGGACGGACAATAAGGCTAGAAGGGTAACCAGTGGTAGCCTCTCACGTGTTCTTGGTGCTATAGCATGGGTAGCATCTAATTCCTCAGGTTCTGGGAATTATTTTACTTTATAATAGATATTAGGACGTTTGAATAACACTAATCTGTCCCATTTATGTATTATTTAATTAATTATCCTTAGAAAATGTTCCCAGTAATTCAATAATTATTGAAATAGAAATTTCGGCGGAAATCCTGATGTCAGGTGAGTTCTCATTATGTAATATATAACTGGAGTAAAAGTCATTATATTGATTTTACTCCTTATTTTCGAGTTCCAGTTGATTTACTAAGATAATTACTTAAAAATATAAGTCATGGGAATTCATGTAATATTTTTACATCTTTAGTCTTCTTAGTATGTCACAAAGATATTGATGTCTAGAAATTTTCATAAAAGTATATCACAGTATTTTAATATATTTTTAGAAGTTTTCATTGTCTTATTTTCGACATTCTTGGTACTTTGAATCATATTTAAGAAAAAATATGTGTAAGGTTTATTTAAGTGTTTTTATATAGTATTATGTACTTTTAGACTATCTACTATCCACAGGAACATTTATTACATATGTAGAATGTTCCCGTGTGGGTTGCAGCATGTTTACGCAGTACCTAAGCCTTTCAGGCCGCCTGTCACTCTGTCAACCCATAGTACCGTGGCTGTGTACTTGTCAGAGGCCTGGGGCTGCGTACACGACCTTGACGGAGTGACAAAGCTGTATCTCAGCCGCGCGTGGGTGCATTGGCTGCCGCGGCTGCGTGCGGGAATTGTGACAAAACACATTTCTGTCCGTAACTCCTAAAATATACACAACACCTCAATTCTGAATTAATTTTTGGTGTGAAACCTATACATGACAATGTGTCTGAAATATGTAGTTGACCAAAAGCTCAATAGTGGAGCCGTAGTATTTTGGTCTTTCTTTCCTTAATTATTCAAAAATATAAGGAGTTGGATTTCAAGGGTAGGGTCAGTGAGTGACCCTACCTAATTTTGGGTGGAGAATCCATTTCTGTAATAATATTACTTGTTTTTTCCACTCCTTCTTAGGTTTATTGTATCATTATTATTTTTATGTTATCTTTGTTACTGTTGCAGCTTGCTTTGCAATAGTAGCAGGCTGACAAAATATAAAAACACAATAAAAACAGAAATGACCCAAAATATTGAAAAACATGGATTTTATGGTTGAAAAAAAATAAAAAATGAAATGAAAATAATTAATAAAAATTAAATAAAAATTAAAAATTAAAAAAAAAAAAAAAAAAAAAAAAAAAAAAAAAAAAACACTTAAGACAACCAACCAAAAAAAATCAAATTTCAAAATGACTTTTCCCAAAGTGAAAACAACAAAAAAAATACAAGTTCAACTTGACTATCCCTAAATTAAAAACACCAAAAAAAATAAAAGTTCAACTCCACAAGCCCTAAAGTAAACGTGCCAAAAAATACGCAAAATGTATGGCCAGCCCTAAAGTAAAAACACCAAAAAAACAAGTTCAACTTGTGTTAAGCTGATCTTATCACAAGGAGTAAAAATACTACTTAGGATCAGCCCAACACAAGTTGAACTGAATTACCAATAAAATCTCATTCAAAAAACTCATCATAATGATGTTAACTCAAAACACTCAACATAATGATGTTCAAAATGTGATAACCCTTTATATTAATATAATTAGAAGATCATCATCACAGCCCAAACCCAAACAATGAAATTAATCTATAAATTAAAATACAACTCAATTTGATATTCTAGGTGATCAACCCAACAAGAGGCTTTTTTGGAAATCATGAAGTGTGTTTTGGAAACTATTTGGGGGATTGGAATCACATCTCCCTTAAGTACAATCTGGACCCAAAGGTTACTGTTAACAAATCAAATTAAAATAGTATCTGATTGTTCTTTTACTCCCAATTTCATAGGAGTAAAAGAACAATATTATTTCAATGAAATGAAAAATATTGGTCTTCCATAAGTATCTGCTATTATTTTACCCATGTAAATCTTTGAAAGCCATTTTGAAGAGGGAATTTTTTCATTTATGTAATTAACATCAAGTCCTTTCTCTATCCTTTCAATGTTTTTAATACCACCAAGGATCTTAGCATAGCAAGTCTTATCAATTTTTCAAGCATTTCTTTTCTTACTTCAAACCATCCATGCTCATCATAGCCAAGTGATTTAGAAATTACTCTAAATCTCCAATTTCCATAACCAACCGGATCCCAAACCCCACCCAAGAAATTATATGATTTCTCAGGTATTTTATTGAGGTAATTCACTTCCTAAAATCAAAAAAATAGCCACAATTCTAGTCTCATTAAGTAATCAACACTCACAAAAGATGTCCTTCTGTTTGACTCCTCCATTTCTTCTGCTTCATCCTTTGAAAAGTAATCTGATTCCAATGGCACCAAACCCAATCAACTTTCAGGCTTTTCCTCTGAAATATTAAATTCTGATGAAGAGCCTGACTTGGACTATAACCATTTCACCATCAGTTCATTTAACCAAAAAAATGAGAGAAAAGACTTACAATAATGTGTATTTTCTTCTTTGGTGTCCTTATAATTCTCTTTTCCTGATGAAGATCCTTTTCAGCGTTTTCAAATTGAGAAGGCTCTAATAAGTTCTTCAACAGCCTGCAATAATCTTTTTCAGGATGAGCCAAGATTATTGCATTGAGCTTCTCATTTAACTTATAATTGTTGAGGATTTCATCAACATCAACCTTTAAAAATTCAAAAGGATAAAATATTAGTCAAGTAGGAATCCTCATTTAATTCAAGTAGAAATCATCATTCAAAAATAATTTATCAAAAATCATTAATTCCATGAAACCAAATTACATAACTAGAACTGCAAGGAGGATAATCCAACATCCACTAAGGATGAACATCTTCAGGCACAATAGAGCCTCTTGATGCCAGTAGGTCACCTATTTGGTGGGAACAGGGAAAAACCATATTCATTGACTATGAATTGGTGCACACTTCCCCATCATGGTTCTGCTTTAATCTCTCTAATTGATCCACGAAAATTCTGATTGCCTTTAAAAACACCTTTTATCCCAATGGTAACAGTTCAGTAGGAAGAACTATTCCAATCTTTATTTGAGAGTTTTAAATTGCAGCCTGAAACAATTTAATTTAGTTGGAAACTGTCCCCTCTAGGACTTGCCACACATCCAAAATGTTTCCTGACAAATTTTTCAAGGAGTTTTTTGAGAGTATCATGGGCCCCTTCAACCCAAGACATTATTTTATTTACAAATTCACGGTTCTTGAAAGTCCAAGGCGTTCAAAACTTCTCTGTGATATGGAAGATATTATGATCCATATACTCAAGCACATCCTCAGGGTCTGCCACGAAACACCTTATACAATTCATAACATAAGCAACCCAAAACTAGGAAGATTAACAGTAAAGGCAATTATTTGCACTTTCTCTAAGTTCCACATCATTGACCTTTGCCTCCTCCTTGGTTTTCGAGGCCCCATACTTAGCCCACAGATACATAAAGCTTTTCCACCCTTCAAAATAATTATTAAAGGATAATTTACAGTTTTTTTATATGTTTCTAGAAAAGTTCCATTGACAACGCTTTCTTTTAGACTCAGGGAAAATTTTTTCTAGAGCACAGATCAAAGCTTTTTCACGTTCCATCACAAAGACTTGGGGAAGTCTCTCAGGATCATAAGAAAACTCCTTTAGCGCATTTTCATACCAGCTGTAGCAGGCAAAGGTTTCTCCTGTCATAAAAAGAACAGGTTTTGTGAATGTTTTCTGTTTGTAAGAAATTCCTAAAACATGCAATAGGGGGATGTTGTACTTATTTTTTTATAAGTAAAATCCATAATAGATATATGATGAAATTGTTTGCAAAGCTTTAATGACTATGGGTGAGACAAGAATAGGGCCTCCAAGAGACCCTCTCCACTGAATTTTTCTTGATGAAACCAACCTGAATTACCAATTTATTCAAAGAGGACATCCATAAATCTTTTCCCCTGTAGTTCTGCTAGTGCTACCTTATGCTTAGTGTTATAGATTGCTTGGTCATCAAAACATTTTTCACCATCAATTTTGCTCAATTTTCTTTTGATTTGAATTGTATAGAGCCCATCATTCATGCATTCTTTTAGATTGTCTAAGGCTACCCCAGAGATTCTCCTCAGGTGAGCAAGCACTGAGGGGTGTGGGGATGGTTCATGGTTATGTCAATCATTTCTGTAGGAGATATGCCACAAGAAGTCTGACTTTGTGTGACTTGCACGGATTAAAAACTTGCACCCAAACTTTCTTGTGTGAGTTTTCCTTGACCATTTGGTGAGAAATTTCCCAGATTAGAAACCATGTCCATTGCAGGCTAAATCCACATTTTTATCATGCTTTGAGTTGAAAACTTACAATGCATAATGATGCTTCATTGCCCATGTTTTAATATAGTTTTGTGCCTATTTCCTAGTAGTAAAAGCTCTCACAGGAGGTGGGGCAAGTAAGTCTGTCATAGGTACGCCATATTCACATTGCCATAGTTCAATTTCCATTAAATTGAATCAGCCAAAGACAAGAGTAACATAAAATGTTTCTCACCACCAGAGGTAATGTCTATTTGTAAATCATTTTGTTTGTCAATTTTCATCCGCAATGAGGTTGCAATTGGGGCTTCCAGTGTTTCTTTACCCAAATCCTTTTTTTGGGGAGCTTTTTTCATTGCACTATCAATTTATTCCTTCAAGGCAGCCATGTTACACAAAGGAGGGCTTGCCACTGTTCCCTTAATGCAAAAAAAATTCAATGCTACTTAATTATTCAATCCAACATTCAATTTCACAATTACCAAGTTTTCTCACCTTCAATTTGAGAAAGATTTATTTTGTGGGATGTTTTTTTGCAGTTTCCCTTCAGTTTCAATAATTTGGTTCACAGATTCACTTTTTTTCACTTTAGTTTCACTTTGGTGTCACTTTGGGGTTGCTAGATGTGCTACAAAAGTCCCACATAGTATGCATTGATCCCAAATTTAGGTTGATGGAACCCAAATGTGGTCTAGGGGGTGCCAACAACTTCGGAACAACCCCCTGGGGGCTGGTTTACCCCCAGCCACGCATCAAAACTGCCCTTTAAGGGGTTAAACAAATTAAATACGCTGTGTAAGGGGGGTAGTAAGTCCCCGGGGGGTTGCACTTGTTTGAGACAACCCCTTGGGCATGTGTAGATGTGTTTTTTGACCCGCACGCGCCTTTTGGACTTGTGTATGGGCCCCCATGCGTCCATTGGGCCCTTTTGGAAAGAGATTTTTTGTTTTGGTAAAACCCCAGCAACAATATAAAATTCTCCGCAACAATCCCTCTCCAAGTTCCAGAAAGCCCACTAGCCCTTGGGTCACACTCCTGTATCTCTTCACTTCCTAATTGAACTTGGCTTCCACACCCAAGCTGGAAACCACTAAAGCTTGCTTGCAATGAAATAATTGTTAATAAACAAGTCAGACTCCCCAACAAGCTCCGCACTTTAAATATTTCCCTAAGTATGACCTGTGAGAACTCTCTCTGTTTATTACACTCTGAAGTAACAGAAGAAAACAAATCAAGCTATAATTTGCCACAAACAATCTCCAATAATGATGATGTGATCTCCAATAATGGTAAACTCCAATGATGATAAACTCCTCTCCATATATCTCCAATGATCATAAAACTCCTCTCCCTTCTCCTATCTCTGGTAAACTCCTGCTACAACAAAAGAAAAGCTTCCTTATATATAAAAAAAATAACAAAGGAACATAAACTTCTAAAGAAAGAATCCTTTTTCCACCACCTACGTGCAATCAGCACTGATCCTGCTTTCTAATCGTCCAATCCTTACCCAATCCAATGATCTGCAGTAGATTTGATGATCCTGTTGCCAATTCCCCCTAACAGTTGAGTTGCGCTAATTCATAACTAATGACAGATCCTTTTCAATCTTCCCTAGAAGATCACTCCCAATACCACATGTGGCATAACTACAGATCCCCAACTACCCGCATGCAGCCTCATCAACTTTAGCATTCATTGCCTGACAGCGCTCCACAATTTAAGTGCATATCCCATAATTGACCTAATCTGTACTACTTAGCTTTGATCACTTGCTTCCGCATTAATAAACCCACTTCCGCGGAGGGAAAGTTATCTTCAACCATGCAATGTCCACAAAAGGCCAATAATCCGGCCCATTCTTTTCATTGTGCCCACAAAAAGCACACGCCGCACCAATTCCAAGTCCTCAGCTAATGAACTATGGAATAGAAAGTCCCCAAACGCGCTTCTCTGTGCCTATTGTACTGCAGACTTCCACCCTCAGCTGAGCCCCTCCAAGTTTAATTTCCAGTGGTTACCCTACTTTCCTCCGTGTCTATAAATAACCACCACACCCACCCACAAATTTAATTTTGTTCCCAGGATTCCTGCGCTCCACAACGCCAGAACGTCCACCAAACCCTTCAACCTCCAACTCCCAAACACCCTCCAAACTCCAAAAGAAAGAAAATCACCCACCATGGAAATATGCAAGTATTGCGCAAAAAATGCAGAGGATGTGCACCCTAAATGACTGCCATCTAGGCCACCGCAGTTGTTTGTTTGTTCCTCCAACCCCTGGATCCTCTCAAACTTTCCCTCCGCCTTGTCCTTGCTATACCTGTTGTCCCTGTTGCAAACGCCGCCGCCATGGACCAATGGCCAACTTTGTGGTGGATGATTACAATTCAATCAAAACCAAAGACTGGTATCCGGAGCCAGACCGTGCTACCTCCTTGTTTCCTGTTTCAGAGGCCATGGAACACCTATCCCCCCTCCTCAACTTGCGGACTACCCTACTTCTGCCGCCTGGGGAGATGCCACCTGAGCCTGGGTCTAACTCCTGCCCTTCTAGGTTGACTCAATTCTTCCTGGTGTCTCTGTAACACGCGGCCATCCAATTAAAACAACAAATAAGGCTGCTGAGGAATTGAGGAAGCCAAAATCAACCAGTACCTCTGCAAATCGGATGAGCAAATACTGGTCATCCTCCAACATTTGGCTGCAATCCCAGCCACGGAGCATTGCAAGCTCCTCCACAAGCAGCATTGTTCTGGTGGTGAGTTTTAGTCTCCTGGATTCCAATTCCCTTGCTGTCCTTTTGCTACCAGAGGTGATAGAATAAATAATAAATATATTATTCAATAAATGCAGCAAAAATCCATAAAATATTTGCATAAAGCTATTGCAAGGTTGATTGGTTTGGTTATGGTTTAATATTAAAAATAAATATTGATAAATTGATTATTAAATAAATTAATATTGGGGATCTTTAACACCTTTATTCAGGGAATTCACTTTGAAAACATGTATACCTGATTTCTTTGGAACCTTTAATTTCTATTCTTAAAGCATATATTTCCCAAAGATAATATATATATAAAATATATGGTGGTGTGACAGGGCCTTGTAGCCAAGCTGACACAACATAAAAATGATAATAAGACTCACTTGTATATTATTAAATCCTTTGGGTACCTTTTTGGGATGTGCACTGATGGGTTAAACCTATTACTGCGGTTAAAAAGGTTTTTCAGCAGTTTAAATTGATAAAAAGGGTTGGTGACAGATATTAATAATCAGACTTAAGCCATAAATCAATTACTTATCTCTTATAGGTATTTCATTACCTTTGCATGGTTTCTCAATGTAAATATAACTGGGTCTCTGGGAATCAACATCCTCAAAAGATCTTCTTATTTATAGTTTCTTGGGTCCCAATATTGTCCTTATGAGGAATACAGGGGCTCAGAGGGACAGATACTAAGTCTATCAGGGCAGCCATTGGTAGCCTTTCACCTGTTCTTGGTGCTGTAGCACGGGTAGCATCTAATTCCACAGGTTATGGGAATTATTCTACCTTTTTAATTGATATTTGGACATGTGAATAACACTAATTTATCCATATTATCTATTATTTAAGTAATTATATTTAGTAAATGTTCCCAGTATGTTGATAATTCTCTTGATACAAATTTTTATGGGTAATCTGATGTCATGTGGGTTCTCATTATGTATTAAATTTTTGGAGTAAAATCAAGATATTGATTTTACTCCTTATTTTCAAAATCCTGTTTATTTACTTAAAATAATTAATTAAAAATATAATTTATGAGAATTGATGTAATATTTTTACATCATCAGTTCCCTTAGTATTTCAAATAAATACTGATTTCTTGAATTTCTCACAATTGTTTATTAAATTATTTTAATATATTCTTAGAAATAGGAGTTATCTTATTTTTGAAATTTTTGGTATTTTTAATTATATTTTATAAAAAATTTTCAAATAGGTTATTTAAGTATTTTTATATAGTTTTATGTATTTTTAGAATATCTACTATCCACAGGGACATTTATTAAATATGTGGAATGTCCCCGTCTAGGTTGTAGCATATTTACGTGGTACCTGAGCTTCTCAGGCTTCTTGTCACTCTGTCAGCCCATAGTCCTGCAGCTGCGTACTTGTCAGATGCCTTGGGCTGCGTACACGGCTTTTCAGGGTACGCTTACAGGGTGGCATTGTTGCTGCTCAGCTGCTTTTGGGTGTATTGGTTGCCACGGCTGCGTGCAGGAATTATGATACAACACATTTCTGTGTGTAACTCCTAAAATATACACAAAACCTCAACTCTGAATGAATTTTAGTTGTGAAACCTATAGATGAAAATATGTGTGGAATATTTAATTGGCCAAAAAGTCCCATGGTGGTGCCGTGGTATTTTGGTCATTTCTATTTTTAATTATCAAAAACATAAGGAGTTGGATTTCAAGGGTGGGCTCAGCAAGAGACCCTACCTAATTTTTGGTGGAGAATCTATTCCTGCAATAATATTTTTGGATTAATCAATCCTTCTAAAGTTAAATTTAATATTTTGATTTTATGTTATTTTTGTTACTTTTGCAGCTTGCTCTGTAATAGTAGCAAGACAAAAGTGAGCTCCGCTTCCCCATCTTTCTTGCTTAGATTTCTCCCTCCTCTTGAATTATTGCCAAGCCCCCTTAATCTTTAATATAGATAAATAAATAAATATGATGCCTGTTGCACCCCAGAAAGGAATCCCCTTGATTACACGCACCATCCTACAAAAGGAGACACAAAAGGAAACTCTTCAACCCCTAGTGAGAACCCCTCCAAATCTAACAATGAGATAAATAAAACTGAGACAAAGAAAAGACTCCAAACTCTGCAAATAAATATCACCTGTGGGACCTGGACCACCCCAGAAAAAATCCTTTAAGACTAGAACTTCCCTGCTTCTCCGGTGATCTGAGCTTCCCCTTCCATCTAAATCTTGTATATAAAAGAAAGAATAATACTAAAAGAAGGTATATATATCCATAGATGGTACCAGGTATTATAACAGAGAAAGGAATTTTCTTTCCAGAACCCCAACTTGTGGAAAGAGATTGGGTGTTCAGTAAATTCCCGCCAACAATATAAAATTCTCCACAAAAATCCCGCTCCAAGTTCCAGAAAGCCCGCCAGCCCTTGAGTCACACTCCTGTACCTCCACAATTACTAATTGAACTCTTCTTCCGCACCCAATCTTGAAACCACTAAAGCTAACTTGTGATGAAAGAATAGTAAATAAACATGTCAGACTCCTCAAAAAGCTCCACACTTGAACTATTTCCCTAAATATGACCTCAGAGAAATCTTGCTGGTTATTAAACTCCAAATCAATAGAAGAAAAAGAATCAAGCTATAATTCACTGCAAAAAATCTCCAATAATGATGATGTGATCTCCAATAATGGTAAACTCCAATGATGAATATAATGTCCAATGATGATAAACTCCTCTCCATATATCTCCAATGATCATAAAGCTCCTCTCCCTTCTCCTATCTCTGTTAAACTCCTCCTACAACAAAAGAAAATCTTTGTTATATATACAACAAATAACAAAGGAAGGTAAAATTCTAATGAAAGACTCTCTTTTCCAACACCTCCACGCAATCTGCACTGATCCTCCTCACTAATAGTCTGATACTTGTTAGAATTTGAGTTTTCATATATTTGACTTTCACTGGAGTTTAGATTATAATTGATTTGATTGATGTGATCTTATTATTTTTATCTTAAAGTACTCAAACAACAGGTAAAATATAACTAGGCTGTGTTATAACCAAGATAAATTATATCTGTTATTTAATAGAGGATCTTGTGTTGTAGTATTGTGATTGTCAGACTGTCTAATCATAGCATTTCACTTACCATGTCACTTAAACTGCTTATGCTAATTTTACCTTATTCATTTTGTACTCAACCACTTGTTGGCCAATCATGTATTTAGTCTATATAAACCATGGTGCTCTCAAGTGGAATTTATCATCTGTTCATTGACTACATCAACTGGAGTGTCCTTTTCCTCCTGTCCTCAGGTCTGTTACGCTTGACGTTATAAGCTCCTTTCATTCATTTCTCTTTATCTTTAATTTAACCAGAGCCTAAGCTTTTTTTATTTTTAAAATACTTAGGCAATCCAATGATGTACAGTAGATTTGATGATCCTGTTGCTGATTCCCCCTAACAGGTGAGTTGCCCTGATGCATAACTAATGATCGATCCTTGTCAATCTCCCCTAGAGGATCACTCCCAATCCTGCATGCGGCATAACCAAGGATCCCCAAGAACCTGCATGCCAACTCCTCAACTTTAGCATTCATAGCCCCACAGTGCTTGGCAATCTCAGTGCATATCCCATAATTGACCTAATCCATACTACTTAGCTTTGATCACTTGCTTTGGCATTAGTAAACCCACGGCTGCAGAGGGAAATTTATGTTTGACCATTAAATTTCCACAAAAGGCAAAAAATCTGGCCCATTCTTGTCATTTTTCCCATGAAAAGCGCGCGCTGCGACAATGCCAAGCCCTCAGCTAATGGAATCCGGAGTAGGCAGTTGGCCAATGCACTTCTCTGTGCCTATTGTACTGCGGACATCCACCCACAGCCAAGCCACTCCAAGTCAAATGTCCAGTGGTGACCCTACTTTCCTTGGTGTCTATAAATAGACATTCCGCCATGTAGGGCCCTAAACAACTCCCACACGATTTGGTGTTTTAAATTTATCATCAACATTTGTTTAATTTAATTTATTTTATTTACCTTCTTAAGTTTAATTTTTTTTGATTCAATTCAATTCCTTTTTTAATATACAATGAAATTTTTGTATTTCATTTTATTTTATTTTATCTTATTCAAACTTATATTCTATTTTATTGTATTTCAGATTTTTATTATATTTATATTGTTCCTTGCTATTTTTATTGGATCATTTTTATTTTTCCTTTTTTTTGTTTTTTTTTGGGCACAATTTTTTGATTTTTTGTGGAGTTTTTAATTTTTTATTTTTATTTCTTCATAGGGCCATGGGTGTGCACTCGGGGCCCTTTAATTTAAAAATTTTCACTATTTGTTTATTTTTTTCAATTTTTTTTTGCTTTTATTTTAACTTTTTTTGATTTTTTGATTTTGTTTTGTTTTTTTGTGTTTAATTTATTTATTTATCTACATTTATTATAATTTTGATTTTATTTAATTTAATTTTTTCTCACAACTCTGGATTTGTGAACCAAACCCCACAACTGCAAAGGGTTTTTTGGCTTAGCTCACAACCCATCTGAGTTATGAACAGCCATTCAAGACTGTGGGTCATTTATGGGTTTTTAGGTTTGTGAGTTTATCAAAAACCTATTGTGAATCACAGAACCCATCATTTTCCTTTCATGTTGACATTTTGGATACTTATTTAAGACAACATTGGCCACATATAGTGACTTGATGTCACTGGTCAAACAGGGACCCCAAGTTGGCTCTGGTGACTTTTACCAATCATATATATATGGTATTTCAAGATTTGCTGGGAATGCTCCCAATTCCTGATTGGGGCAGTTCTCAGATGGCTTTGGCTTTTTACCACAGGGCTTGATTTTTGCTTCTGGTTGCGCTGCAGATCCTGCCACACAGCCAAGTTTGGATTGGCCAAGGCCAAGCTGTTGGCACCCCCCCTCCCACTTCCTCACTCCCCCCTCACTTTCTAACTTCCCCTTTCTCCTCTCCCAGCCAATCAATTGATGATGATGATTACATTCTAGTTGATCAATACTGATTGGTTTGAGTTGAGGGGATGGAGATTGTGAGATAGATACTACAACAAAAGGGTGTATGTCCTGAACAGATGAAAGATTTTTTGGGATTTTAATTCAATCAGAGAGGATACAAAAATAACCAGACAAGTGCCAAGTTAATTTAAAGGAGAGGGGAACACCCATGTGGTCAACAGGAGAACAAAGACCAAGAAATACCAAAAACTACCCCCAATCATCAATTTTGGCAGGCATTGTGGATTGGCTTGGTTATTTGCCAAGTTGAAATTTGGCCCAACCTGCATAAACTTGTATTTGTGTCAATTTGTGCTTGGCTATGTTCCAAGAAGTCTTTGGTGGGTGCCGGGGGCCTTTAGGGGCTTCACAGAACGCTTTAGCCAAAAATTGCCTGATTTGGGTGGGCACCCAAACAGGCTTGATTTACCATATTTTTTTTGATATTGGGCTCTTTTGATTTTTAAGAATATTTTTATTCTTTACTTCTATCACTTTCAGTAGCTAAAGGACTGCAATTTTTGTGTTATCTGGAAGCTGAAACTATGCCAAGAAATCTTTCATATTTTACCAACCAGCTCAAATCCTTCAGCTTTGATACAACAAAGTACCAATCCTTACATCCCAAGGCCTCAAAAGTGTCTCTCCAGTCAGAATTTTAAATTACTTTTCACTAATTGAGTCATCACAATTCATGCAACATCTTACAGAAGCAGGGAGTGCATGTATTCCAAGCCTGTTTCAGAATGAATTAGCCGGAAGAAATAAATTAGCAAACAGTCCATTCCTGTGGTAACAGGAAGTACACAAAGCCTTGGATAGGTCTCAGAATCAACCCTGTGGATTTATTTTCCACCAAATCAGTCATAAGAACCATGTAAAATCTTGAAATAAATCAGGTGTTGCAGGTATGCCAAGCATGGCCATCTCTTCCAACATACAAGATTGTGTCAGATTGCAAATATTTAAAGAGAAATCTTTCAAAGTAAAAAAACAAATAAATAAACAAAACTATTATTTAAAACTTAGATGGAGTTTGAAATTGATGAATATTATTACAGAAATGGATTCCCCACCCAAGATTAGGCAAATTCACTGACTGACTCCACCTTTGAATTCTTACCTCTTCATATTTTAAATAAATTAAAAATAAATGGGCCAAAATTTGCAACAACCACTACCAAACCTTTTGGCAATTTTAATATTTCACATATATTGTCACGTATAGGTTTCACAACTGAAATTCAGCCAGAATTGAAGTTTTTTGTATATTTTAGTAATTACAGATGTATTTATATTTTTTCAGACTTTACACATGCAGCCCCCATCCATATAGTTCTAGCTGCATGCTTCAAGCTGGCAATACTAAAGGCACCTGCCAGGAAAACCACCTCAAATTTCTGCCCGCAGCTTTCAAGCCTGCCTGCATTAAACCCACAATGACAACTCCTTTTGGCAATTTACAGCACACAACTGTTACAAACCATATGCATGCATCATGTATATGGACTGCTGTGACTGAATGATTGAAAATATTTTTGAACCTTTAAAATTTCAAGAAAAATCTATAATCAGATCATAAAACTGAAAACTTGAAGAAAACAATAATAAAGGTTCTCACAAAAAAAAGATTATCAAATCTTCCTGGACCACAGAACATACCAAGGAGTTCCCATAAAAATAATTGAAATTTATCACAATGATAGGAAAATGACAGGGAATTTACAAAATACCTGCCTATAATCATTCCCCTCAAATAAACACAGTACAGAAATAGGATATATGTCAAAACTGCAAAATAGTCAATTACCATTAAGACAGGTTCTGACATATAAACCACAGATAAATACTGCAGAGACAGGTAAATTTGAGTTAAATCACTAAACCTGTCTGCCAAACCAGCCCTGGACAGCCTTATAGTCTTATCCCACAGGCACTAACCTCTCTATGTGCCCTGAGAGTGCTTTGTTGAACCAAAAAGGTATATGTACAGTCCCCTTTTTGATTTTTTTACCCCAGTTCTTTTTATTTCTCAATCCATACCCTTTTCCATCTGTAATGAGGTGCTTATAAGAGATAATCAAGCAATATATGGCCCCAGTGTGATAGTATTATTACCAATTCAACACCCTTACCATTTGCTTTGAAATAAAATCAAAAATTACCCCATCTTTGTTCTAAGACCCTTCAAACCTTGAATTACTGGAGATATCTTGTGATTAAATACTCAAAGCAATTTATTTTCTCCCTTCTCGGGCTTTTGTACTTTTCAGCCCAGCCATACCAACCATTCCTTTGGGTGTTACCCCTTTTGTTTAAGTCACAAGGAGCCCATTGTCCCAGGGTTTTATACGGTCCAAAGTGATCCCTTGAGGAGAGGTTTCTAAAGTAGTAAAGATCCACAGTTTTTCATAAGCTTTGGCCCCTCTTTATCAAGTATTGAAAACCTTTTTAACCAAACCATTGAAATTTGAACTATCTCTTTATTATTTTGAGCTTTTAAAGTTTTTATTCTTGGAATATTATTATTCAACCACTGTATCACTTTCTGTAGCTAAATTACTGCAAGGTTCCTGGTATCAGGAAGCTGACATATTTCCTCATTTATTTTTAGCTAACATTACCTTAACAATACCAAGGGTAGCTGAAAGGGTGATGATAAACTCACAACTCCCATTCGTGTGGGATTCATTTAGGGCCCCAGAAGACCCCATCATTATGTGGGGGCCCATACATGCATCAAAGGGGTTGTTCCAAACAAAAATTTTTTGTCTATCTATTTAATATTTTTTATTTATCTAATTAATTAATTAATATTTATTTATTTATTTATTTATTTATTTATTTATTTATTTATTTATTATTGATTGATTTATTTATTTATTTATTAATCAATTAATTCATTTATCAATTAATTCATTTATCAATTTATTTATTTATTTTTTTGACCAAAAAATCAACATATTTGGATTTTTTGGTTGATTTCTGTTTTTTTTTTTTGAATTTTTATTCAATTTATTTTACTTTTTTATTTTTTTTTTATTTTGGCCCACAATGCTTTCACTTGTGGTGCACACTACAAGACTGCATTTGAGTCATGTAAATCCCCACACAAATTGAATGTAGTTGTTTAGGGTGCCACACAACATGGAACCGTTTTTTGGGAGCTACACAACTACAGTCAAGTCATGTAGAGGCCACATGAATCAATTGTAGTCATGTGGCATGCCACATGGCCCATTTGAGTTGTGTACACAACTCAAATGAGTTTTTAATTTATCATTACCCAAATTGAAAACCTCCCTTGGGGCAGGATTTCTCTATTTAAGGAGGTATCTTTTTCCCTATCTGATTTTTTCTACATGTTGTTTGAGCACCCCAGGCCTTTTGCCTATTCCACCCAGTCACCTACCACCCCAGTACTAATAATTAGGGAACCGGTAAGAAGATACAAGGAGATAAATAAACTTTAAAAAATTTTACATTTATCATTTGAATCATCTCTATGTGTTTTTGGATAAGGGTTCTTGAAAGGACCAATATTATCTGGTACCTATTATCAAAAAAACTGTTAACAAAAACACCAACCAAGGTTTTTTTTTTTGATGTGCCCCTTCTTGAAAACCCCATCCTTAAGTCCTTCTCCTGATCAAATTACCTTTGGATAATTCTTTAAACCTCTTTTTTGTATTGACAAATCCTCAACAAAAGCTGAAACCCCATGATTAACATATGGATGGAACCTTAACCAAAAACTAATTTCCAAACTGGTAATTATAAACTCTCAAGCTTATTGATCTCATCCAAAAATCAATCTAGGTCTGATCTGAGACCTAATCTTAAGTCTCAAAGGAACCATCCATCAATCTGAAAAAAAATTGCATACTTAACCAAAGTTTTAAAAATTGTAGAGACCATTCAAGATCAGCTTAGTTTACTGATAATCTTAATTTGTAGGAGTGATACTTTATTCCCCTTTTAGAACTTTCATCAAGCTATTTGATAGAATTATCCCAAATTTCTTTGGAGTTTCTTGTGATATCCTTTGGAAAATCAGATCAAAAACAGTTGGATGGGGGTAAACTAGGCTCATCTCAATCCAAATATAAAAATAAAAATAAAAATAAAATAATAGAGAAAGGGCAAATAAAAAAAAAGGGGGAGGATTTTGATTGAAGATTATTTTAAATCCCAAGTCCAAATATTCAGTCAACTTCCTAAGAATCTGAATCATTTATTTGAATTTTTTTTTGTTGAGGATGGATGCATGAATTTGAGTGGGGAGGGGGAGATCAAAGGATAGGAGTATATATCACACCCCCAAATGCACCAATCTGATGATCCTCTTCATACACTATTAGATAATCATTTTTTCAACCTTTCCTCTCACTCTACTCAATTTTTCAGTGCATTCCTTGCTTGCCCTGGATGACTTGCTACCAGCTGATACAGAACTTGCAAATGATTAAAATAAGCATAAGGGCTTCGAATTGAGTTTTTTTATTTTTACTCTGTCTAAAAACAGCAACAGATGTGCTCAAAATTGAATGGTCTAAATAGAAGTGAATAAAAAATTAGACCAAGCAGAAAATCATAATAATTTTATTTCAGTATGAGTAGCATCATCTTCATGCCAAGGCACATGATTTTTAAACACAGGTACAAGAATACAAATCTGACCAGAAGTTCTAAGTTGGGTCTTTCTATCTATATTGGTCTTCCTTTTGGGTCTTTCTATCTATCTTAGTCTTCCTCTTTCAGATTTATGTCACAGGCAGTTCTGAGTGTGGTTTTCAGTGGTTGGGTTTAGCAGTGTCTTTAAAGTTTTCCTTCTTGGCTGGTCTTTCTGTCAGTTTGTTGGTTGTTCAATCAATTTTTTGGCTTGTCTGGAAATTGTTTTTGTAGAGTTTATTTTTTTTTAATCATGGGTTCTTGCTTGAGGCTTTGTTTTTGGCTTCAATCATGGGTTGAGTTTTTTCATCCAACTTTTTTGTTGTTTTGAAATGGCAGGAAGCTGTGGGGAGTATTCATGGAAGCAACTACTACAATTCATCCCTATTGGGATAGCTCAGAGCCAATTTTTCAAGTCTGGCAATGTAGTTGTGCAGAATGAACTACTGTAAGTTCTCCCAATGGGCATAACTCAGAGCTTTTGTTGGTGGTTTAAATATTTTTGTTTAGTGGAAGCAACTACTGGCAATCTGTCCCAATTTGGAAAAAGTAAGTTGACTTGAAAATTAATTTTGGAGTTTTTTTTTTTTTGTAAGGAAGAGTGAGCCCATGTCTCAAAATTCCCCATGCCTTGATGTGAAGAGCCCAATTTTGAGTCTAGACAGGGATTATGTTTTGCAGGCCTTGGTAAGAGCATTCCCAACCATGGCTTCTGAGGGAACAAGCTTTATTTCAATCTTCCAGTTTTCATATAGGTCTCTGAGATATTCTTATTTTGATTTTAAGGTGCTTGGCTTTAGTTTTTAATATGAAATGTCTGATTTTTTTTTTGATTCCTTTATTGTAAACATTGACTATATGGATGAGAGAATTCAAGTGCCACATTCCAACAATCAGTTTGGATATCCATATGCTTTCTTGGTGACAGTCAGCCACAAAGTTGAATTCAGTTTCAGTGGATGAAATGGTGATGTTTTTCTGTTTAGAGCTGTTACAGGATTGTTATAATTATGGCCAGCAATTAGCTTAGGAAAATGAGCAGTATTTAAAGCAAAATAAATGCTGGACACCTTGTGTCAATACTTGCTTGATCGGCTCTCACAATGGGGCAACTTTTTGGATGATATTGTTGATGAACTTGATTGGATAATGAATGGATGAATGGAAAACAGCAGGGAGAAGAGCTCCTTAAGTACAAATAATTTGCCTCTTGTGAGCCCATGATACAACTAGCCAAAAGGCAATATTTCCTCCCCAAAAGATCTCTACAGGCTTTACAGGCCTTGTTACTTGGTTTGGGCTACATCAGCCTGCATGGCGTCAGTCCCTTAACCCTTACAACCATCCTATTCTGGTTCATTCTGTTGTTTCAACCGTTACGGGGCTGAACCAGCCCCTTTGCTGTTCAATCCCCTGGCTGATTGTCCATTACAACCAGCCCAGTTACTCTTATTTCCTTACTTACGGGCTGGTTGCCTCATGCAGCCAGCCCCTGGCCCCACATATGGGCCAGGTGGGACCCTGGACTCACCTGGGTCCGGTCTCAACCTCACTTGGGGGGGGGGTTTAACCGGCAGACATGCTGCCCTCCCCCCCTCTTTCTCTCAAGTCCCTGGTGGGGGCGGTCAAATCCCCTCACCAGGGGCCCTGGCGGTCAATACCCCCAGGGGCCCTGGCGGTCAATACCCCCAGGGTCTTTTCTGTTGGAGTCTGAGGATATGCAGATTGAGATTCAGACAGAAGGATATGTTTCATATCAGAGATAATAGTGAGATCAAAAGAAAAGAATAAAGAGAAGAATATTTTACTTACCTGAGGATATGCAGATTGAGAGTCAGACAGAAGGATGAGGAAGGAAACCTCCGGTCTGGCTCCACTGTCTGTCCTCAGGTAGTGTACAACCAGTATGGAGCTGTGACATGTGAGTATGAGAATGTGTGAATTGTGAGATAGAGGTGGTTGAGTGGGCACAGGTGACAGGTGGTTGTAGGTGAGGTCAGATGATAAGTAAGGAAAACACAGAGGATATAGGAGGTAATGAAAGAAGGAAGAAGACATAGGACAGGGCTGGATAGAGGAATACAGATCTGATGGAAGAAGTAACAGAGAGATGGAGAGGTATTCAAACACCCCCCCTTGCTAACCATGGCCTGTAAGACCAAACATCCGTTGATGGGATTTAAGGAGAACATGAGATAGAGGCTTGGTTAGCATATCCGCTAGCATGTCCTTAGTAGTGACGTGACCCACGGTGAAGACCCCTTTGTCAACACACTTGCGAATGAAGTTGTGACAAGCATTGATGTGCTTGGTTTGCGAGTGGTGTGCCAGATTTTTGGCAAGAGCCTTTGCCCCGCGTTGTCAACAAGTAAAGGTACCAGGGACCCATCCAAAAGACGTAGCTCGGCAGGATGTTGCAAAGCCAAAGACCCTCCTTGCACAAGTCGTACAAGGCTTTGTACTCCGCCTTGGTGCTGGAGAGCAATACTGTAGGCTGCTTTTTTGATTTACACAAGATGGCCCCGCAGCCTAAAAGGAATGTGTGCCGGAGGTGGACCTTCTATCTTCCTTGTCCTTGGCCCAATCTGAGTCGCTGTACCCAGATAGTTGAAGGGAGGGACCGTCCAGAGTCAGACGGTGGTTGCGGGTAGTGTGGAGAAAGAAAAGAACTTGGAGGGCAACGTTCCAGTGGTCAAGCAAGGGATTGGTGAGGAATTGGAAGAGTTGGTTAACAGCAAAGGCTATGTCCGGACGGGTGCATTGAGATACTCATAGAAGAGAACCTATGAGCTGATTGTAACGCACCGGGGAGGGAGGCAAGCTCAAAGTGCAAGGGGAAAGACTTTTGAAATGGACATCAGTGGGGGTCCGGGCTGTGATGGAATCCCCAGGAAGGAAGGAGTTCATAACCAAGGAGATTTAATGACTTTGACAGATGGAAACGGACTTGGCGGGAAGGTCACGGGTGATGGAAATGGATAGGAAGAGAGAGAGGTCCTTGTCCGAGCCAAACTTGAAGCGTTTGCTGATGGCCTTCACAAAGGAGGTGACAAATGAGGAAGTGCCAAAGATGGCAAGGTCATCAACATGGGCGGTGACAGCCCCAACAATAACGCCGCCATCGAGTTTGTAGTAAAGGGAGGGATCATACGAGGAGCAAGAGAGACCAAGAGATAGAAGGGCGGCATTGAGCTTGATGTTCCATTGACAGGGGATTGCTTCAGTCCGTATATAGCTCTGGTAACCTTGCAAACCCAGTCCAGATGTGCCGGATCCTCAAAACCAGGCGGCTGAGACATGAATACAGGCTCATCCAAGTGGCCATTGAGGAAAGCTGTCTTGAAATAGAGCTGGCGACCAACCCACCCTTTGTGGCCCAGAAGGCTGAGCAGCAGGCGTAACGTTTCAAGCGGCAGAGTCGGCGCGAAGACTTTGGAGAAATCCAGGCCTTGAACCTGAGAATACCCCATGGCAACAAGCCTGGCTTTCAGCTTAATGATTGAGCCATCCGGGAGTCTTTTCACTTTGAAGACCCATTTGCTGCAAATGATCCTGAGGCCTTTGGGAGGGGGTACAAGGGTCCATGTGTTCATCCTGTGAAGAGACAACATCTCGTCCTGAGCGGAGGCGATCCAGCGGCAACGGTGGGGCAATCGAATTAGTTGCTTCCAGGTTTTTGGGGCTGTAAGATTGTCCTTAACCAAGGCGTGACGGGAGAAGTTTCCAAAGCGGGAAGGGGTATGAGACGTGCGAGAGGAACAAAGTGGGGTAGGCGGGCGTGGGGGAGCACAAAGAGGAGGCTGGAGGGGAGAGGGATGATCCAAAGAGGAAGGGAGGATTGAGGGGAGAGGGGAATTAAGGGATGGTGGAGAAGTCAAAGGCGGTGTGAGGCAGAAGGGAGGGAGAATGTCCGAATCAGCAGACGGAGCAGGACTGGATGATCGGAAGGGCTGGGCGAGAGGAATTGAGGGGGATGGGGAATCAGAAAGAGGAGGAATTGGAGGAGTGGGGGGGGTTTGGGAAAGAAGGGGTACGAGGGGGGGGAGATGAGATGGGAGCAGGGGCAGGAGGTGTTACGGATGGTTGTGGGGAAACATCAGGCCAAGGCAAATCTACTGGGATGGAAGGTTGAGAATTGTTGAAAATGAAAAACCGCCCATATGGAAATGAGGAGTTGTTGAAAAGGCAGTCGCAAGATTTGATGATTTTTCTTGAAGTCAGATCAAACAGATGGAAACCTGAATGATCAGCTGGGTAGGATAGAAGAATGGAAGGACGACCTTTTTGATCCAGCTTGTTTCTGTTTGCCTTGGGGACTTTGTACCACACGAGACATCCGAATAGATGAAGGTGTTTGGGGTTGAAGTTGGGTGATTTGAGGATAGAGTTTGGTGAGACAAAAACATGTGGAGGTTTGCACAGATAGGAGTTGAAGGAGAATAGGATGTGGAGTAGCGCATCTGCCCAGAAGGATTTAGGGAGGTTTGATGATAGAAGGGAGCATTGAATCAGGTTGGAGATGGTCCGATTTGACCTCTTGGAAAATCCATTGAGTTGTGGTGAGTGAGGTGGTCCTGGTTTGTGGGAGATTCCCTTTGACGACAGAAAGTCTTTCATGGGCTGATTTAGGTATTCACCTCCATTGTCTGATTTGATGGCAACAACTTTCAAGTTGTATTTTTTTTTGAAAGGTGCTATGAAGGCTTGAGTAGCTGGTAGAACTTTGTATTTGAGTCAAAGTGGATAAGCAAAGAGTGCTTTTGAACAGTCATTGATGAAAGTAACAAAATATTTGTAACCCTCTCTTGAGACTGCCTCAAAGCTGCAAACATTGGAGTGAATGAGTTCACCAGATTTTGTTGACCAATAACTCAAGCCGGAGTGAAATGGCCTTTGTGTCATTTTTGATTGAATGCATGTGGTACATTGCTGGACTTCTTTTTTGTTCATCGGGTAAGGTTTTATTCCATGCAATTTGAGGTACTTCTGGAGTGACTTCAGATTGAGATGGGATAGTCTGCAGTGATAACCAAAGAGACTATTGTCAGAGGTTTGGACAATATTTGAGTGGTTTGATTCCTTGTTGCTTACATTATCTTGCAATAGATAATACAGATTATCTTTTCTGTATCCTGTTTGCAGTGGTTTGACGTTTATGTTTGACACTGACTTGTTGAATATTTTACAGGAGTCTTTCTGAAATACCACAGTTAGCCCCGCATCGCATATGTTTGAGATAGAGAGCAGTGGATCATGTAGGTCCGGGGCAACCAGAGACTTGAGATGTCCAAATAAAAATGGAATCATTCCTTTTTTGGTTGATGATATCGTTGATCCGTCTGTGATTCAAATAACTGTGCTGTCAGAGACTCTGTCTTTCACTTGGTTGCTGTAAGGAGTCATTGAAACTGAACATCCGGAGTCAAGATTAAAATCTTTACGCGGGTTGGTGATGATATTTGTGGAGTTGCACACATGCGCCAAACCCGCATGTATGATGACTTGGGAGTTGGAAAAGTTGTCCGAGTCAGAATCATAGTTGTTTGGGTCTGTTTTGCTTATATTTGTGTTTGTGGATTTTGGTTTGCTCGTTCCAGGTCTGTTCCTGGATTTATTATTTGTCTTTTTCAGTTGTTGTAGGAGTTTTTGTACCTCAGTACACCTGGAGAAAGAATGTCCTTTCACATTGCAATGCGTGCAGAAGTAAGTCTTGGCTGGTCTGTTCTCGGTTGTCCAATTTTTAGTTGTTGATCCTTTTGGTTGATGCAGTTTCACTGTGTTAGCCAGGGCATCCTTGTTTCTGGTTTGACAATGTAGGTGTTCCTGTTTGATTGCTGCGAGGAGTTTGGCGGATGGAACGGACTCCTTGTTCATCATGCTGGACACACAGCTTAACCAATTGTTGGGCAGGGAGAGAAGAATTGCGGTTGACTGAAGATCATCGGCAGTGAGAAGGTTGTCGGTCGTGATGAGCGAGGAGAGCTTTTCTCCGTAGGAGACAATTTTGGAAAGGTGAGTGCTCATCTCTTTATCGTTCAATCTTGTGAGGAGAAGTTTCCACAACCACTAAATTCTTCCACTGGATAAATTATCCTGATGTGCGTCTCTCAAAGCATTCCACATGCCAACGGCGCTTTCCTCGTGCTTGCGTATGAATTGGAAGTTCAATGAGTTTACGGATCTTGATATGACGGAGCATACCGCAAGGTTGTCTTGGTTTATAGTTTCTTGATTTGGTTTTTGGGGATTGTTTCTGATTAGATATCCAACCCCTGAGGCTCGGAAGTGGATCCTGAGTATCATGGCCCAGTCAAGGTAGTTTGAATTGGATCCTGGGGAGCTGAGAGGGATAATTGACGGAGATTTTAGTACTTGATGTGAGGTGTTCATATCCTGCATGGTTGCTTGGGCAACATCGTTGGCTGTGGATGATCCTTCTGATTTAACAAGAGCGTTCGAGCGCTCTGGGCTCATAACCTGTTGGAGTCTGAGGATATGCAGGTTGAGAGTCAGACAAAAGGATATGTTTCATATCAGAGATAATAGTGAGATCAAAATAAAAGAATAAAGAGAAGAATATTTTACTTACCTGAGGATATGCAGATTGAGAGTCAGACAGAAGGATGAGGAAGGAAACCTCTGGTCTGGCTCCACAGTCTGTCCTCAGGTAGTGTACAACCAGTATGGAGCTGTGAAATATGAGTATGAGAATGTGTGAAGTGTGAGATAGAGGTGGTTGAGTGCGCACAGGTGACAGGTGGTTGTAGGTGAGGTCAGATGATAAGTAAGGAAAACACAGAGAATATAGGAGGTAATGAAAGAAGGAAGAAGACATAGGACATGGCTGGATAGAGGAATACAGATCTGATGGAAGAAGTAACAGAGAGATTGAGAGGTATTCCAACATTTTCAAGAATAGTGGGCTGGGCATGGTCAGATCCCCTCAGCCTGTTGCTCCTCCCCCTCAGTAAAGGGGGGGGAGAGTGCCCCTCTTGCTTTTCTGGTGGAAGGGTGATCAGATCCCCCCCACCGCCGGTTGCTCTCTCTGCAGCCAGCATTGTCATCCCCTGGGCAAGGGGGTGATGAAATCCCCCCTGCCCTGACCAACCGCCTTTTTGCAGCCGGCCGCTGGCTGTTTCAACCCAGCCAGCCACCCCCTCCCCCTTGCAATGACAAGCAAGGGGAGGGGGAGGGAGGCGGGGCCTCTGGCCCTTGCTCCCGCAGGGGTGGCTGCCGTTTGCGACCGGCCGGGCCTGCGAGGGATCACACCGCGCAGGATCCCTCGGCCGCCGCAACATCCCCGCGTGGGCCAAACCAAGGGATACAAGCGGCCCTGAGCGGGCTGTGGCACAGGCAGCAGTCCCCAGCAGGCTGCAACACAAGCGGGGGCCCCAATGGGCCGCCCCAAGCCCAAAACCTGAGACAAACACACTTTTGCGGGCCAGCCTGTCTGGCCAAGTATGTCCAGAATAAACCTTGGGCCCAATTATGCCCATACAAGCCCATCTGGCTGTATTTGCCCATATCCCCCACCGGGCCCATTAAGGCCTGTGTACCAATAGGCCTGTTTCACGCATTTTGAGGCCAGTTTCACCAAATCCGTGACATCAACACGGGCCCATATGGTCCATGTATGGGATGCAGAGGACCACATGTGCATCCCATTTGTTTTATACTTATACGTAGCACACCGTAAGTGCATGCATATTTTAACACACCCCCTTAATCCAAAAGGGGTGACATCTGCATATTAGTCAAAAACATTGATGCTTATTCCTATCTAAAGCCTTAGTCAAGATATCTGCAATCATTGCTACAGTGGTCATGCACCTCAACAAAATCACTTTGCAGTTAACTGCATTGCAATTATAGTTACAGTGAACATCAATAAGTTTTTTCCTTGAATGGAACACTTGGTTTTGCGCCAACGCAATGGCACTCTGGTTATCACAATACAACAACGCAAACCCTTGTGCTTTATGTGTATCCTCTAAGACTTTTCTCAGCCATTTTGCTTCCTGTGAAGCTTCTAAGTAAGCTCTATACTGAGCCTCTTTTGATGAAAGACTTATTTCCAACACCTTCTTGGAAATCCATGACAGCAGATTCTTGTTGGAAGGAAATCCCTCATTGACCTTATCATCCGTGCAACCACTCCATATCACTCACCTATCACAGCTCCCACCACACTCCTCACAACTCGCTACATCCATTCCTGACCATTCCCAACGACTCATTTCCCCCTCTCCATTCTGAATTCCTTGCCACCATCTCTCATCTCTTCCCCGCTTCACATTCACACTTTCCATCATTCACATCCATCCGCTCCACCATCAACTCCGCTTCTTTTCATCTCCGCTCATCATCTTGTCTCCGCTCCTCTCAACGTCTCATCACCAACCTCACTTCATTCCTCCTACCACTGTCACAACCCTTGCTCCGCTTCCAATTTGCTCCTCCCACTCACACTCCGCTCTTCTCAACTTGCTCCGCCTCCAACCTCATCAACCAAAAATCAACTTTTGATTTCCTTCTATACTTGTTCATCTGTGAGATTGTCTTCTCCTTCCTAGCCATTCAAAATCAAGTACTCATGCGTTTCCACGCTCCTAGACTGTCTCTGTCCGCTGTCGTCATCTCCTGTCCTTTGTCACCCAAGTTCTTCTTCTCATCTGTTGTCCCTTGGAGTTAGAAACCTGTTTCCTGTTTTCTTTCTTTCCTTTCATTAAGATTCTTTTACAACGTTGTTGAAGTTTCTTTCTTCTCAGAATCTGTTGGTCCAGGAAATTCAAAGCTTTCAATTCTTCAAGGTTAAAAGCCAAACAAACAAGCTTGCACCAACAAATTGAATTACCAATGGACCCAATACCTGGACCAGCAGATTTAAATCTGTCACTACTCAAGACCCTCACCAACTCTATACCATCCCTGACTGAATCTAACTTCTTGCTCTGGCGTTCCAAGCTCTTGACTATCTTCGCACTCAAAGGAATAGCCAAATGGATCCACAGTTTGGAACCCGAGAAATGCCCAGTCAGAGTGAATCTTGAGCTTGTTGGATACATCCTTGCTAAATTGGACAACAGGACCTATATCAACTGTGTCAAAGACCACCATCTGACCAATGGTATTGAACTATGGAAGTACATCAATGAATTCTATGCCTCCTCTCAAAAAGCCAATTGCTCGCGGGTCTTCTTCAATTTTTTGAATCTCCAACTTGACCCCAAGTTCGTCAACAAATTCATCACCAAAGTAAAGGCCTGCCTGATTCAAATCTCCAAAATAGGAATTCAGATGGATGACAACATCGTGGCATACCTAATCCTTTATAAATTTCCTCCTCAGCTCAAACACCTCAAAACTACTATCACACATTCACTAGGGGAATCCAAAATTGACGGCGACCTGGTTCTTAGACACTTGAACCAAATAAAAAATGAAATCACGGCCAGTACCTATGCATCAGCTTTGATGAGCAAGACAAATGGGCAAGAAGTCATCAAGTGCAGACCCACTTGGCACAATCCCCAATCCTCTCATCCAAAGAACTCGTGCTGGTGGTTGTATCCACACTTGAGACCAGGACAAAACCAAGGCTTGAGTAACAGAAATAATCCTGCCAAGTCGTCCGACACCAAGACCGCCACCGCAAACCTCTCCTATACCTTTGCAATGACCAACTCTCAACAATTGACAAAAGAAAGAATTATTTTAGACTCAGGAGCCTCCCAATCAATGTTCAACTCTCTTGAATTCTTCAACAACCTCAAGGAAGATGACATGAAAATCCAAAACGGAAAAGAAAGTACCTTACTGACCGCAGAAGGGATAGGGACTGCCAAGATAATATTGGACGGATGCTCAGTGCTGCTCAACCAATTGCTGTTTGTTCCCCAACTTGAAGTTAATCTGGTCTTGCTAGGACAGCTGCTGAACAAAGGATGTTCTCTTCATCAATCTGGATGTAACAACTTTGTCGTGAACTTTCAGGGAAAAACTGTTCTTTTTGGCTAAATCGAAGACAACCTTCTGATCATCAAAGACTTTGCACTTCCACAATCCAAGCTGGCATACATGTTCATCAGTCTCTCAACCATCCATAAACAATTTGGACACATCAACTCTGACCAAACCAAACTATTGTCAAAAGATTTCCCTGGAATCAAGTGGAAATGTTCTCCCTGTCAGTCATGTGCCCTCGGAAAGATCCACCGCTCATCGTTCAACAATCATATCACCTCACATTCCAAACCCTTTTATCGTATCCACGCTGATGTGTGCGGCCCAATCAATCCCATCTCCAAATTTGGTAACCGCTACTTCCTCCTTCTCACCAATGAATATTCTTGCTTCAAAACCTGCCTACCTATCAAGCATAAATCCGACATTACAGACAAAGTGATAAACTTCATCAAGCTCAACTTCAACAAATTTGGTTATCAACTCAAGCAATTCCATTCAGAAAATGGCGGAGAATTCCTGAATTCAAAACTATCCATGTTCCTTGCAGATCTAGGCATTGAACACACCACATCCAAACCGTATACCCCTCAGCATAATCCAATAGCCAAGCAAGGAAATCAAACCTTGGTTGAAGCGACTAGAACAACTCTCATAGACATGTCTATTCCAAACTATCTATGGGATGAAGTCTTAGTTGGATGCACCAAAACTCTCAATCCTGTTCCCTCCAAGAGGTGAAAGTTGAGCCCATCAGAAATGTGGCATGGAGTAAAGCCCAAACTCAGCCTAATCCGCACGCTTGGTTCAAAAACAATCTTCCTTAACCTGCGCCATAGCCTTGGGAAGTTTGAAAAGAAAGGATGGGAAGGTATACTTGTAGGCCACAATCTGCATCTCAATTCCTACCGAGTCTATGTTCCTGAACTTGGTGAGACTATACGCTCTAAGCATGTCAAAGTCTTTGAAGGAGTAAAATTGACTGACTCCTCTTCTCCATCTGAATCCCCTTTTGAATCCTTCCTTGACTCGGATTCTGACCTACTTGATACCCTCTCATCCATCAACCACAAGAAATTCCCTGTGGAACCAACAAACTTTATCACCTCCCCAATTCCCAAATCTCAACAACCTCCAAATGAAAACACTAATCCCAAATCCTCAGACAATTTGTCAGAATCCAAACAATCATCCGCTGAGTCAGACAAGAAAGTTGTTGCAAGCCAGCTGGCTCCGTTGAACCAAAACTTGCAAGATCAATCAACTATCCAAAAACCACAACAATACGGCTTCCTATCCAGAACAGTACCTCAAAATTATGAAGAAATGAAAGGATCACCCAACTGCAAGAATTGGATGATGGGAATAAAAAAGGAACTTGACGGCATTGAATCAATGAAGGTGTGGACCGGATACCACTGTCTTCCTGAAGGAAAGAGAGCTCTGTCAACTGTCTGGGTCTTCCGCTGGAAAACTGAACCCAAAGGAGACAGCCTCATCTTCAAAGAAAGACTTTGCGTGCAAGGATTTAGGCAACAAGAATTCCTGGATTACGGTGAGACCTACGCCCCAACTGGAAAAATAACCACTCTTTGAACGCTCCTAGTATATGCTTATCATCAAAATCTCCCAATTACTCAAATGGACATAAAGTCTGCCTTTCTACACGCTGAACTGGACAAAGATATCTACATCAAATCACCCCCTGGCTATGACACATTGTTTGCCAATCTTAAATTGAACAGAGCCTTATATGGACTGAAGCAAGCCCCAAAAACCTGGTTTGACACCCTCAAGCAATGGATTCTTAGTCAAGGATTCAGCGCCTCCTCAGCTGATCCATGTATTTTTATTAATCCAACTTCCCAAATCTTCATCTTTTGCTACGTGGAAAACCTCGTGGTCATCGGCAATTCAGTCAATTTCCTCCAAGAACTCAAATCATGCTTCTCAATTTCACATGAAGAACCCCTATCCAAAATCCTGGGAAACTACATAGTAGACTCACCATCTGGACCCTGTCTCCATCAACCTGCTCACATAGACACCGCCTTGTTGGAATTGGGACTCACTGAGGCAAAAACCATCAACACTCTGCTCACACCCAACATCATACTCAAGCCCGCTACCGACAAAGACGCCTCCAACTTTTCTGAACTCAACATTAATTACCAATCATCTTCTGGCTACCTCAACTTCATTGCAACTAGAACCTGACTGGATCTCTCGTACGCTGTCTGCTCTCTATCTCGATTCAATGCCAAGCCTGGTCTCACTCACTGGACGGAAGCATAGCACGTCTGGCGATACGTCAAGACAACTTGCAACCTAGGTCTCCGCCTCAAGAAAAATCTCTTCAGCTATGAAATCAAAGTCTGGAGCGATTCCAACGGGGGAAAAACCCAATCTCAAGAAGGAGCCACAGTTGGTACTTCATTCTGCTTTATGGCTGCGCTGTTTTGTGTCACAGTAAACTCCAACCAGGAGTCTCACTTTCATCAACTGAAGGTGAACTCAAGTCCTTGGTTCTGGCAACACAAGAAAAAATTTGGATCCTCAATCTGCTAAAAGACCTGAACCCATCAATCTCCCTCACACACTGCTCCCGCATTGACAACAAGGCCTTGAACAACCTTGTCAACTTAGAATCCCACCACAGCGCACTTAAGCATGTCAACATCCAGCTCAAATGGCTTCGAGAGCAAGTCCTCAAACATACTCTTCACGGATCTTGTGAACTCCGAAGCCATGCTGGCTGATTCTTTGGCAAAGCCGGCCATCAAACCCTCAGTAATCAAACTAACATCCTCCATGATGCAATCTCTCACCTTAACACGGCGGTTTGTTGGAAGGAAATCCCTCATTGACCTTATCATCCGTGCAACTGCTCCATATCACTCACCTATCACAGCTCCCACCACACTCCTCACAACTCGCTCCCTCCATTCCTGACCATTCCCAACAACTCATTTCTGCTCTCTCCATTCTGAATTTCTCGCCACCATCTCTCATCTCTTCCCCCCTTCACATTCACACTTTCCATCATTCACATCCATCCGCTCCACCATCAACTCTGCTTCTTTTCATCTCCGCTCATCATCTTGTCTCTGCTCCTCTCAACGTCTCATCACCAACCTCACTTCATTCCTCCTACCACTGTCACAAACCTCGCTCCGCTTCCAATTTGCGCCTCCCACTCACACTCCGCTCTTCTCAACTTGCTCCGCCTCCAAACTCATCAACCAACAATCAACTCGTGATTTCCTTCTATACTTGTTCATCTGTGAGATTGTCTTCTCCTTCCTAGCCATTCAAAATCAAGTACTCATGGTTTCCACGCTCCTAGACTTTCTCTGTCCGCTGTAGTCATCTCCTGTCCTTTGTCACCCAAGTTCTTCTTCTCATCTGTTGTCCTTCAGAGTAAGAAACCTGTTTCCTGTTTTCTTTCTTTCCTTTCATTACGCTTCTTTTACAACGTTGTTGAAGTTTCTTTCTTCTCAGAATCTGTTGGTCCAGGAAATTCAAAGCTGTCAATTCTTCAATTCTTACCTAAGAAGAATACTAAACCACTTTTTGATTCCCTAGTTTTACCATCTGCACAACTTGCATTGGAATAACCAACCAAATCAAAGTTTGCTGACTTTGTAAAAAAGAGTCCCAGGCTGTGCGTGTCAGCTCTCTGATACCAGGAACCTTGCAGTCCTTTAGCTACAGAGAGTGATAAAAATACTAGAACAATAATAATAGTAATTATTCCAAAAATAAACGCTTAGAGGCTCAAATAAATAATATAATAAGAGCAGTTGCAAGGCTTAATGGGTTTGGTAAGAAAATTTTTTCAATATGTATATAAAAGAGGGGCCACAGTATTATACTACTGGGGGTAATTACAGATAAAGCAACCTCTCTTCAAGGGGCCTCCTTAGGCAGTTTAAGAACCTTAGATTGAAGATGGGTGCCTTAGAAAGGGCTTATTGCACTAATGGCCGGGCATAGCAGCACAATGGCCTAGAAAGGAAGGGAAACACTCACTCTGAGCACTTGACCACAAAAATCCTGCAATAATAGGAAGGGTTTCAGAGCAGATGGGGTGGATTGCCTGACTAAACTTCAAGGGTTGATTTTTTTCAAGAAATAAATAATAATACCACAGAATTTGTCACAAATCACTTGCTTAGATTCTTCATAAGAACTTGACTAACAATGACACGGTGTCTGATTGATAATATCAATTCCTGTTAAACTGATGATGGAATAATGGATCCAAAGAGGTCTGTATAAATACCTTTTTGGGGTGATTTTGAGCTTCCCAGGGCGCGTAGACACAGTTCTGCTCATGGGCTGCGGATGGCAAGCCAGCCAGAGCAAGATTAGCACGTCCACTTGGTGCTGTTAATCAGATGACCTTAGATCTGCTGGATTTCTGTACTATTTTATCCACAGGATCTGTTAATCTATTCTGGCGTAAATTTGATCATTCTGCACTCATTCTTCATTTGTACTATTAGTATTGCTTTAAAGTGATCAGATGTGGAATTTTACAAAATTTCCATCATCTTCTGATCATGTAGATAACTTTTGATAATTTTTATGAACACTCCTTGTAGTGTTTTGTGGTCTTCAAAGATCAGAGTCAATGATTTACAAGGTAATCCTTGATCTTTAATTTATTATTAAAAAATGTTCTAAACTTAATTTTTATTAATTTTAATTAAGTTTTGATTTTTTTAGATTATTACTAATGCAGAAGTCAACTTGTTACATATGCCAGGCAACAATAATTAGGTTGGAGCTCTTTTGAGCGGTACCTGGTTGTCAGATTAGTCACGATGGATCCAGACATGGGGATCAGTCAGTTCAGATGCGCGTGGGGTGGGATCCGCTGCGTGCGTGGAAGAATTCGCTGCGCGCGGGTCTCTAGTAGGCGGGAAACTGCTTTTATGATTACGTAGGGGTATGTAATGATGCGGGGCTGCGCGCAGGAATTGTGACATAACACATTTCCGCATGTAACTCCTAAAATATACACAACACCTCAATTCTGAGTGAATTTTAGGTGTTAACCCTATACGTGACAACATGTGTGAAATGTTAAAATGGCAAAAAGGTGCCATACTGGTGTTGTAATTTTTAGTACTTTTCTTTCTAATTATTTTAAAAATGTAAGGACTTGGATTTCAAGGGTGGGGTCAGTGAGTGACCCTACCTAATTTTGGGTGAGGAATCCATTTCTTCAAGAATATTTATGGATTTCTCACTCCTTCTTTTTTTAGTTGAGATATTCTTATTTTTCATAGTTTTGTGTTGCTATGACAGGTTGCTCTGTACATAGTAGCAAGCTGACAGTGCGTTCCTTTAAGATATCTCATAACTCTCTTGAATTCTGACCAATGCCTCATTCTTGGCTTCTTTAAGTGTTGCAACAAGACAACAATTGCAAAATTAATATGGGGCCTTGTACACTGCCCCAAATAATTAAACAATCCAATAGCTGAACTGTAGTCATTACCAGATTAAAAAAACTCCAGATACTCCTCATCTGTAGAATTCTCTAAAAAAATGTTTGACTGCATGGGAGTACCAAACTCCTTTGCATCCTCTAAGCCATATTGCTTAAGAACAGCTGCCACGTAATGGCTCTGGAATACCATTCTTGCTCTTACTGACTTTCATTCCTAGCACCTGTTGCGCCAGACCAAGATCTTTTATCTTGAATTCCTTTTTGAGTGTCTCCATGACTCTCTCTTTACCATTTCCTATAATGATAATGTCATTGACCCATACAAAAAAAATTGCATCCTTTCTTACAAAAAGACAAGTGTCGGCCTCAGATGTCTTGAAACCAATCTGTATCAGTTTCTCACTCATGGTATTATACCAAAATCTAGCTGCTTTCTTCAATCCATAAAGGGATCTACACAGCTTGAGGAAATATTCCCCTTTATCTGCTGAAATAAAACTACTAACACATATTTTTATCATGGTTTCTGGTTTAGTCTCTACTAACCATTCACAAAAACCATCAGGGATTGAAATATAAACAGTCTCCTCCTCTCCAAGTTTTGCATTCAAGTATGCTGTTACAAAATCAGCTTGTCTGATTTCTTCTCCCAACTCCACTTCCAGAGCAATGATGTACTTGAAGGTGGACAGCCTTCCAGTTGGTTAGAAAGTTTCTTGGTAATCAATACCCTCTCTCTGCTTGAAGCCCTGTGCAACGCATCTAGCTTTGAATCTTTTCAAAACTCCATTTTTTTCAAACTTCTTTTTTAACACCAATCTAGACCCCAAAATTGTCTTTTCTTTTGAAACAGAATCCCGCTTAACCACTTCAAAGACACTATTATTTTCTAGAGAATAAAATTCCTCAAAAATAGCACTCTTCCAGTTGGCTCTCTCATTAGAATTCATAGCTTGGCCAAAGCTATTGGGGTTAACCCTGTTACCCATTTCTGAACTCAACTCCAGTACTTCATTGAGCATACACTGTTCCTGAAATGTATCTTCCTCATATCCTGCAGCAGAATAATGGGACTTCTATTCCCCGTACCTATCAACTGGTACTCTAACCCTAACACTCCTTCTTACTGGAGGTGGAGGCTCATCAGGCTCCAAATTAATGGACTCCCCTGAAGCGGGCACTGAACCCTGTGGTGGCACGTCTACCATCTCTTCATCTTCTGGGACCACATTTTCCTCAGCCTTTGCTGGTGAAATAGGTGCTAATTCTATTTCTTGCTGTGATTTGTTCACAAAAACTTCTTCACACCTTTTGAGTGGAAAGGTACTTTCATCAAATTTTACATCCCTACTACAGATAACCTTTCTTGTCCCTGGAAAATAGATCCTATACAATTTACTTATTAAATAATAGCCTACAAGTGCCCCTCTTCTGGCTCTAGAGTCCAATTTTCCAACCATCTCATTATGGTGGACACTATAATACCGCAAGAAACCAATTGTTCTTAGGTGTGATGTTTTGGGGTAAAACTTCCAAAACTGATAATGAGGAATCTTCCCATTAACACTTACAATGTTATGCAACAGACAGACTGTACACATCAACTCAGCCCATAAGAACTTTGGTAGACCAGATTGAGACATAATAGTTCTGAAATTGTCCAGTAAAGTCATATTCATTCTCTCAACTATTCCATTATTTTGTGGAGTACTTGCAGTATTGACTATATGAATTATACCATAATCTTTCAATAACCTCTCAAACTCTTTACTCATAAATTCACCACCTCCATCATGATAACCCTCTTGATCTCCTTCATAAGACCATTCTGTTTCCAGACTTTGAAGATTACAGAAACCTGCTCTGTGGTCTGATCCTTAGATCAAATTGGTTTAACCCAAACATAATTAGTTGCAGTATCAACTAAATTGATGAAGTATCTTGCCCCACCAAGGGACTCCAGTGTGAATGGCCCTGTCAAATCAATGGAAAATTCCTCTCTAGGAAAATCAGTGCGGTCTCTTCCCTTTGAGAACACATTTCTAGTCTTAGCCCCTAAGTTACAACTCTCACAGTTGCTGTCCTTTACCTTATGGCCACTTCTATTGTGAGCAACAGTTCTCCAAGCTGAGATTTTGAACAAGCTTTCACACAAAAGCTTGTTCCAAACCTGTCCACTCAGAAAAGTTCTCCCATTTGTATCAATAACAAACTTATCTTATTTAAGATAAATAATCTGGAAACCTTTTTTCCACAACACTCCAAGGGACACAAGGTTATAAGGCAACTCGGGTACATAGAACACTTTCTCAAAAGAAATTTTGAAACCCAAGTGATTTGCAAGAATAGCTTTTCCAATTCCTTTAATATGAATTGTTCTGTCTTTCTGACCAATATTTACAACTCCATCATAATCACTAAGATTTGAAAATAAATTTGGCTCAAAGAACATGTGATCTGTACAGCAAGAATAAATCAAAACAAGAACATCCTCCTTCAATCCTCCTAAAAGGAAAGAAGCTTTATCAATAAACAATAAGTTCTCATCTTTGAGATTTAGATTACTCACTTTGTAATCAATCAAGTCCATTTCTTGATCCTCATCAATTTTGGCCTTCTTGTTGGGACCTTCTTCCCCAACAACCATTTCCATTGGAACATCAAACGCCATCATTGCAACATTTTCAGTGGTGAGATTGACCTCCTTGTCATTCTCTTTGGAATTCTTCCTCTTCTTGGCCTCCTTGCAATCCTTAGCATAATTCCCCTTATTCTGACAATTATAGCATAAGACCTTGGAAAAATCCTTTTTTGCCTTCTTGCAAGATTTTCCAGTATTTCCAAAAAGGGCTGTACCAGAACCCCCCTTCATCTTGAACTGAAGATCATCCTTTTCAATCCTTTTCAGCACATCCTCCTCCCCAGGAAGAGGATCCAATTGAGAAACAATTTTGACTAAAGAATCAATCTACTTTGGTAGCTTCTGAAGGATTAAGAGTGACAAACACTCAGGAGCCATGTTAAGTCCTGATGACTTAAACTTGGCTATGCTAGACCTATCCTCTGCAACAAACTGTTTACCATTTGAATATTGTAACTTGAACAGTTTATTGAGAGCTATACCCTTCTGGTGAACAGAATCACCAGCATACTTGGACTTAAGCAACTTTCAAAGGATGATGCCCCTCCTTCTCTCATTTTCCCTAAGAGTATTGGCAACCCATGTCACATGATTCCAATCAAGATGTTTAAGGATGAGATGATAAGACTTTTTCTCCACTTCTGAACTGATCAAAGTGTCATCTGCATCCATTATCTCCCCACAAAAGATTTTTTCCAGCTCACTATCCATAAGGACAGCCCAAGCATTATGATTCTGAATTTTCAGAACTATCTTGGTGGAGCTTACATCAGGGATATAGCACATCTTCTTGAAAAACTTGAGGTCTTTGAGGTTCTCCAGAGTAAGTTACCAGGGTCTAGATGGCTTGGAATTAATGATAATGTTGGTACTGATAATGTGTTATAATGATGGCCAGCAATTAGCTTATGAAAATGAGCATTATTTAAAGCAAAAGAAATGCTGGATACCTTGTGTCAATAATTCCTTGATGGGCTCTCACAATGGGGGTAATACGTTGGATGATATTCTTAATTAATTCAATTGAATGATAAATGGATGATGGAAAACAGCAGGGAGAAGAGCTCCTTAAGTAAAAAATATTCGCCTCTTGTGAGCCCATGATACAACAAGCAAAAAGGCAAATTTTCCGCCCCAAAAGAGCTCTACAGGCTCTATAGGCCTTTTTACTTGGTTTGGGCTACATCAGCCTGTTGAGTATCTTCTAATTCCTGAGTACTACAGTTAAGGTAGCGCCAGATGAGAGGGGTTCCCCGGTGATCTCTCCTGTGATACTCGGGTGACTTCCTCACCTCTCTTAACTCAGGACATGGCCTCTTGCAGGTGCCAGGGCACTTCTTCTCACATACTTCTCTTGTTGGCCACAACTCTCATGATTGTCTTTATTTCTATATCTTTTCTTCTCTTTCTTTATTTTCAATCTTCTTCTCTTATCTCATTCATTCCTCTCAAATCACCGTCAATACATTCACTCTCCCGCGAACTCATGTCCTCTTCAATCTGATCCAATCTCCTTCAACTTACCATTGAACCGATTACTCATCTTCAAGTCTGTGCCTGGTAAGAATATGATCCTCAAGACCTCTTTGGCCCAACACTTCTGACTATCTAGTGTTTCTCCTCCAGTTGCTCTTCTTTGTCTCCTCTCTCTATCAACCTCACGCCGGTCTGGGTCCTTCTTTCTCATTTACTCTTCAAAGTCACGACTGAGTTGTTTGTCTCTTCACTTTCCTTTTCTTCTCTCTAATCTTTTTCCTAGTTGTTCAATCTCCTAACTCTTGTTTGCAGCTTGTTGGTTTTTAGTTCTAAACTATCTTGTCGCTATCTTATCACGGTTAAAAGCCAAAGGACGACTCCATCTTACCAAGAATGAACAAACCAACAGGAGCAAATGACTATTTCTATCAGGTTGCGCTCAAGGCCTCCGTCAATGCTATCCCTCCTCTCAACAACAATAACTACTCCATCTGGCGGGATAAAATGATGATGTTTTTTGATCTCAAAGATATCAAGGACGCCATAACCCAAAATTCAGGCCACTTACCCACAAAGCAAGATCAAGAAATCAGGGCAATTATATTATCCAAACTTGATAGCACGACTCACGCCAACGTTGTCAATGCTGCAAACATTACGTCGTCTAAGTTACTCTGGGGCGAGATCACACAAAGGTTTTCTTCATCCAAGACGGCCAACAGAGCCCGCATATTCAACCAATTTCTTCATGCTCCATTTAACAAAAAGGCCATTGAAGGATTCATAACCAATATTTGAAAAGCACTTACTCGTATGGCGGACGTTGGAATAGAGCTACCAAAGGATATCTTGGCGTATCTCATACTCTTCAAGTTCCCACCCACTCTAGAGAACCTAAAGCAACAGATTATGCACAACAAAAAATCAGTGACAGTGGAGAAGGTATTCAATCACTTGACCCAATACAATAATGAGCGCAAGGCACAACTCAAAACCGGAAAATCCACCTCCAACGTTACTTTAGTGACCACTAGAAACAAGACAGATCAAGGAGAGAAAAAGACTTGCATTCGGTGCAAGGAAGGCTTCCATGACCCTAATGCTCCCCATCCCAAATCCTCATGTTTCCACCTCCACCCTCAGATTGCTCCAGCCTTGTGGATAGAACAACAGAATGAATGGAAGAACCAAATCAAGAAAACCCCTACTATTAACTATCATGCGTTACTGACACTTTGGATCAATGCTGACAACTCACCTAATCTTCTCTTGGATTTGGGCGCCAACATTCACATATTCAACGATCCGAAGTATTTTGTATCTATTAACGTGCAGGATGAGTTGGATGAAATCAAAACTGGCAAATTAGAAGCCAATCTCAAGATACGAGGAAAAGGAACTGTTAGACTGGAATGGGAGGATTCCGTCATCACTCTTGAAGAATGCATGTACGTACCAGACATTGTAGTCAACCTTATTAGTCCCGGTCTTCTGGCGAAAAAGGGATGTAATCTCTGCCAAGAACAGGATCAGTTCAGAATCACCCAAGGTGGCCAGATGGTACTTAAAGGACTGATCTGTGATAGCCTATTTGTTATTGAGAAACCCAAGAATGCTGGAAATAACCTATCGATCAATCTCACAAACCAGATCTCGTTGTCTTCCTTGAATCAAACTCAATCACTCTCTTACATCCATAAGATGTACGGACACGCCTTGATTTCAACACTCAAAACAATTCTCAGAGACCGATATTCTAAAGATGAATTAAATGACTTCCAGTGCGATGGTTGCGTGAAGAGCAAGATCACAAGGGCTCCGTTCTCAGCTACTTCCTTGCCGTTGTCAAAGCCTCTTGAGAGAATTCACTAAGATTTAATGGGTCCAATCACTCCACAATTGAAAGCTGGCCACAGATATATCCTAACGCTTGTGGACAACTGCACAGGCTACCTCTCAGCCTTCCCTCTTACGACTAAATAAGAAACCCCGGATGTCATCATCAGCATCCTTGAGACAGAACATAAACGACTCAACTATTATCCAACGGAGATCTTCTCCAATAAGGGCACAGAATTCATGAACAACACCCTGAAGAGCTTTGCCAAAGCAAAACATATCAAACTCGTGACGTCTGAACCCTACCACTCTCAGCATAACGGTCGGGCCGAACGAGCCAATCAAACAATTATTGAGTCGGCACGTGCGACTTTCTCATCCTCCAAGCTAAGCAAGAACTACTGGCAAATTGTGGTCAGAAGTTGCTGCTTTATGCTCAACCAAGTCCCTAGGGAAGGTAATAACCTGTCCCCTTGGGAACTAATGTTCAACAAGAATTTACCTGCTAACTACTTGAAACCTGTAGGATCCTCGGTCATTTACCTTGCAAATCGCCTACAGAAGGGAAGGAAATTTGATGAGAAAGGACTGGAAGGAGTCCTGATTGGGTTCAATCCTGTGTTTCACTCTTATCTTATTCTCAGCTCATCGGGTGGCATTGTTGAAACCAAACACATCCAGTTCCTTAAAGATTCTCTCCACAACTTTCCATTCTTTGAACCACCGGGGACCAATCTATTCAGTCAAACAAGCACGGATTCCAGAGAATCAGATTTCTCTTCCGTTGAAAAACAATACACCATACGAGAATCTCAGAACAACCCTTCAGAATCTGAATCGGACCAGGAAGACAAGGCATTGGTAGCATCATCCTCTCCTGATCCTCCTCTCATATCTTCTCAAACTCAAACTCCTGAATCATCTATTCCATCTATCTCTCAAAGGCCCAAGCGCGAAACTTGGAAGCCTCAAAGATATGGTTTCCACCATTACTACGAGCCCCCTTCTTACAAGGCTGCTAAGAATTGCTCTGAGTGGCCGAAGTGGAAGAAGGCAGCAGATGATGAATTGAACTCCATAGAACTCCAGGAAGTTTGGGAAGAATACTATGGAACTCCAGACAACATTCTTAATACTGTCTGGGTCTTCAAAGTAAAGCAAAACTGTCACGGCAATCCGGTAAAGTACAAGGCTAGACTCTGCGTTCAGGGATTTAATCAAGTCCTAGGGATTGATTACAATGAAACCTGGGCCCCAAATGGCAAATTAGGATCTCTCTGAGTTGCCCTCACATACGGTCTAAAACATAGAATGAAAGTGACTCAGTTCGACGTCAAAGGCGCATTCTTGCATGCTCCTCTCAAAGAAACGGTCATCATAAAAACCGCAGAAGGGTCCGACAGAAGGTCTCCATACCTAAAGCTCAAGAAGTCACTTTACGGATTGAAACAATCCCCAAAAAATTGGTACGAAACCCTGACTTTGTGGATCAAATCCCAAGGCTATCAAGAATCTACTAGCGATCCCTGCCTATATCTCAATTCTATGACAAAGGAAATCATTTATTTTCAAGTTGACAACTTGATCCATATTGGAAATTCTCAAGTCTTTGAAAACAACTTTCTCAATAGATTCAAGAACTCGTTGTGTCATCCTCCCAACACCATTCTTGCAATGCTCATGGAGCTCGAGGACAACAAAATTCTCCTGAGTCAACCCAATCACATTGATCGCGGCTTAGAAGAACTAGGTCTTACATCCTGCAAGGACGTACATTCTCCACTCACTCAAAATTTGAACCTTGAGCCCGCATCCGACGCCGATCACAATGAATTCCGACAATTGAAAATCAATTACCGATCGGCCACCAGACTCCTTAATCATCTAGCCCAATACACCCATCCGGACATTTCTTTCTCTGTGTCCAGCCTGGCTAGGTTCAATGCCAAGCCAGGGATGAATCACTGGAGAGAAGTCAGGAAGGTGTGGAAATATCTCAAAACGACTAAGCACTTTAAACTCGTCATCAGCTACGATCCCAATCAAGAACCTCTCTCGAGCTTCAGTGATGCCACTTGGGGAGATGAACCAATCTTCCGCAAGTCGCAAACAGGAAACATCATTCTTCATCACAGAAGTCCGATCATCTGGAACTCCACTCGACAAAGGAACATTACGTACTCCTCAACCAAATCTGAATTAAATGCTCTACTAGACTGTTACCTCAAGCTGAAGTGGATCAAGCACCTTATCAGCAAAATATATCAAACATCTGAACCTAAGCCTATCTTACACATCGACAACAAAGGCTTGGAAGACAAGATTAAAAGGTTTGGGTCTCACTCAAAGTCTAGACATATAGATATCAAAACAAAAGGGTTGCGCGAAGATTTTGAAAACAGTGAATTTACTCTCAATCTGATCCAAAGTCAACTAATGGTTGCTGACTCTCTCACAAAGGCCTCTTCAATAAGTTCCTTGGAACTCCTTCGGGAGAAAATCTTTGTCCCCTCAAACATCTGATTTTTGGATCATTTCCTCACCAGCCATGTGGGGTGTTGAGTATCTTCTAATTCCTGAGTACTACAGTTAAGGTAGCGCCAGATGAGATGGGTTCCCCGGTGATCTCTCCTGTGACACTTGGGTGACTTCCTCACCTCTCTTAACTCAGGACATGGCCTCTTTCAGGGGCCGGGGCACTTCTTCTCACATACTTCTCTCGTTGACCACAACTCTCATGATTGTCTTTATTTCTATATCTTTTCTTCTCTTTCTTTATTTTCAATCTTCTTCTCTTATCTCATTCATTCCTCTCAAATCACCATCAATACATTCACTCTCCCTCAAACTCATGTCCTCTTCGATCTGATCCAATCTCCTTCAACTTACCATGAAACCAATTACTCATCTTCAAGTCTGTGCCTGGTAAGAATATGATCCTCAAGACCTCTTCGTCCCAACACGTCTGACTATCTAGTGTTTCTCCTCCAGTTGCTCTTCTTTGCTTCCTCTCTCTATCAACCTCACGCCGGTCTGGGTCCTTCTTTCTCATTTACTCTTCAAAGTCACAACTGAATTGTTTGTCTCTTCACTTTCCTTTTCTTCTCTCTTATCTTTTTCCTAGTTGTTCAATCTCCTAACTCTTGTTTGCAGCTTGTTGGTTTTTAGTTCTAAACTATCTTGTCGCAATCTTATCACAGCCCGCATGGCGTCAGTCCCTTAACCCTTACAACCATCCTATTCTGGTCCATTCTGTTGTTTCAACCGTTACAGGGCTGAACCAGCCCCTTTGCTGTTCAATCCACTGGCTTGTTGTCTGTTACAACCAGCCCAGTTACTCTTCTTTCCTTACTTACAGGCTGGTTGCCTCATGCAGCAAGCCCCTGGCCCCACATATGGGCCAGGTGGGACCCAGGACTCACCTGGGTCCAGTCTCACCCTCACTTGGGGGGGGTGTAACCGGCGGACATGCCTCCCCCCCCCCCCTCTTTCTCTCAAGTCCCTGGTGGGGGCAGTCAAATCCCCCCACCAGGGGCCCTGGAGGTTGATACCGCCAGGGCATTGTCAAGAATAGTGGGCTGGGGGTGGTCAGATCCCCTCAGCCTGTCGCTCCTCCCCCTTGGTAAAGGGGGGGGAGAGCGCCCCTCTTGCTTTGCTGGTGGGAGGGTGATCAGATCCCCCCCACCGCTGGTTGCTCTCTCTGCGGCTGGCATTGTCATCCCCTGGGCAAGGGGGTTATGAAATCCCCCCTGCCCTGACTGACTGCCTTGTTGCGGCCAGTTTCTGGCTGGTTCAACCCAGCCAGCCACCCCCTCCCCCTCGCAATGGCAAGCAAGGGGAGGGGAAGGGAGCTGGGGCCCCTGGCCCTTGCTCCTGCGGCGGTGTCCGCTGTTTGCGACTGTCCGGGCCCGCGCGGGATCCCTTGGCCTCCGCAACAGCCTTGCGTGGGCCAAACCAAGGGATTCAAGCAGCCCCAAGCGGGCTGCAGCACGGGCAGCAGCCCTGAGTGGGCTGCAACAGCAGCGGCCCCCATGGGCCGCCCCAAGCCCAAAACCTGAGACAAACACACTTTGGAGGGCCAGCCCGTCTTGCCAAGCATGTCCAAAATAAACCTTGGGTCCAATTATGCCCACACAAGCCCATCTGGCTGTATCTTCCCATATCCCCCACCAGGCCTGTTAAGGCCTGTTTCACGCATTTTGAGGCCAGTTTCACCAAATCCATGACATCAACATGAGCCTGTATGGTCCATGTATGGGCCGCAGAGGCCCACATGTGCATCTCATTTGGATTATACTTATAAGTAGCACACGTGTAAGTTCATGCATATTTTAACAAGGATATGCATAATTTGAGTCAAAAACAGATATGACCACTTCTTTATTTTCTTGTGAGTAGGGTGTCAGCCTGGGTAACATAACTGAATTATTCAATTCTTTAGGAGGAAGAAAATGAAGAAGGAGAGAGTGAAATAGAATTGGAAGTGGTTCTGGCAAAATATTTCCAGCAGTGTAGGACTTCTCTCCAATGGTTTATTCCTGAATTTTGTTGAATTGAGACAGGATGGAGACTTCTGGAGCTATTTTTGGTTGGTTTCTACAGGAAGGATAGTTTATAATTCCAGTGTAAGTTCTGTGAATGTTGTTGAGCTTTTTGAATCTTTCCATTTCTCCTTCAGTTGCCTTCAGAAGTTTTATACTTGGAGTGGTAGGAGTGGGAAAAGTTTTGCATTTTGAAAGACCAAGAAGTTTTAGTCCCTTTTAAATGAGTTTCTTTTGTGAGAGTGATATCTTGGATTCTGAGATGTGCAGTTCCATACCAAGAAGAGTTTCTGGATTATGAGCAGAGGAGTTTGGGAAGTGTCTAAGAAAGAGTGGGTCATATTTTCAGTGTGCTAATTTTACAGAGAAACCTTTCAAAAGTAGATAAAATGAAATGAATAGCAATAATATTTATCAACTATAGAAGTACTGGTCAATCCAGGAACATTATTAAAGATTTGGATTTCCCAACCAAAACTAGGTAGGTTCACTCAATGACCCCACCTTTGAATTCATACTCCTTCATATCTTAAATAAATTGATAAGAAATATCCCAAAAATCATAACACCACTACAGTGACTTTTTGGCCATTTTTATATTTCATGTGTATTTTCATTTAATGTGAATTTTTATGTAATTTTTATTTTCATGTATAGGTTTCACCACTAAAATTCAGTCAGAAGTCAAGTGTTGTGTATATATTAGGAGTTACAGGTGTCTTTCTTTTTTTTCAGAATTCCCGCATGTAGCCCCACATTGACAACTTTCTGATACCAGGAACCTTGCATTCCTTCATCTACAGAGAGTGATAAAGATACTGGAATAATAATAATAATAATAATAATAATAATAATATTCCAAAAATAAGCACTTCAAAAGCTCAAAAAATAAATATTTTTGAGAACTGGTGCAAGGTTTAATTGGTTTGGTTAAAAGGTTTTTCAATTTTTTATAAAAAGATGGGCCAAAGTATTAAACTACTGGGGAACTTTACAGACAGACAACCTCTATTCAAGGGGCCTCCTTAGGCGGTTTAAGAACCTTGGAATGAATAATGGGTGCCTTATAAGGATGTATCCACTGATATGGCTGGGAAAACAGAAGAATGACCAAGGCAGGAAGGGAAAACACTTACTCTGAGAAATAATTCCACAGAAAGCCTGCAAAGATTCAGGTAAAAAGTTTCAGAGCAGTTGGGGTTGATTGCTTAACTATACTTTAATGTATTAGGTTGATTGTTTTTTTAAAATAATAATATTACTGCAGACTAAGTCATAAATCACTTGCTTATCTCTTTATGAGCGCATGATCAACAATGAAATGGTTTCTGATTGATAATAATAAATTCCTGGTAAAACTAATTTGGAATAACAGATCGAAAGATGTCTGTATAAATACCTTTTGGGGTGGTGATGAGCTTCTCAGGGCACATAGAGAGGGTTCTGCTCATGGGCTGAGGCTGGTGAGCCAGTCAGGGCAATTTTAGCACGTCTACTTGGTGCTTTCAATCAGCTATCCTCAGATATGTTGGATTTCTGTACTATTTTAGCCACAGGATCTGCTAATCTTTCAATTGCCTAATTCTGATCATTCTGCACTTATCCTTCATTTTTACCATTAATATTTTTTTAAAGTAGACAGATGTGTATATTCATTGATTTTGCATCATCTGATGAGCAAGTAGGTAATTTTTGATAATTTTTACGGCCACTCCTTGTAGTTTTTCTTTTTCTTCAAAGATTAGGATCTTTCTGTTTCATGGTAACCTTTAATAATTGATTTATTATTTAAAATATTTTTAAATTAATTATATAATATCTTTATTTAACTCTTAAGGTTTTTAGGTCATTCACAATGCATATTTCACATTATTACATATGCTAGGTAAACCCTACTAGGTTGTAGCTCCTGTGAGCGGTACCCGCTGTCAGCTTTGTCACAACTGATCCTGACGTGGGGATTAGTCCCTTTAGATGCATGCGGGGTAGGATCTGCTGTGTGCATGGAAAATTGGCTGCGCGCCGGACTTCTGTACGCAGGAATTTGATGCTACAGGTATGTAGCGGTTGTGTAGGGACACGGGACTGCGCCTGGGAATTGTGACATAACACATTTCCATGTGTAACTCCTAATATATACAAAACACCTTAATTCTGACTGAGTTTCAGTTGTGAAAACTATTTTTGACAATATATGTGAAATATGAAATTGGCCAAAAGGTGCCATATTGGTGCTGTGGCCTTTTTTCCAATTCTTATTTAATTATTTAAACTATGAAGGAGTCATATTTCAAGGGTTGGTTCAGTGAGTGACCCTCCCTTATTTTGGGAGCAAAATCCATTTCTGCAATAGTATTCATGGATTTCCCACTCCATCTTAATATTTTTTTATTTATTTCTACTTTTTATTTTTTTTACTTTGACAGGTTGCTCTGTACATAGTAGCAAGCTGACACACATTGACACAATGCAATCTGCACCTGTAAGATCTGCAACCCCACAGAAACCTTCGCATAAACCCGCATTTAATATGGACTTGTTAGCTTCCCACACCCAATTTCAAATTCCTGCCTGCAGCTGTCAAGCCCACGTGCATCAAATCTGCAATGACACCTCCTGTCAAAATGGTACAGCACACAACTGCAACAACTAATATGCATGCACCATGAATATCAAATGACATGACTTACAGATAGAGGAAAGTTTGAAGTCTCTGAAAAAAAAATAAACAAAATCAAATCAGATTATAAAAGAGACAACTTAAAGGAAAAAATAATAAAATTTGTCACAAAACAAAGATTACCAAATATTTTAGGACCACAAAAATTACCCCGGAGTCCCAATAAAAATTATTAAAAATAATCAAAATGACTGGAAGTATACAGAAAATCTGAAAAATACCTGCTTCTGATCATTAAAATCAAATAAATTTAATACAAGATTACTAAATAAGTCAAAACTGCAAAATGAAAAATCAACTTGAAGACAAGTTTGGACATCACAATCATGTACAAAAACTGAATAAACAGGTACAGCTGAGTTAAAGAACCATAAATTTTTGCCAAAACATCCCTGGCCGGCCTTCTAGCCTTAGCCGTTGAACATTATCACCTCTAAATTCCCTGAGGAGGCTCATTCCACACCAAAAAGGCATATATACAGTACCTTTTTGGATTTTTCAACAAATGAATTCATCAGTTATCAATTAAGAAACTTTTCCATTGGTGATCAAGTGCTTATAATAGATAAGCAAGTTATATATGGCCTCAGTCTGATAGTATTATTGTCATTTCAACACCTTTATTATTCCCATTGAAATAAAATCATCAAGCACCCCACCTGTGACATGAGACCCTTAAACCATGAATTATTGGTAAGTTATTTCTCTCCTGCCATGGCTTTTGGGTTGTCTAGCTTGGCCATACCTACCATTCCCTTTGTTGGGACCCATTTTTGTTATTTTATAAGGAGCCCATTGTCCCAGGATAAAGATTCATATTTAATTCCCCTGAAGACAGGTTGCTATAAAGTTCCCCAGTCCTTTACAGACTGTGGGTTCTCATATAACATATGGAAAACCCTTTTAACCAAACAAGTATAAACAATTTACCAGCTCCTGTTTTATTTCCTATTTTGGAATTTTTACCATGTTTATCTTTGGAATATTATTATTCCACCACTGAATCACTTTCTGTAGCTAAAGGACTGCAATTTTCCTGGAATCAGGAAGCTGACACAAATTCTTGGCTTCTTCCAGCTACAATAATTTTTTCAAAATAAAAGAAATGATTTGAAATCCTGATTGATGTAGAGACAGTGATTTTATTTTGAAGGAATGTGGTTGATTCCTTTGATCCAGTTTCCAATAGTGCCATACCAATTGGCTGGTTCTTTCTTTATATAATAGAGAGATTTCTTAAGTTTCAGGGATGGATCAATTGTTTCAAAGCCATTTGGAGCTTTTATTTAGATGTTTTATTCCAGTGGAGCATACAGAATGGCAGCCTTCATGTTGAAATGTTTGAGAGGAATTTTGTTTTCAATGGATAGAACAAGAAGCACCAAGACTTTAGTAAACTTTCCAGTGGGAGATAAGTTATTGACATAGTCAATTCCTGGAAATTGTTAAAATGCTTGTGTACAGAGTCTAGCCTTTTTCTTTTCTGGAGATGAAGCAGTGGCAGTTTTGGTTTTGTCAACCATGAAATCTTTCAAAGAAGAGTCTAGATTTTTTTTGCATCTTCCCAAACCTCCATCCTTTCAATTGAGTAAAATTTGGTTTTGATGGCTTCAGAGAAATTTTTGGGGGTGCTGAGATATGTAAATCTGAAAATTTTGACTCTTGAGGATCTTTCTCTGAGGCTGTATCTGGGAGGACAGGGCTGAATTTCTGGATTTTTTGATTTCTCAGGGCTACCTTGATCTTATCGTTGAATTTTTTATATGCTCTCATCATCAGCCACAATTTACCCTTCACTTAGTTCATCTTCAGTTTTTTCATATGAGGCTTTTCTTTCACTGTCTGACTCTGAGGAATGTGTTGTGTCTCTGAGTTTTCAGGTAGTATTGAGATGGTCTGTGTTCTCAAACTCAATATCCAAGGATTTTATTTTGTTGGATTTTTTAATGAAGCTAAGGAACTTGATTTTTTGTGTTTTGCCAATTTTTCCAGAGTCAGGAATGAAAGAATTTATGGTGTAAAACTAGGACAACTTGATTTCATGAATAAGAAAAAGGAACAAAGTTGGTTAGACTTTTTAGATCAAGTAAACAAAAGGAATCAAATAAAAGAGACCAACAAAGGCAATAGCTGATTTGAATCAATCAGCCCGCAATCAGTTCAGAGGACAATCAGTCAAACTGGATACATGAGGACTAATGGAAACAATGAGAACTGGAGCATTTGATTAATCAGCTTAGCACTCAAGATTGGACTGCAAAAAATTAGAGTTGGTCTTGAATAATGGTTGAGAAAGTCTTTGACCTGCTGGATGGATTTAGATTCTACAAGTCGTGATTCTGTAAAATGATTGAATTAGTGTTGCAAAGCTTGAGGAGTGTTGAATAACATTTACCAGCTGTATGACTTCTTGATGCGGTAGGAGTTGTAGTTGGAATCGTGCAAGTGAGTGAAATGTAAGAAGAAAAAGAAAATGTTGTGAGATGAAGGATGATGGTGCTAGAGACCAGAAGATCAGACCAATCATCAACCAGCTGAAGACCCAAGAGTCCTCCCCAAACATGAGTAGGTTGCCTGGCTTGGAGTGAGACTTCATATTTGAAGTATTGACACTGTTGTAGTTGGCATTCCACTATGCGGACAGAGAAAAATGCAGGTCCGCGTTAGTCCAAGGCTGGGATTCCAACATCCTCCCTTAATTCAATACTCCGATGACTATTCACTGACCTGATGTACCAGTCTAATCACTGAGTTTTTATTAGCAGCTTTGGTTAAGCAGTAAGCAACCATCTCTTCTGATTGGATGACTTAAATTTTTATTCCTGCTGCTTCAATATCTTCTCTCAGACCTTTGGTTTTAAGATTGATGAATTTTGTTTTAGATTTGCATTTAAAATTTTTAATCTTTTCTTTGAGACCCTTGTTATCAATGAGATGGATGCTAGGAGTGATTGTTTTTCGCCAGAGTTCTTTGATCAGGTGATCAATCCATCTAAATTTGAGTTTTCCGTCGTTAGAGCGTTACATTTGGCTTCAGTTGACAAATAAGTAATGTTACATTGTCTTTGACTTGTCCAATACAATGGTGAGCCTTGAAAGAAACATATTAATCCAGATTGAGATCTTCTTGTGGTTGGATTGTCTGCCCAGATGGAGTCACTGTAGCATACCAAGTTGTGTGAGTCATTTTTCTTGGAGATGAGATGAGATTGATCCTTTGTTTTTGCAAGATATCCCCAAACCTTGAGTACTTTGCCCCAGTGATTGATACCAGGCTTCTCTGAGAACCAAGCAAGTGAGGAGACGGCGAAGCTGATTTCTGGCCAAGCTAGTCCGGCAATGAAATTGAGTTGACCAATTGGAGATTGGTAGTTAAAATTCAGTTTCTTAGATTCTTCTTGTTCTTCTTCAGTTGCTGGTAGGAGATGAATACCCGGATTTCAAGGTGTACTAGAGATTGACTTGGACTCCAGGAGATTCAATTCCAACAGTCCTTTTTTAATGTGGAGAGGAAGGAATAGTCTGACTGCTTTTTCTGTTGGTTCAACTTTCATTCCAATTAGTGTGTTAGGTTTGTGACATGACAAGTTCTTGAACTTTCTGAGGAAAGTGTCAGCTTGCTACTATGTACAGAGCAAAACTGTAAAATAGTAACACAAACTATGAAAAATAAGAATACCTCAATTAACAAAGGAAGGAGTGAGAAATCCATAAATATTATTAAAGGAATGGATTTCTCACCCAAAATTAGGTAGGGTCACCCACTGACCCCACCCTTGAATTCCAAGTCCTTATATTTTTAAAATAATTAAAAAGAAAAGTACTAAAAATTAAGACACCTGTATGGCATTTTTTTGCCATTCTAATATTTCACACGTATTGTCACGTATAGGGTTTACACTTAAAATTCACTCAGAATTGAGGTGTTGTGTATATTTTAGGAGTTACACGCGGAAATGTGTTATGTCACAATTCCCGCGCGCAGCCCCGCATCATTACATAACCCTATGTACTAATAACAGCAGGTTCCCACGTACAAGAGACCCGCGCGCAGTTGATTATTCCACGCACGCAGCAGATCCTACCCCGCGCGCATCTGTACTAACTGATCCCTGCGCCTGGATCAGTCGTGACTAATCTGACAACCAGGTACCTCTCAGAAGAGCTACAACCTAGTTAGGGTTGCCTAGTGTATGTAAAAAACAGACATATGCATTCATAATGATCTAAAAAGATAAAAACTTAAATAAAATTAATGAACATTAAGTTTTAAACACTTTTTAATAATAAATCAAACATCAAGGACTACCATGTAAATCACTGATCTTGATCTTTGAAGACCACGAAACACTACAAGAAGTGTTCATAAAAATTATTAAAAATTATCCACATGATCTGCAGATGATGGAAAATCAGTAAAAATCCACATCTGCACGCTTTAAAACAAAATCAATAGTGCAAATGGAGGATGAGTACAGAATGATCAAATTTACACCATAACAGATTAACAGATCCTGTGGCTAAAATAGTACAGAAATCCAGCAGATCTAAGGAAAGCTTATTGACAGCACCAAGTGGACGTGCTAATCTTGCCCTGACTGGCTTGCCAGCCTCAGCCCACGAGCAGAAACCTCTCTACGTGCCCTGAGAAGACCAAAATCACCCCAAAAAGGTATTTATACAGACCTCTTTGGATCCATTATTCCATCAGTTAATCAGTTACCAGGAATTATTTATTATCAATTAGACACTGTTTCATTGTTAATAAAATGCTTATATGAAGATAAGCAAGTGATTCATGACTTATTCTGTAGTAGTATTATTTACCTTTATTAACCAATCAACCATTGAAGTTTAGTCGAGCTATCTACCCCATCTTCTCTGAAACCCTTCCAATTATTCCAGGATTTTCGTGGTAAACTGCTCAGAGTGAGTGTTACCCTTCCTGTCTAGGCCATTTGTGCTGTTAAGCCCGGCCATTAGTGGAATAAGTCCTTTCTAAGGCACCCATATTTATTCCAAGGTTCTTAAACTGCCTAAGGAGGCCCCTTGAAGAGAGGTTGCTAGTCTGTAAAGATCCCCAGTAGTATAATACTGTGGCCCGTCTTTTATATTATATTGAAAACCATTTACTACCAAACCAATTAAACCTTGCAACTGCTCTTATTAAATCATTTATTTGAGCTTCTAAGCGTTTATTATTGGAATAACAATTATTATTATCATTCCAGGATTTTTATCACTCTCTGTAGCTAAAGGACTGCAAGGTTCCTGGTATCAGAGAGCTGAGAGAAAGCTTCTTTGAATTTTCTCACATCTCCAACCACCAGAAGATTGTCAACATGCACAAAAAGCGCTGATTGACCATCTTTACCAATGTAGAGACATGGGTCCGCGTCAGAAGGGGTAAACCCTTGGAGCTGGATCCAATTTTGGAGCATCTCATACCAGTTTTTTGGTGCTTGTTTTAGCCCATAGAGTGATTTGTTTAACTTGAGGATTGGTGTTTTCCTTTTTGAGCCAACAGGACGAGGGATGAAAACTTCCTCATCAAGTGGAACATGTAAAAATGCACCCTTGACATTGAATTGCAGCATAGGAAGATTTTTTTTGACTGCAAGAAGAAGGACAGCTCGGAGTGATGCAGCTTTACCAGTTGGGGCGTATGTGTCAAAGTAATTGATTCCATACCTCTGACTGAAACCCTGAACACACACTTGTGATTTATGAATCAGTTTGCCTCCGTGTGTGTTTTGTTTGATCCTAAAGGCATACATTACATTGAGGACGTTCTTTGGTTTGGGTCCTTCATAGTCCTCCCAGACTTTAAAGTCTTTGCAGGTAGTTAACTCTTTGTCTAGCAATTTTGACCATATTGGATCCTTGAGCACCTCCTTGGGTGATGATGGAGTATAGTCGCAATGATACCCATATTGATCAGGAGGTCGGATGGCAGATCAATCTCTCAGCGTTCTTCCAGGATTAAGTTTGGCTTGGATGAGGTTGTCTTTGTTACTTTCTACATCTGATTTGTCCAAGGAGCTCTCTGTTTTAATTGTCCTTGTGGTATTGGGATTTTCAGCAGCGGGCAAAAACTCATTAGGATTTGTTGGAGGTTGAAGCTCATATTGTATGGTTTGAGATTGGTCCAAAGGATCATCCAGAATGGAACTAATCAAGGGCAAAAACTTGACGCTTTTTTTTTCTACCACTTTACCTCTAGGAATTAGGACTTGATAAGAGAGGAGTTTGGTTGCATACCCTAGAAGTTTGCCAGTGACTCCCTTCTCGTCAAATGTTTGTTGCAAATGATTAACAAGATTGAGATGGGTGGGTTTGGTTCCAATGGGTTTGAGATATCCGGTTGGCAAAGAAGTCCCGTGCATGCTTTCCCAAGGAACCAGACCGTCCTTGTTTGGAATTTGATTGAGAGCAAGTACACAGCTTTGAATTGTCTAATTCCAGTAATCCTTGGGATCTTCAAGGACAAGTGTGTTGCTCTGACTGATTCTGCAACAGTTCTGTTAGCCCATTCTGCCTTACCGTTGTGTTCTGGATGGTATGGCTCAGAGACTATTTGTCAAATACCTTTCTCCTCAAAGAACTTGTTCAAGTCTTCATTGACAAATTTGCCTCCTCCGTTGCTGCAGAATTCTGTAGGAAAATAATTGAGGTGATTGAATCTTTTGAGAAGAATGAACTTGATGATGTTGGGAGCATTGCTTTTGTTTTTCATAGGGATGCTGCTGATGTAACCACTGTGACTGTCAACCAGTGTAAGAGAGTATCAATATCCGCCTTTAGCCATTGGAGAAATTGGACCAATAAGATCAGCATGGATCCTTTGCATTATCCTGTTGGCTTTGGTGGAGGCTTCTTTGAATTGGCTCTTGGTTATTTTTCTTCTGTCGCAGTTCTTGCAGTTAAAATACTGTTTTATGGAGTTTGGGACAGATTTTTTGAGATACTTTTTGATCCTGGGTAGACAGCAAAGCTCCTGGTTTTCTGGTTTTGATAACGTTTGATCCATCTTCAGGGGTGATAGTGTCAAAAACGTGTCTGTCTCAAATGATATGAATTGAGAATCCCAAGTCAAGAATGAAGTTGGAGGGAGCTTTCTGAGAAATATTTGAGAAGCAATGCAGAAAGGAATAAAAATTGGCAGCCTCATCTGTTTTTTTCTTTTCTGATTTGCAAGGCTTGAAATTTTTTGGCTTCAACTCAAGAAACTTGATCCAGCATTTGTCTCAGGGATGATTTTTCACTTCTGTATTGTGAACACCACTTTTGCATTGAGTATAATTAGAGTATAGGTTGATGTCAACTTTTGAGGTAGGAGAGATTTCCTTGATCTTGGCGTTGTTCTCGTTTTTGTATTGTGTCAAGTGATCCAGAACCCTTTTGACAGAGATTTGTTTGTCTCCGTGCATGATTTGAGAGGCCATGTTCTTGAGATTTGTTGGAAATTTGAACAGGATCAGATACGCCAGGATATTGGAAGGAAGCTCTATGCCGACTCCGGAGAGCTTGTTGAGATGCAGCCTGACAGTCGTAACAAATCTTTTGATGTTGTCTTCACTGAAGGGAAGATAGAGAAATCCATTGAATACCCTGGCTCTGTTGGCTCATTGCAATGATGCAAAGTAGTTCTTGGTGGCCATCCAGATTTCTTTGGCGTTTCAAACGTTTCCTGGGTTGATGATGTTTGTGTGCGTTTCAGGTTCAAGTTTTGCCAAGAGGAATGGGGCAATATCTTTGTTCATCTCTGGATCAAGTTGTTTGCTTTTTTCGGGATCCTCCATTATTTCAAGAATTCCTTGGATGTTGAAGAGGCTTTCCATCTTTCTTTTCCAGATCAAATAGTTTTCTTCATTGAGCAAAGTTGTGGATTTGACCAAGGTCTTAAGCGTAATGTTCCTCATTGCGTTGTCGCCTCCTGGTCCTGGTGTGAATATTTTGGTCATTGTGGAGAGTTTTGGCTTTTAACCATGAAAGAATTTATGGTGTAAAACCAGGACCACTTGATTTCATGAATAAGAAAAAGGAACAAAGTTGGTTAGAATTTCTAGATCAAGTAAACAAAAGGAATCAAAGAAAAGAGACCAACAAAGGCAATAGCTGATTTGAATCAATCAGCCCGCAATCAGTTCGGAGGACAATCAGTCAAACTGGATACATGAGGACTAATGGAAACAATGAGAACTGGAGCATTTGATTAATCAGCTTAGCACTCAAGATTGGACTGCAAACAATTAGAGTTGGTCTTGAATGATGGTTGAGACAGTCTTTGAGCTGCTGGATGGATTGAGATTCTACCAGTTGTCATTCTGTAAAATGATCAAATTAGCGTTGCAAATCTTGAGGAGTTTTGAATTACATTTACCAGCTGTATGACTTCTTAATGCTGTAGGAGTCATAGTTGGAATTGTGCAAGTGAGTGAGATGTAAGAATAAAAAGAAAATGTTGTGAGATGAAGGATGATGGAGCTAGAGACCAGAAGATCATACCAATCATCGACCAGCTGAAGACCCAAGAGTCCTCCCCAAACATGAGTAGGTTGCCTGGCTTGGAGTGAGACTTCATATTTGAAGTATTGACACTGTTTTAGTTGGCATTCCACTACGCAGACAGAGAAAAATGCAGGTCCGCATTAGTCCAAAGGCTGGGATTCCAACAAGAAATAATGAGATAGGGTCTAATATTGTCATTTTAACCCATCAGAACACTTTTTTTGCCTTTTGGTTGAAGTTTGAAGAAGGATCCTTTGGTTAAACTCAGGAAAGAGATAGAATTTCTGATGGGATGGAGGTAGTATAGGGGAAAAGTTTTGTTTTTGAAGAGGGATTATGGAGATTGTTTGATGCTTTGGCTGGGTATTTAATTCAGTTTAAGAGTTTTGGCCTTGAGAACAAAGTTGCATAAATTCCTGTCTAGTCATGAGTTGTGAAAAATTTTTCTCAGTGACTCAAGTATGGTTCTGTTGTGTCTCTCAGCCAGACTGTTTTATTGAGGAGTGTATGGATCAGAGTATCTTTTCTTGATCAGATTCTTTTTAAAATACTCCTTCAATTCTTCATTCTTGAATTAAACTCCTTGGTCAGAGTGTAGAATACTGGGATAGTATTCAAATCTCTTGGCTTCCAGGCCCTGGAGGTTTGAGAGAGTTTTTAAAGTTTTCTTTTGGATAAAATATGGATGCTGGAGCAGGATTTAGAGTGGCTTTCAACCACAGTGAGAATGTGCCTATTATTTTTGATTGAGGCTGGAGTGATGGACCAGATGATATCTAGATGCAGCTCTTCAAATTTTCTGTATGCTGGGCTGTTTCTACCTTGAAAAGAATATTTGGTTTTATTTCCAAAAGCACAGGACTCACATATGGTATCTGGTTTAATGTTTATGCTCAAATTTTTTCTGATTCTGTGGTAGCTTAAATGCCCCAGGGATTTGTGCAAGAGTTCTGTTTTGGAAAGGAAGGACCTTTCTACTGGTTTTCTTATAGGCATGACTGGCAGGTTTTTCTTTTATTGTCCTTTGAGTTTCATCTTTTGACACAGCAAACCTTTTCATTTCAAAGTTTACTTCATATTGGTCCAGGAGTAGACAACAAACAGATAGGAGATTGGCTAATAAATCAGGGACATATACAACATTCTTTAACCACAGGTTAGAAACATCATTATTCTCCAGACACACAGTGCCAGATCCTTTTCTATCCATCAGATGTGTTCTAGATCCAGTCTTCATGGATCCTTGTTCCTTGGTCAAGAGATGTTTGAAGAGGCTGGAATCTGAAATTATATGAGAATTAGAGCCACAATCAAGGATCAGGCTGTTTTCCAGGTGAGAGTGAGAATGATGGATACAGCTGAAAGCAAGGATATTCTCTCTAGGTTATGGTCCCTTTGGTCTTTTTTTGGGGTGCAGAGTCAAGCAGTTGGGATTGAGTGCTGAGCTAAAGGGTTATTTTTTGCCTTCTTGTATCTGATTTTGCTTGTGTTGGTGTTGTGGAGTGAATTGGTATCATTTTTGGATAAATTCATGGTTTTTCTGTTGTTAGAGAATCTTCTCAATTGATTAAGAACCAAGTCTTGATTGATGGGCCTGTCAGAGTGAGCGATCTGTTTTCTGATGTTGTCTATGTTTTATGGTAATTTTTCAAGGATATTATAGCCCAGGATGTCCTCAGGAATGGATATACCCACTTTGTGCAGCTGATTAATTTACCTCTTGATCTGGGTGATGAACTTTTGGATTTCATTCTTGTTGAAGTTGATACAAATCAATTCTTTGTAGAACCTGGCTCTGTTTGATGATTCATATGAGGCAAAGTAATTCAGAAGGGACCTCCAGATGGCTTTAGAGTCTTCCTTTTTCTCATTATTGATGATCTTTTTTCAAATCAAAGGGTCCAGCTTGGATATAAGTATGTTTCTAATACTCAAGTTGTTGATAACTGTAAGGCTCTGTCCAGGAGAGTTCAGTATTTCCTTGAGACCTTGCAGTTCTAGGGAGTTGTCTTTTATCTTTTTCCCAAAGGGAGAAGTTGTGCATGGTTAGGCATGGAATAATTTTGATGGATGTCTGAAGGAAGGCTTGAGTCAATGCTTCTGATATTTCTCTTTCTGGTTCTAGGAGAGAGGCTTGTTTTTCTGGTCTATTGAGAATTCTTCTTTACAGAATTGCTTAAGCTTTTGATTATCCTTTGGCAATGGGGGCCTATCTTAACTATTAATGGTGATGAAATCTTAAGCTTAAGGGCCTCACATTGTTTTTTTTTTCATTTTTACTCTGTCCAAAACCCACAACAGATGTGCTCAAAATTGACTGGTCTACATACAAGTGAAGAAACAAGTAGAGCAAGCAGAAAATTATAAGAATTTTTGATCAGTTTGAGGAGCATCATCTTCATTTCAAGGCACATGATGGCATAACACAAGTATCAGAACAAAAATCTGACCAAAAGGTCTAAGGTTGGTCTTTCTGTCTATCTTCGTCTTCCTTTTGGGTATTTCTATCTACCTTGGTCTTTCTCTTGCAGTTTCTTCTTTAGGACAGTGGTTGGGTGGAGGAGAGTTTCTTTGAATTTTTCCTTCTTGGCTGGTCTGTCTGTTGGTTGGTGGATCAATTGGTTGCCTATTCTTGCAATTATTTTGGTTGAGTTTCTTTGTTTTTGATCAAGGCTTTTTTCTTAATGTCTTGGTTTTGGTTTTGAAACTGGGTTGGTTGTTTGAATGCAAGGTTTTTCATGGTCTGGCAATGGGGGGAAACTGTGGGGCGCAGTTGAAGAAGAAACTACTGCAAGTTATCCCAATTGGGATAACTCAAGCCAATTTTTGTGGTCTGGCAATGTAGTGGTGCAGTAGCAACTACCGCAAGTTATCCCAATCAGGATAACTCACAGCCAGTTTAGGTGGTTTAACAAGGTGGTCGCCTGGAGGCAAATACCAGAAATTTGTCCCAATAGGGCGTACCAGAGTTAGCAAACCCGCCATTAGAAACCCACCATTTTTTTTTGACCGAACCCTCCATTTTTAATGGCGGGTTTCTGAAATACACATACCCCCTAACTGGCGTATTTCAAAATGGCGGATATCAAACATCAAACCCACAATTAAAACTGCCATTTATGAATCATCATCCATCCACCATCAATCACTTCTAAAACACCCATCCACATCAGCAAATCTATACCAATCCCATCTCTGTTGCTTCAGGAACATCTCATCTCCATTGCTTCACATCTCCATCCCTTCACATCTCTATCAATTCACGTCTCCATTGCTTCACGTCTCTATTGCTTCACATCTCTATTTCTTCACATCTCCATCTTCACCCAAACCCCATCATCATCTCATCACCCCACATCAAATCACCATCTTTCTCAACATGTCCAATCAAACTTCCTGCCAGCAAGTTGAAAACTCAAAAAAGCCAACTGAGCTTTTGTTAGTATTTGACTCCAATTCAGACTCCAATTCAGACTCCAATTTGGAACAAACTTGATTGGCTTTTAATTCTCTATTAAAAAAGGAATACATGGTTCCAAGAAGAAAAACTCTCCACAACCCTATGTATGAAAGGCAAAAGCTTCATCTCCTCCCCAACATAACCTTCCAGCAACTTTTCCAAACTCTGTTGCCTTCATTCATAAAACTTTTTGAGATGATTGGAGACCACCACATCCTCCAGAACAATTCCCAGAATCCTCAATGCAATCCAGCTATCCAACTGGCTGTTTCTCTTTGTAGATTGGGATCAAATTGAAATGGAGCAGCAATTCATTGATTAGAAAATCTATTCTCAGTTGGTTATTGAACCATTGACTCATACACCAAAAGAGTCATGATTGCTATCCTATCTTTCCATTTCTCAGTCCTTTCTTGGCCAACCAAAGAAGAAAGCAAGGAGATATCTCAAGTAATGGAGACTGAAGGCTTTCCTGGTTGCATTGGGTTTGTTGACCAAACCACCGTCCCCTTGAGTCAAAAACCCAAGCTAGATGGCAACCACTATTTTGATCACAAAAAAAGGCAACTGATTCATTTTTTTTCCAATGACTTTGATCACACACTGACCAAATAATTTTTTTCTGTTTGTTTAGATACTCTGTGGCACTACAGCTTGTTTGCAATAACAAGAAGAAGTTCATATCCCTCAATGCTTGCCTTCCAGGTTCTTGTCATGATTCATATGTGTTCAATCAGATGCGGATTTCCCAACCACCAGAGAACTAATTTGACCAAGATCAATACCTTCTGGCCAATTCAGCTTATTCTAGTGGGAAATATGTGGTTCCAGCATACTGGAATGTTTTTTCCAATGATCAAGGAAAAACAAATTTCAACTATCATCTTGCCCAATCACAAGTTTGGATTGAGCATGCCATAGGAGTCCTGAAAGGAAGATGGGCAAGCTTAAGGGAAATGCAAAACCAGCTTCAAAACCCCAAAGACATGAAGTTCCTCATCCACTGGATTATCAATTGTGTAATCCTTCACAGTCTTTTGGCCAAACTCAAAGATGAATGGGACAAAATATTTGAAGATGATATTCCTGATCTGCCTCAAGTCATCCCTGTATGTTCTGGTCCCTCATCTTCTTCTATTAGAGAGCGTATTTTACCCCTCACCCTTTCCCACTTTGATGAGTAAGATTTTTTTTTGAAATAGGTAAAAAAAATTGTTTTGGTTGTTCAACCAAGAATCCTAGGCTGCCTCACTCTGTTTTTTTTTCTTTTTTTTTCTTAGACAAAACTGACCCAACACCTCACCTCACCACACCACCCACCTCACCCCACCAAACCACCAGTACACTCTTCTCCTCACCCACCACCTTTGGCACCCCTGGTAAGCTCTCCTCATCCTCCTCCTCATCCTACCCATCATCAGAAGCTAACCAATTGTTCCATCCCCCTCCAGGCACCTTTGCTTGCTTGCCGGCCCCACCACCGGCCCCCACCACTGCCCCCCACCTTGCTTTCCGGGCCCACCACCCCCACTGGCCCCCCCACCTTGCTTTCCAGGCCCACCACCACCCCCCCCCCCCTCCTTGCTTGGAAGCCCCATCTTTTTCCCCGCCTCCTTGCGCACCCGCCGGCCCCACCTTGGCCCCCCCTCCTTCACTGGTGGCCCCACCTTTTCCCCTGCCTTCTTGCTTGCCTGCTGGCCCCACCTTGGCTCACCCCTCCTTGCTTGCCCACTGGCGCCAACTCAGACTGCCCCCCTCCCCCTTGTGTCGGCCCCGCCCCCCCCCCCCCATTGATGCCTGCCCAGCAGACCAACCTCCCCCTCTCCCTGGTTCCTGGGCCCTGCCTACCTAGCTCCAGGCCCAACCCAACCGGAAGGCCTGGCCTGATTCCCTCACACCCTGGTAAGTTTTTTTTTTGGGGGTGCTGATGTGATTTTTTTTGTTTGTTTGTTTTTTTTTTGGTGATCACGTTTCTGGTGAACTTGGGATCAAGTCCAGGTTTGGTTTCATTTTTTTTGATCCAATCTTGTTTCACCAATGATGTCCATTTGACTAATTTTTTTTTTTTTTGGTTTTTTTTTTTTCAATCCCTCAACTGCTATTGGTGAATGTCCAATTCTTCTCCCACCCCCCTCAAAATGTACTGGTGGTTTGTTTTCTGCTACTGCTTCTACCTTTGTGTATTTCTGTGCATTACTGGTTTTTTGTTTGTTGCTACTGCTTCTACCTTCATGTATTTATGTGCATTACTGGTGGTTTTTTTGTTGCTGCATGGTCTTGCCTTCCTGCATGTATTGCTGGGTAGCCCTGTGGTAATTGTACCGGTGGGTTGTTGGGTATCACATGCTTCTGACTACATAAGTTTGTGTGTGGTGCTGGGATTGTTTGATACTACATGGTTCTGGCTGCCTTCATGTATTGCTGGGTAGCCCTGTATACTTCTGCATAGCCTTTTTTAGGTGTATTTGCTTTTTTGTTTGGATCTTTTTGAGAATTCTTTCACTTCCTCATGCCTATACTGTCCTGTATACTTCTGCATAGCCTTGTGTAGGTGTATTTTCTTATTTGTTTGGAACTGGTTGAGACTGTTTCCACTTACTCTTGCCTAAACTGTCCTGTATACTTCTGCATAGCCTTGTTTAGGTTTATTTGCTTGTTTTTTTGGATCTGGTTTAGACTGGTTTCATTTCCTCCTGCCTATACTGTCCTGTATACTTCTGAATAGTATTTTGTATGTGTATTTGCTTGTTTGTTTGGAACTGGTTGAGACTGGTTCTATTTCCTCTTGCCTATACTGTCCTGTATACTTCTGCATAGCCTTTTGTAGGTGTATTTGAATGCATCCTGGGTGAGGTGACAGGAGCTGAACTAGTTGCACTACCTCCTGTATCTGTATTTCTGTATTCTGGCTGAGGTGACAGGGTTGGTGTATGGTTCTGGTGTTGAGGGTAAGCTGTTACTAGTATGTACTTGAGGGTTTGCAAGGTCTGTCTTTATGCCTTCCACAGAGCTGTGACACCTGGTTGGGTATGAGTTTTCCACAGTTGGAGGTTTGTTGGGCTGTATCTTCTAATCCATGAGGGATAGAGGGGTACTTTGGCTGATTGACTATAGGTTATTTGTGATGTAGAATCCATTTCTGAGGTTACTTTGAGGGTTTGAGCTGTTATCACACTAGAATAGTGAGTCTGATGGCTATAGGACAGGTTTTGTCTACCACATCAATCCTTCTCCTTTTCCTTTTTTTTAAATTATAGCTCAGCCTGTTTCAAATTCCACTCAGCATCCCATTTTTGCTGATGAGCCAAATTTTTGAATTTCTGCTTTTGAAAATCAATAGCCAGTTGAAAATCCCACTTCTCCTTTTCAAACTGAAGTTTTTCAGATTCAATTTGAAATTTTTCTGTTTTTCAGAGGGGAATAGGAATGAGCTTGATTTTGAAAGCAAGGAAAATCCAATGGGCTTACTTGAATCTTGCTTCTCCATGATATTCTAAAAGCCCAACAAATTTGAAGTGTTTCTCCTCTTTTGAATGCTATTGGGGTTGATGTTGATGGAATTGGAGGCCTTTTGCTTTCCCTTTGCAGAGGAGGTTTGTGTGGGAACATCATTTCTATCATTTGAAGGGGATGTTGGAGGTCCCATTGGCTTGAGTTTTTGGCTATTCAGGAATGGATGAGCCTGTTTCTTTCAAATCTAAATCAGTCAGGATTAACTGGAAAGAAGAAAAAAGAACTTGGTTCCTTACTTGAGCTGATGTTGATTGCAATGGTGATATGGGAATGAAATCCTCATCATCAGCCAAGTTCTCCAGTTCTTCCACCCCAGGAAGAGAGAAAATCAAAGAAGGAGGGGAGGGGTCCAAGGTTGGGTTTGACTCCTCAATCAACGCAGAAGTAGACTTGATTGCAGCTTATTGTGTTTGAATATCCTCCTTGGCATTGGATGGGGGCCACTCATAGGTTTCTTTGGGATCACCATTGCTAGGCTTAGCATCCCCAGCCAAGTCCTCAGCATCAACTGAATCGGAGTGTTCTGCATCAAAAGCAGCTAGGGGGGTGATTTTGGCCTTCTTTCCAAAGATTTCATCCATTTGAATATAAAAAGGACAAATGGAGTCCAACTTATCAACCACCAAGTGGATTCCCTTGGCTTTGTCAGAGTCAGTGATACCAAAGCCAGTGGAGATTGACATGGAGTGGGCCTTTTTGTACTTGGCTCAATAATTCTTGAATTGCTCCCTCATCTGTTTGGAGGACAGATCCAGCCGTACCTTTTGCTTTATTCTTGAGTTCATTGGCCATCAGGAGATAACCATTGACCTCAGAGGATGGAGGTTGGCCAACGCCTGTTTTGTTTTCAGATCCAAAGCAAGCATTGTAGTTGGACGGAATTTTGAGCCAGTTTACCAGGATGATGTGATCAGCTCTCTTGAGCTGACTTGAGCCTTTGGAAGCTGATGGGGGAGGATTTTTGGATGTTGAGTTCCTGGGGGATGTTTGCTTTGGTCCATTGGATTGTTTTGTGGACTTTTAGGGGGAGGATGGCTGAGGGGCAATTTAAAAATAGTAGGAGGGATGAAGGGACAAAAGGCTATGAGAGTGTTTAAGTGGTGAGAGTAATGATTTGATGAGAGGATGAGAGTGATGAAGCAAAGAGAATAGGAAGAGATGAGAGTGATGAAGTGACAAGAGGGATAAAGCAATGAGAGTTAGGATGTGATGAAAGCAATAAAGTGATGAGGATAGTGATTCAATGAGAGTTGGCTGGATGTGATGAAAGTGATAAACAGATGAGAAGGATGAAGTGATAAGGATAGTGATCCAATGAGAGTTAGCTGGATGTGATGAAAGCAAGCAAGTGATGAGAGTGATGAAGTGATGAGGATAGTGATGAAGAGATGAAGAGAAATGAATCAATTTTTTTTTTCCAATGAGGTTGGAGTTAGAAGGAGGTGGGAAGCCAGGGGTGGATGACATGGACAGGTGGTGGAAGCCTTTAAATAATTTATTTGAAAAAACCCACTTATTTTCAGGTAACTCTGACATATCTGATGTGAAATAAGTGGGGTTTTTTTATTTTTAATGGCTGCTTTGAAATGGTGGATTTGGTTTGAAACCCACCATTAAAAAATGGCAGGTTTGCTTAACTCTGATATGCCCTAATCAGGAGAAAGCAAGCTGGCTTGGTAATTAATTTCTGACTTTTATTTTTATTTTTTACTTTTTTGTAAGGAAGACTTAGACAAAAGCCTCAAACAGCAAAACCTATCTATATGTACATACAAATGTGTGTGTGTGTGTTTTTGTGTGTTGTGGGGGAGGGGGGAGTGATCAAAACTTGTGAGACTACTGACTACAAGGGTATTCTCATCCCGCGCTTTTTTTTAAAAAAAATCTGAGACAAACTGCGTTCTCTGGAGTCAGCCAGGAGGATTCGACTCTCAACTCCCCCCTCGCATACTTCCGCTGCCTCCGTCAGGCGCACAAGGGCTTTTTTCATGTTGTGGATGCATGTAAGTAAGATTGAGTATAGAGACACATGTGAGCCCAAAGCGGCGCTCGGACCGAGTGGATCAATCAAAAAAAGAGGTGGGGGGAAGAGAGAGAGAGAGGTGAAGATGCACGCGTGTGATTCAAGAAAGGTCAATCTTGTTCCAAATCAACGTGGTTTTCGTTTGATCATTTTTGATCTTTTCCATATTCAATCAACAAACAATGCTTGATGGAAGGAGGAAAGAAAACTTTTATGTGACCATGGCACGAGCCATCGATGATCATCGTCATTCATCAAGCACGTCACGTCATGTTTATACATACCTGGCTTTTGTAATGGTTCATCTACGGCATCCTTATACCAGCCTACCTGGCGACTGGACCAATCGTTTCTTATCGTTGAGGGGAGGTTCAAAGTCTTTCACTCAGGTTCACAAACACAGACTTGTTGGATCAATGCCATGCGTGTCAATAGTTGAGAGATCAGAATAAGAGCCCAGCAGTCAGTCATACTCGAGTTTTTGATCTAGATTCCTCGAGAGAAGAACAGAAAGGAACCATGGATCTAGGCTTACTTTGACCTCCGTATAATTCGCCAAAGCATACGAACCGGACTAGGATAGGTTTGAATAGAATAGAACAGATGATGGAAATAATTAAATCCAGGATGGTGAGATAGATGTCAAAGAGTCACTTTTGGAAACGTGAATGGAAGTGGGTAGAGGGTACGAGATGGGACGGCTCACTTCACGACCGATTCCAGAGTCTCTATAACCACCAAAGGGCATCTGGCTGACGATTCGATTGTAACAATTGATCCAAAGACTACCGGCCTTGATTCGTTTACCGACCCGGAGGGCCTTGACGACATCCTTGGAATGAACGGCTGCCGCGAGCCCATAGTTCGTATCGTTCGCCTTCTGGACGACTTCCTCCTCATCCTTAAACTTGATCACAACGATCACCGGGCCGAAGATCTCTTCCTTGGTAATCTTCATATCGGGCTTGACGTCGGTGAAGATTCTGTTGATGATCTCGGAACCATCCATCTCGTATTAAGTCAGCCGATATAGGTCTTTTAAAAATGTTTGAGATCGTTTCTTTAATGAACATCGTCAACTGACGTTGGTTGAATGAAATAACCCTCTTGACCATGGCGCTCACCACCGACCAAACATGTTGCACCCTCCTCTTTTCCAGACTTGATATAACCCATGATTCGGTCGCATTGTACCGAGGATATCTTTGAGCGATCAAAACGTGATGAAAATTGAGGTAAATAAGCGAACCCATTGAAACACTTGAAAAACAGAAACTTTGAACCAAAAAAAGCAACTTGGGAAACTTGGGCCGCATCAAGTCAGATGCGGTTAAGAACTCAACTTGGGGTCCTTGCGCAGTATTGAGATCGAACGGATCACCGAGCTTCATACCCTGAACGTTTTCCTTCAAAGCTGCAACAAATTTCTTTTATTGAACCAGATTGTGAAGTAGGGATGCTGTCACTTGGACCTGGTTCTCCGCTCTTTTCTTACGAAAAAAGAACAGGCGTAAAAATGATAAGAGGAACGGGATCATGTACCTACATCATAGATGCCCTCTTGAACAAACAACCTTGATCCAGCGCAGCAACATTGCTGGAAAGGGATTGAGATCGACAATCAGCCTGCCGTCACTCTTGATGATGACAGATTTTTGCAGAGGTAAGAAAAGAAGATGGAGTGGATGATCAAAAAGAAAAAACCTAGCCAACACCATGATTAAAGAATATTCCAAAAGCAGCCCATTTAACCGCTTGATCGAAATCAGCATCATCAAATATTCTTTTTTTTACGGGAGGGGGGGGGGGTGAGGAGCACAAGTCAATCAACTTTTTTCTTCTTTTGTAAGAAAGCCCTGGAGCTCAGGTTGAAAAAAGGCTGTCCACAAGCGCAAGACCTGATGGACAGCGTGAGGAATCTTTCGACTAACATGTTGGGTGATTTACCACCGAGTTCTAAGGTGATCTTTTTAAGGTTGATTTTGGAGGTGGCCGCGAGGATCTGTTTACCGACGGCCGTCGAACCAGTGAAGGCGATCTTTGAGACCAAGGGATGCTCCACCAGAGCTTTACCGGCGGTGGGGCCGAAACCGGGCAAAATATTGATCACACCTGGTGGGAAGATCTCCTTGATGAAATGGCAGAGGTACAGGGCTGAGAGTGGAGTTTGTTCTGCCGGTTTTAAGACGATCGTATTTCCAGTCGCAAGTGCTGGTCCCAATTTCCAGGATAACATGTAGATCCTTATGTTTGGATACAACCATAATGATCATCCGACTCTCATCTCGATCGATCCAAGAGGAAGAGAGTCTACTCACGGGAAATTCCTAGATTATCGAAATCAGACGGGCAATCAGATACAACAAAATAAAATAGTAAACGGTTGAATACAAAAGAAAAATCTGCAAGTTTGATTGTAGGAGGGGATCTGTTGCGACGTCAAGGACTGACCAGGGAATAATTTGACCAGCCACTCCGATGGGTTCGTGAAGGGTGAATGACAACTTTGAGTCGTCCGTTTCGACGGTCTGGCCATGATATTTGTCGGCCCAACCGCCAAACTATGATTTGAAAATAGGTCGTATACACGTATTCAGGTGAGTTTATCGATTGAGGATCTGGGCCTTCCTTCAAGAGGGAGTGGGTCTTCAAAGGTCGGTGAGTTCGTGACTAGATCACTTACGTATCTCAAACAAGCGGCCGCTTGGGTCGCATCGAAGCCTTTAGCTGCCGTGAATGGTTTACCATTATCCAAGACTTCGATTGCCTAGTTTTTGAGTTCAAGAGTAAGGATTAGAAGGTCTTGTGCGATCACGAAGGTAGTGTAAGATTCAAGGAAGAATAAGAACTGAGGAGGTTTTTTTTTTTTTTTTTTTTGATTTACCGCAAAGGTGTCCAAATGAGTCTCGATGCACTCGGCTAGTTTGAGTAACATCTTTCCCCTCTCAGCACCGGGGGTCTTGAAGCCCCAATGACGATCGAAGGCTTCCGAGGCTACCCTGACGGCACGATCGATATCGGTTGATTTTGCCTCTGAGATCGATCCCAAGACTTGGCCATTGGTGGGATTGATGGATTGACTTGGAGTGGGTGAACACGGGCACGAAGACGATGGATTGATGAGTAAGAGTCATTATGGCGTTGAATCTTGAGAGAATACGGGTCGATCATCTTACAAGGTACTCTGATCATCCGATTCGACGAATTGATTGTTGATGAACAAACCAGTCTAGATACAGGTTGGTATGGATCAGTATTGGCTCGATGTCTTGAGGGAATTGGATGATAGGATGATAGGAAGTTTGCTGCTTACCTGGATGGTCACCGGTTGGAGTTGGAGATGAGCTGGGAAGTTGAGAGTGATCTGAGGTGGTGACGATGGCATCCTGGCTTCCCGGGAATACACTAAAAGTGGTGATGGTGGTGCTGGTGCTGGTGCTGGTAATGAGGAGCTGGTGCTGCTGCTGCTGCAAAAGCAACTTTCACGCCCAGATCGATCTCGATGGTGCTAGTCACTTATATGCATCCACGTAAATACCTAATCACGATCGCAACCGTCTGGGCGCCAGCAGGAGGAGGGAGGAGGCCGGGAGTATGGATTTCTTGATCAAGTGGGGTGGCGGAGCTATCGATTTACGGATCTACGAGCTGTACTGTACTCCTCTCTTCTTCTTTCGATCTTCAACTGCCTCCAGCTCGTGAATCTGATGGGGGATGGTAAATGGAGAAGATGAGTTTATAACTCTACTGGTTCTTACTTAATTCGATCTCATGTTCATCCCCAGTCTAGTAGTGGCCTCTCTCTGTCTCTCTCTCTCTCTCTCTCTCTCTCTCTCTCCCTTCGATCAGGTTTATAGATTGTCGACTTCAACAAGTATGAATCGATCGATGGATTCAATAAACATTACAAGTTTACCATCGATATCTCGTTCGGAGTCGAACTCTAGAGATGGTCATCAGTCAGTCAGTGATCAGTATGAATCAACTAATCTACAAACTAAATCCAGGAGGCTTACAGAGAATTATAGATCGAAATATACAACCTAAAATAAGGTCGATCCAGTTCATCATCCATGATCAACTCAGCCACTCAAGTTACTCGAGTGGCTCTATGACTCTCGCCTAGCTTCACAGCAAAGCTGGCTGTAGGGATCTCATACCGATACCGATACATATTTATTTACGTAACGTATCGTCAATACACAACTAACTACCTAGGCTACCTACAGTGTGTGCCAGAATGTTCTTTGGATCTTTGACGGATGCGGATGATCATGATCATGTTAACTGGGGGGGGGGGGGGGGGATTTAAATCGGATGGGATGAGACCGATCACGAGTTGGTAATCCAAAGCTAAAAGTCAATATGGATGAATTCTTGTGCATCCATCGTTTCAGCTGGGACCGATCGATTAACATCATTAAATAGATTATTGATTCGATTCGGTGGTCGTAGTAGTGGGTGGACTCAGTTGGAGGGTCTACTCATGATCAGGATCTAACTTGTGTCGCTCCACCATCCATCATGAAAAATAGGATTGATGGATCAAGATATTATACATATATACATACATACTTTGAGAAATATTCCAATATACATGATAAACCTAATCTTTCATCCCCATCCGTAAGAGTGTCAGGATAGGCTGGCGTAGGCCTCTGGGTGGCATGATCAAGTGGGTTATGTTAGATTCAAAGAGCTAACTACGTTGGCGTTTCGACGACAAGTTCGATCGGCCGTTGATGGACCGCGGGCTGGTGGCTATGTTGAGCCGTGGGTCGAATCACACCAGCCAAGCTGGCTGGCGGGTGCACCATTCGAGGTCAGCAGTGTGGGGTCGTCTCCTCATCGCTCCTGCGGTCAATTCACCAGTTGGACGCACTCATGCGCGGATCCACGTCACAAATCAGTCTTGGTGGGTGGAGTAGCATTTCACAACAACTGTAGTCAGATATCCCTTCACTGCGGCCCAGCCGGATTTGTACATACACGCGCAATCATGAATCCATCTGTCATTTACCCAACAAGAGTTGTACCAGTGGAATCTCTCTTTGTCTTGTCTCCTCACCTCATGATAGATCAATCATCCATCCCCTTCTCTTCACCCAATTGGTTCCTTTGTTCCTTTGTTCCAATCTTTACTTTGACTTCATCCTCAATTGCTACTCTCCTCCTCATCATCCTTTCCTGTCCATCATCAAGTGATCAGTATTCAAGTGTATACAAGTCCTCCTGACCCCTCCTCCATCCTGCCTATCATTGTAAATCAGTTTCTCCCTTTTCTTGAATCTCCTTTGTCTCCTTGCCCAGTGATTGTTGACCATCCTTCCTCCTGCTCAGCATGTTTGCTATTCTACTTCACCATCTCAGCCTTCCATTTAGTTCCTTTGATTGATTTGTATTCTTTGTCATTGACCATGTCCTACCACTCTTGAATCCTTCCTTGTTTGAGTATCAAATCATCCAATTCTATCTTGCCTTCTTCCTACTCACCTCTCCCCTCTCCAAATCATGACCCAATCCCATTGATTCAGATCTCTTGCTACCCTTGGACCATCAACATGCTATCATCAACATCAACATCAACCTCAATCACTTTGATCCCTTTACCTCAGCCTAAACTCTCCATCAAAACTTTACTCAATCAATTTCAATCTATCATCCATCAATCCCTCCCTTCATCCATCCCTCCAATCCCATCAAACTATGATTGTAACTTACTGCTCATCATAAAAGAAAAACCACATTGTTTGATTTATTGTATGTTACAAAAAAAGGATTTAACTCATGAAAGAAACATATCCCAAATGTTTCATCTGCTGAATAAAATGAGCCACCAATCCCACAAGTAAAAATGGAATTAAAAGATGATAGATGGGTTGAATTTGCTTCAAAGAAGGAAATGATTCAAACTCTTGTTCATCTTCTGACATGAAGTCAATGAGCCATCAAATTTTGATTGATAGCAATTTGATGTGGTCTCACTGGTGCCCTGGCTAGAAATTGTGTCAAAATGAGTTCAGGCCCTTGACCACCCTCAATGTTTTGGTAAACCAAAATTTTTTCAATGACCTCTCTGCCACTAAGGGAGCACCATCATAACAGTGTTGCACAAGCTGATGGCTTGATACCAAGGCTAACCCCATGGTGTACCTATGTACTTGTTATTCTAGTGGTATGATTGGGTCTAACCACAGGCTCTTCAAGCCAATCTTGCCAAGGAAGAACCAAAGCATCAGTCTATACATATGTACAGTGGGTAGACAATAAAAATGGGACTGATTGACCAAAAAAAGTGCTTTTATTTTCAGGCATGTGTTTCAAGCTGAATCCATTGCTCAAAAAAACAGATGTATTTAATTTTATTAATGGGGTTATACATTGCAGCATCTGTACTTGACTTAAAACACAAATGAAAATTTTAAAACTACAAAATTAAGTATCATTATTTAAAAGAAAAATTTGAAAGCATAAAACCCTCAATAATGATGCTAGAGGGAAAAAAATCATAAAATTCTGTACCATTGATATTTTTGTGTGTTTAGAAGGCTTTAAGTGAGGATCAAAAGGAAAAATTTTCATGAAAAACATTTTGGTATTGAAAGTTTACAAAAACAATTGAAACCAATCTTCATCAATGTTAATTTTTGATTGCCTTGTTAAGATGGTGATGATAATGTTGAGATGGGTGGGTTGGAAGTCATGGAAACCACTCAGAAATTCTTATTCAAGCTCTTTGGGAATCTGATGATCATATCCTTCAAGTCTTCTGCTCTTTGTATGCTTTGAGTGCCTTGAGGTTCTTGAGGTTGTATTGGCCTGACCTTAAATTTGAGTTGGGCTGATTTGAATTTGTTCTGGAATTGATTCCAAACATTGAAATTATACCTTCCTCCAATGGTTTGACCATATTGATCATCTGAAACAAGCAATTCCACAAATAAGACTATTTATATAAAAGAGAACTCATGAATCAGAATCAAATATTTAGAATAAGATTTGAAAAAAAAAATAAAAATTACTTACCATTTTTGTTTTTTTAATCAATTAAGTAGTCAGACATTGATATCAGAAAGAAAAGGTGGTGGTGATGTTGAAACCTTTCTACTGGAGTGGAGACCAAAAAGTGGGACAGTAAAAAAACAGAAAAAATACACCCCAGGATTCATCTACATTGTTTGAAGTACCCAGGTGTGGCCAATTTTCCAAACAGTCCCAAAGCTTTGGGCAAGCCACTGTACATACATGCAGTCAAAAAAACAGAAATTCCATAAGGTCAAACTATCATGAACTTCTTCTACTATCAGTTTCAAGAATACTGTCCTTTTTTACAGAAAATTCTTTTCCTGTTGTTGATATTTTTTTCCCTACAAGTTTTTTCTCTTTGTCCTATTTTTTTCAAGTTTTTGCCCTGATTTGTTTTGGCCTGTATTTAATTTTTCATATCCTCAAATTGAAAAAAAAGTATGACCTGTGATTCAAAGAATCCAGTTTAAATTTACATCCATATATCATTTCTGTCCTCAATTTTCAAATTTTACCTCTGAATTTCAAATTTTGTGGACAAGATCTTTTCTTTTTTATGATAGAAATTATTGTAAACAAAAATATAAAAACAAAAAAAATATTTAATTTGATGAGGTGGAACGGGAAGTAAAAGTGAAATGATTTAACTAACAAGTGAGAGGTTAACCAAAGTTGATGATTTTGGTTGTTTGTTTGGAAAATGGAGTGAAGGGCCAAAACTTCTCATCCAAATTGAGAAAAACCCAGAAAGGAGACCTGATAAAGGAAATCTGTTTTATAATTTTTTTTGGGAATTGAATTTCTGCTTGTTCATCCAGATTTCTTTTCCCTATGCTGTCCAGTTTTTTTAGTAGTTTGGCTTGCAAGAAATGTTTGAATAAAAATCTGTACAGTTTTCTTAGAATTTAGAGTTTACCAATTCTTCACCCTCAAATTTGATCTAATTATTGATTTAGGTATCTATATCTTGTCAGCTTGCTACTATTGCAAAGCAAGCTGCAAAAGTAACAAAAAGAACATAAAAATAATAATAATATAATTAACCTAAGAAGGAGTAGGAAAACCATAAATATTATTACAGAAATGGATTTTCCACCCAAAATTAGGTAGGGTCACTCACTGACCCCACCCTTGAAATCCAACTCCTTATATTTTTAAATAATTAAGGAAAGAAAGACCAAGATACCATGGCTCCACTATTGAGCTTTGGGTCAATTAAATATTTCACACACATTGTCACGTAGAGGTTTCACACCTAAAGTTCAGTCAGAATTGAGGTGTTGTGTATATTTTAGGAGTTACGGACGGAAATGAGTTTTTTCACAATTCCCGCACGCAGCCAATGCACCCGCACGTGGCTGAGATACAGCCCTGTCACTCCATCAAGGTTGTGTACGCAGCCCCAGGCCTCTGACAAGTATGCAGCCGCGGGACTACGGGTTGACAGATTGACAGGCGGCCTGAGAGGCTTAGGTACCGCGTAAACATGCTACAAACCACACGGGAACATTCTACATATGTAATAAATGTTCCCGTGGATAGTAGATAATCTAAAAGTAAATAATAGTATATAAAAATACTTAAATAACCCTTATACGTATTTTTTATTAAATATAATTAAAAGTACCAAGAATGTCAAAAATAAGATAATGACTACTTCTAAAAATATATTAAAATACTTTAATATACTTTCATGAGAATTCCTAGACATCAATATCCTCTTGGAGTACTCAGAAAACTAATGATGTAACAATATTTCATGAATTCCCATGACTTATATTTTTAAGTAATTATTTTAGTAAATCAACTGGAACTCGAAAATAAGGAGTAAAATCAATATCATGACTTTACTCCAGTTATTTAATAGATAATGAGAACTCACCTGACATCAGGATGTCCGTAGAAATGTCTATTTAAATAATTATTAAATTAATGGGAACATTTACTAAGGTTAATTAATGAAATAATACATAATTGGGACAGAGTAGTGTTATTCACACGTCCTAATATCTATTATAAAGTAGAATAATTCCCATACCCTGAGGAATTAGATGCTACCTGTGCTAAAGCACCAAAAACACGTGACCGGCTACCACTAATTACCCTGCTAGCCTTAGTGTCTGTCCCTTTGAGCCCCTGTACCCCTCAGAAGGATAGTATTGGGACTCCAAAAGCTATAAATAAAGAGCTCTTTTGAGGATATTGATGGGCAGAGACCCAGTAATATTTATATCCAGACACTCTGCCAAGGTAATCAAGTACTTATAAGAGATGAGGAAGTGATTTATGGCTAAGTCTGATAAATAATATTTGTCCTCAACCTCTTTTTTATCAATTAAAACTGTCAAACAACCTTATAACCCCAATATACAGGTTCAACCCATCAGTGCACGTCTCAAACAGATACCCAAAGGATTTAATAATATACCAGTGAGTCTTATTATCCTTTCTTTGTTGTGGCAGCTTGGTTACAAGGCCCTGCCACTCCACTGTGTATTTTATATACATATTATCTTTGGGTAAAATATCCTTTAAACTAAAGGTCCCAAAGTAACCAGGACTACATGTTTTCATGCTGAAATCCCTGAAGAGAGGTGTTAAATATCCCCAATATAATTTTGGCCCCTCTATTGAAATACTTAATAATAAATTTATTCATATTGATTTAAAACAATAAACCATAACCAAACCACGTAACCTTGCAACCAGCTTAATCCAAATAATTTATGGATTTTTGCAGTATTTATTAAATAATTTATTTATTATTTATTCTATCACCTCTGTTAGCTAAAGGATAGCAAGGGTCTTGGCATCAAGGAGGCTGACAATTGGGGGTCTGGCTGGGAAATATTCCATTTTATTATATTTAAAACCTTGGACCAGACATTTCACATAAAAATAAATCAAAGATAAATTTATCTGACTTTATAACTGTGATTTATCATTAAATTCTTTTGCAGTGAATTTAAAAACCAATGAAGAATTAATAATCTATTATTTAAATCTTTTAAAGATAAGAAAAGAAGAATATATTAAAAATTATAAACCTACTGGTTGGAAAGCTTTAACTCAAGCTGAGCAACTTAATATCTCTTCTTCACGTAAAAACTTAGATAAACTCCTTGAACAAGAAGATCTTGAAAGGGGCATCAAATTTCAGGCCCTATTAAGGAAAAAGAAAGCTTGGAAGAAATACAGTATAAATTACTTTTTGAAATATAAAAGTAAGTATACAACTTGTATTACCATATTATTTTTGAAAAATAATATTAATATATTTTATTAACCAATAAAATACACTTTTTCATCAGTGAACCCTCCTGTACCAGGAACCACCGCCACTGAAGTTGATTTATTGGATAAAGAAATCCCAGATATCTCTGGACGCCCTGAAAATATTGATTGGGCAGGTGAAGATCTCATTGGAACACACCAAGACCCCCTAGGATTACCTACCAAGGATCAATTTAATCCCAATAAAGTCTTGGTACCTTTGAACATCAACTTAAGTGAGTTTTGAATAAAACTTATTTTTTGGGTTTTTTCTGTAAAATACTTATAAAAATATTATTCAAAAATGAATAGGCATAAAAAAAGAGCCTCAGGGAGAATTAACTCCTATGGATCTTTGCCAACAGCTCCCAGTAACCGTGAGACCACCATTAAGGACAACCATGAAGGGACTGGAACCCATGAATCAAATGTTGATGGACAAGGAGCATCACCAATTACTTCTGCCCTCTACCAACCTGGAGCCGGAGAAGGTAGTAGAATCAAGCCACCCTCCTTTACAAGAAGATTCCCTGCAGCCACCCCAGAAGAATCTGGCCCAGGAAGCCAGGATCAAACACTTAGTCAAAGAGCACGTGAAATATTGGGAAGAGTTCAAAGAAGCCCAATCCAAGGAGGACATGGTGTCTATGAAAAAGATAATCTCCCAGGCAAAAGCAACCCAGATAGCTCTTCAGAAAATGATTCCAAGGAAATAGGTAGAATCCTACGTAGAAAAGTGGAATCCTTGGGATCAATTAGCCCAACTGAAAGGCAAAGGATCTGGAAAGAAGATATGCTCTTCCCATCCCAAACCAAAGGGAAAGAAGGACTGGGATCAGATAATATCCCTAGCTCAAAAATGGAAAAAGGTTTACAACAATTAGCTTCTAATTCTGAGCCCAAACAAACCTCTGATGTAATTACTTCCTTTTCTAATGATATGCTTCATCATTTCAAAATTGTTTGTGAAAATTTGGACGTTTTTTATACCCAAATGGATAAATTAACCTCAGTAGTAGCCAAATTGATTAATAAACAAACAAAGATGGTAGGAATGGAAGAAATCAAAGACCACACAGAACAGTTATTGGAGACAATTAATCAAGGTAGTATCAGACAGACTCAAATAATTGAGAACATGTTATCAGGAATCCAAGAAGATTTTATTATGTCTTTCCAACCCTTAAAATAAGAATTGGTAACCACTACTAACAGCTCCATTCTATCCCTTAGTGAAAAACTGGATGTGCTTAATAACAAAGTGGACCTGCAACTTAATCGGATCAAAATGATCTTAGAGACTTAAAAGTCCCTCTGACCAACCCCTTGGGGAGTACCAAAGAGGAGCCAAAGCCTCCCAGACAAACCACTACTCCTTATGAACCAACCTTACTAGGAATGCATAGGAGTGACACCTTCAGGCCCAGTCCTACCCCTAAGATGGAGCAAGCCCTCAAACTGCTACCCCCTATTTCTGAATGGCCCAAGTTCTCTGGTGAAGGAGAATACAATCATAAAAAGTTTATTAAATTTATTGACTACACTATTAACTCTTATGACCTACCAGAAGCTATAGCTGTAGTCAGGCTTCCCAGACTATTTGAAGGAGTAGCCTTGGACTGGTTTATCAGTAAAAGAGAAGAAGTAGGATCCTTACTATGGAATTCTTGGAAAATTCTGATTAAAGAACAATTTGGTTCTAGAATGTGGAAAAGAAAAATGATGAAAAATTTTGAAAATTCCTCATTTGAACCCTCCAAGGATAAACCTCACAAATGGTGCTTGGAACAGAAGAAAATTTTTGATTTCTTCTATCCAGATGCTGATAAAGAGGAAGTAAATGAAAGACTCCTAAACCTGTGTCCTGGCAATCTTAACCATAGTGTAAGATGTAGGATGAGTATGGATGCTGACTTGCCAACTCTAATCAATGTGCTAGAAGAAGTAATAGACATGAATGGGTTAGACAAGAAAGCCCCTTCTAGACACAAAGAGAAATACAACATTAAAAAAACCAGAGAACAAACTCCTCTGATGAATACCTCTGATAATAAGAAACCTAATGAGAATAGGGATAAAGAGAGGATGCCTGCAACTTGTTTGAATTTTAACAAGACTGGGAATATGAGACAAGACTACCCATTACCAAAAAGAAAGATAGAAGTCTTGGAAGGAGAGCAGGAGGTTGAAGGGAATCAGAACTATGAAGATATAGCTGATAATGAAGGATCTCTTTCTGAATGTGAATTGATCCTGACCAACCCTGTTAATGTTATAGAAGGAGATATAGGCACTTCTGTAGAAATCAATAACATCCATGGGGATTCTAGTTTGCCCCAACAATGGGATCCTACCATAATTCATAGACATAGTACGGATTTCAAACCATTAACAGTTAAAACTATGAGTGGGAAAAGTTATACCACTGGTAAAACTTGTTATTCAAAAGGATTGTATAAAAACAGACCTATAAGGTTATTACTGGATAGTGGAGCTTTTTTCTCATGTGTCTGTGCTGAATTCTTAAAAAATGGGATCCCAATTGGAAAGAACACCTTCTGCCCATCCCAAAAGCCAGGTTCAGCTCTTGCAACTCTACCATGAATGCTATTGGAGTATGGAATGCTCCTATAATACTACCTCACACTAAAGGATCTTTGAGGATACAAGTGGAATTTGTAGTATTGCTCAACGGACTATGTGACTACCTGATGCTGGGTAATGATGCCTTATGTCTATATGGTATAGATGTGTTCCAGAGTAAAGGAGATACTTCACAGTAGGTGGTAATTGGGACAAGAAGTTTAATATATGCACCATTCAGTCTAACTTCCCCTCCTCTACTTATCAAAAGAATTTAGAAGACTTTGACCAAGAATATTTCTCTCAAGCAGCTCTGAATATGAAACTTTCTGAGGAACAGAAGAAAGATATATTGAAAGTCAGCTTTGAGAACCAAAGTTCTTTTTGTACTAAAGATCATCCCATTGGTGATATTAAAGGGCATGATATGGTATTGAAATTGACCATTAAGCCTCCTTACCCTCCAAAATTAAGAAGGCCAGCCTATCCTTCTAGTCCTAAGTCTAGAAAAGCTCTGGAGGAACATATCCAAGAACTAATAGACTTACAAGTATTAAGGAAAGTAGGGCATAATTAACAGGTAGATGTGACCACACCTGTAATCATAGTTTGGCATAATGACAAGTAAAGAATGGTAGGAGACTTCAGAATGCTCAATAATTATACTCAAGAAGATTATTATCCTATACCCTGGATTGATCATGCTCTGCATAACTTGTCCAAGGCCAAGTACATCACTACTATGGATATGCTTAAAGGTTTTCAACAGATACCAATAAGTCCTTCAAGCAGGAAGTTTATGAGAATAATCTGTCATTTGGGAATATATGAATATCTTAGGATGCCCTTTGGTATAAAGAATGCTCCATCACACTTCCAGAGAACAATGGATACAGTTCTAGGTACATACATCAGACAAGGATGGATGATGGTATATATAGATGATGTTATCATATACTCTGATGATTTGGATACTCATATTAACCAAGTAAGATTAGTACTTCAGACCATCTCCAGAGCAGGATTGAAGGTGTCCATGAAGAAATGCAACTTTGGCTACGGAGAATTGAAAGCCTTAGGACATATAGTCTCTGGTCTAACTCTAGCTGCTGATCAAAATAAGATAGCTGCTGTCATGAATAGACCTATTCCTCAAAAAAAAAAGAGTTACTGTCTTTCATGAGCTTTTGCAGTTATTAAAGACAATACATACCAAAGTTTGCTATGCAAACTAAGATTCTGTATGAAGTGTGCAACAAAAACACTCTATTTGAAATGACTCATGAGAGACTGAAAAACTATGAGGAATTAAAAATAGCTATGACCTCTACTCCTTTACTCATCCAACCAGATTACTCCAAGCCCTTCAAACTGTACATTGACACCTGTATGGAAGGGTTAGGAGCTGCTCTACATCAAGAAAGGATAGAAGAAGACAGACCAGTAGAGAAACCAGTACTCTTCATATCTACACAGATCAAAGATACAAAAAAGAGATATGGAGCCAGTCGGTTGGAATGTCTGGCACTAGTATGGGCTTTAGAAAAGCTACACTATTACTTAGAAGGCACCACTTTTCAAGTAATCATGGACTGTAATGCTGTAAGAACTCTTATGAACATGAAAACTCCCAGCAGACATATGCTCAGGTGGCAAATTGCTATACAACAGTATAGAGGTCAGATGACTATAGTGCATAAAGATGGAGCTAAACATAAGAATGCTGATAGTCTAAGAAGGAATACTTTGCCTAATGACTCTAACAATCCAGCATATGACCCTGAAGATCAAGATATTTTTCCTATCCTGAACATCAATCTTTTTGCATTGAATGCCCCAATAATGGGGACCCACTTATGTGAATTAGATAATGCTTTCTTCAACCTAGTAAGGGACAACTACTCTCCCAAAATCAAGCTGCTGATTACCATTATGGAACATGAATGCCCAGAAGCAGCTCTGATAAATAGTCTAGCTGCTTCATTACTTAAACCCTATAAAGCAGGAAAGTCTGGAGGTACTCATTCATATAACTCTGTCCTAGTTATAGTTGACAGATAAGCTAAGAAGGCAAAATTCTTACCTAACCACAAAGAAGATAGTGCTATGGATGTAGCTTTACTATTATGGAACAGGATCATAGCTGATGTGGGTATACCCAAGATTATAATCAGTGACAGAGACCCCCAAATTCACCTCTGAGTTTTGGAGGAATCTACATGATATACTGGGTACTACTCTAGCATTCTCTACAGCATACCATCCCCAAACTGATGGATTAGCTGAAAGAATGATAAAGACCCTAGAAGATATGTTCAGAAGGTTCTGTAGCTTTGGTCTAGAATACAAAAACTCAGATGATTATTGCCATGATTGGGTAAGCCTACACCCGGCCCTAGAAATGGCTTATAACAGCAGTAAAAATTCTACTACCAAAGAAGCTCCTTACATACTAGAAAGAGTGTGGATTCCAAAACTCCCTAGGAATAACTTAAACTATAACTTGGCCACTATTCATCCAAAATCTCTTGACTTTGAGAAGATGATAGATATGGCTAATAATCATGCTCAAAAATGTGTAAAATAAGCAGTAGAATTCAACAAACAAAGATGGGACAAATCACATAAAGAACCTGACTTTAAAATAGGAGATCAGATCTTGATATCTACAACCAATTTCAACAATCTAGCAGGTAACAGAAAACTGAAATTAGCCTTTGTTGGTCCATTTGCTATCAAGAAGATGCATGGAAAAAATGCTGTGGAAGTAATCTTGAGTGAAGAATTATCAAGGAAACACCCATTATTTCCTGTTAACCTAGTCAAACACTTTCAACCAACAGAAGGTAGAAACCTCCCTCCAGCAATAATCCCAATAGAACCTGACCCTGTCAAAGAAAAATGGAAAGTCAGCAAGATATTGAGAGACAAGAAAGAGAGAGTACAAGGAAAAGATGTTAGACTATACTTAGTAAGATACAAAGGAGAATCTGCAGACAAAGATGAATCGTTACCAGAAAATAACATACCTGATGGACCAATACATCTCAGAAAATACAGGGCCAGCAAAAGGAACTGAAACACACATGAAGTTAATTTTCTCCCAACATCCTCCGTATTTTGTTTCACATATGGCCATATCTTGGAGTGGGGGAATGTCAGCTTGCTACTATTGCAAAGCAAGCTGAAAAAGTAACAAACATAACTTAAAAATAGTAATAATATAATCAACCTAAGAAGGTGTAGGAAAAACATAAACATTATTACAGAAATGGATGCTCAACCCAAAATTAGGTAGGGTCACTCACTGACCCCACCCTTGAAATCCAACTCCTTATATTTTTAAATAATTAAGGAAAGAAAGACCAAAATACTACAGCTCCACTATTGAGGTTTTGGTAAATTAAATATTTCACACGTGTTGTCATGTATAGGTTTCACACCTAAAATTCAGTCAGAATTGAGGTTTTGTGTATATTTTAGGAGTTACGGACGGAAATATGTTTTGTCATAATTCCCCCATGCAGCGGCGGCAGCCAATGAACTTGCACGCGGCTGATGTACAGCCCTGTCACTCCATCAATTTTGGGTATGCAGCCCTGGGCCTCTGACAAGTACGCAGCCGCGGGACTATGGGTTGACAGAGTGACAGGCGGCCTGAGAGGCTTAGGTACCACATAAACATGCTACAAACAACACAGGAAAATTATACATATGTAATAAATGTTCCCGTGGATAGTAGATACCCTAAAAGTACATAATATTATATAAAAATACTTAAATAACCCTTATACATATTTTTTATTAAATATAATTCAAAGTACCAAGAATGTCGAAAATAAGATAATGACTATTTCTGAAAATATATTAAAATACTTTAATAGACTTTTATGAGAATTCCTAGACATAAATATCGTCGTGGCATACTAAGAAAACTAATGATGTAGGAATATTGCATTAATTCCCATGAATTCTATTTTTAAGTAATTATTGTAGTAAATCAACTGGAACTCGAAAATAAGGAGTAAAATCAATATCATGACTTTACTCCAGTTATTTAATACATAATGAGAACTCACCTGACATCAGGATGTCCGTAGAAATGTCTATTCAAATAATTATTAAATTACTGGGAACATTTACTAAGGATAATTAATTAAATAATACATAAATGGGACAGAGTAGTGTTATTCACACGCCCTAATATCTATTATAAAGTAGAATAATTCCCATACCCTGAGGAAGTAGATACTACCCATCCTATAGAACCAAGAACACATGACAGGCTACCACTGGTTACCCTGCTAGCCTTAGTGTCTGTCCCTTTGAGCCCCTGTACCCCTCAGACGGATAGTATTGGGACTCCAAAAGCTATAAATAAAGAGCTCTTTTGAGGATATTGATGGGCAGAGACCCAGTGATATTTATATCCAGACACCGTGCCCAGGTAATCAAGTACTTATAAGAGATAAGTAAGTGATTTATGACTAAGTCTGATCAATAATATCTGTCCTAAACCTCTTTTTTATCAATTAAAACTGCTGAACAACCTTATAACCCCAGTATATACAAAAGCAAGTATCCTTGGTGAGGATATGGTGGGGAATTTATTGGTCACATTTTTTTCTGCTTTCTTTTAGCTGCTCAGTAGTGGGGACCACCAAAATTGCCCAGCTGTGCAAAGGCTGAGTATCCAGCTGAGCAAATGGTTTTTGGTAATTTAACAATTCTACTGGAGCTTTAAAGCTGAGAAGCAAGCCAGAGCTTCTCCACTGGGCAACAAAATGCTGAGCAAATTGCTTAGATGGGCAAAGGCAAAATATTTCTACTCACCCCATTCCATGGGTTTTTTTTCTTGCTTTTTTTTTCTCCCTTCCCCTTTCTTTTTTGTTTTTCATATTTCTGCTGTTAATCTTCATTTAAAACTTTTTTTTGTGTTTATCTCCATTTTATTTAGGATTAAATATTGACTTGTATAAATTTTAGTATTTATTGGGTGTTCACTGATCAACTCTTTTTGCTCCATTTGGTGTATCTCATCTGTGTTTTCACTACTCTGCGCAACATTTGTTCAAGGAGCATGAATTTCATTTTTCTGAGGTATTTAGACTTACTTTGCGAAGAAAATCCAAGGCTTTTTCATATTTCTAATAATTTTCTTTTTGGTTTTTGAATTCCCATTACCATCCAATTTTCCTCTTTTTCTGTTTCCTAATCATCTTACTGTTTATCTGGTTTGTTTTCCCAGAGATACTTCCTGACTTTGGATTCCATTATTTATTTGCTGATCACTGATTTGCTCATTTTTCATTCATTTCCTGTATTTCATCCATGTCTTTTGGCTACCCCATACTAGTTCATGGCAGAAAATCACATTTCCCCATGGTATTTTATACACTAAAAATTTCATTTCCCAAAGGCAATATCTGCGTTCTGAATTTCAGTTAACAGAGGTTCTGTATACAACATTATCCATAGTTGAAAGCGGTTGAAAGCACCCAGGCAAATGATTAACACTTATGGCACAAGGAAGAATAGATTTGTGTTCATTTTCTGATGACTCATTTACTCATTCTTCCCCTATTGCCTGGTTCTCATTGATATGCTTGGACTACTTCATCAAACAGTTGTTCATACTGTCAAATTTCATTTCTCCAAGGTGTAATATATGTTATAACTTTCATTTCCCAAATTCAATATATACATCATGAATTCCATCTTACAAAGGCAGTATATACAGTTTATTCATAAATAAAAGCAGTTGAAATGACACAGGGGAATGATTGAGCACTCGTTAAAGAAGGAAGTCCAGATTACTGATACAACCTCAAAATGAAAATCTTGATTACTGAACAAGGGCACACCAACATCATTATCTGCCACCTACACTTCCAGCTCTTTAGCATTGCAGCAAACAGCTGGCTGAGTAGTTGATGAAGCAGCATGAGAGGACTTCTGCTCTTGAGAGGCAGACAGCGCTTCAGGTTGCTGGATTGAAGGCGTTGCCATCTTGGAGTCTGGAGGAATTGTCGATGGTGGCGATGAATGAAAAGCTGATGGGTTTTCAACATCATTATATAACATTAATTTGTGCCTTGACTGCTAAAATACAAATTGGTACGCTTCAGTTTCCTCAAATCAAGCGCAAAAGATACGGCATAGAGACTCTTGCAGGCAAACCTCATTCTCCTGGGTTTGATTGTAGGGGGTGCCGCAAGCTTTAGGTGTGGTTGTATCCATGGTCTGACGCTTTGCAGTTGTGCATGTATCCGTGGTTTGACCATTTGGGTTTGGGATGTTATCCATTGTTTGATTGTTTGTGTTATCTATGGCTTGGAACTTTGAGTTATTGGTTGCTTGCCCTGAGGGGGATGACTGTGGCGAAGAAACCAAAAAATATATATCCAGTCCATTGAATATTCACATGTTTTGATACCCAGCCTCAAGTAATTGCATGAGAACTTACTCGTTTTCCATTGAGGTTCACCCCACGTGTACAAAAAAACTCTGCCAAGGCACCATGGGCAACATGCTCAAATTCAGGTGTATTGACCAATTTGCTTGCGCTTGCTATATCTGGGCCTAGAAACTCGACCAAAACCTTTTTGGCAAATGCCTCCAACCCAGCTTTGGATGCTAGTTTGGGAGGGGGTGCTGTTGAGACCGGGGCCAACGAGGACTGGGTGCTGATTTCAGAGTGTTGTGAGGAGGTAGAGCAGTCAGAATGACCATTCCATGACACAGATTCTTGGATTTTTTTGATGAGCCGCATTGCCTGAGTGGAAGTCCTAGTTGGTACTGTTAAATGATCTGATTTGGCAGACCAAGGATTCTTGGATTGACTACTTGATTGATGGAATTGCATAGGGGTTGGAGTTGGAGCCGTCAAGCTTATAGATGGAGTGAGTTGCGAATTGTTATTTGGACGTTGTGCGCCAGCGGAAGTTCCGCATAGAGGATGCTCAGTGTTGGTATTTTGGCAACTTGGAATCCTATGATCTGAGAGGAATCTAGCAATTTCAGTCTATGCAACAAGCTTTGGTTTGTTTTGATTTGAGAAGTAGAACAGACCTGATACAAAACTTGCATCAAACATCAACTTGCTGTTTGATGATCCACCTTGGTTGGTTGCGGAGTTTGGATATTGGGACAGCAAAGTTGTCTGAGTAGGTTGCGTAGTGTGCGATTCAGACATTGTTCTGTGCGCACTTGGTACCGGTACCGTGAAGGAGAAGATAGGCGGTACAAAAGCAGTTGTGTTGGGCTTGGGATCCGAAAAAGTTGGTTTAGGTTGGCTTAGCATGGAGGGAGCTGAGGTTTGTGGCACTGAAGTTGGGTGAGCGGGGGTTGGAGTTCCAGTTTGGCGGAAGCTGGTAGCTTTCGGAAGGGGAGGTATAGGTCCAGCGGGGGATGTGGAATACTGTGTTGCTGATGTCAAGTAACTGGATGAGGGGAAATTTGATCCCTGGACTTGATGGTAACCATTCACAGAGATCGGGTTTGTGGATGGTGGAGGTTGACTAGATGGCTGGCTAACTTGGTGGAATGGATTTTTAAATGTAGGTTTGTGCATTGAAGGTGTTGGAGCTGAGGGAGTAAAAAAATTTGCAGCAGTTTGTTGATATTGGGTAGAGTTAGAAGTTGAGGATGGGGCTTGTTGGGCTGTTGCGGCATGAGAATTCTGACTACTTTTTGGGGGAGGTGGGGGAGCGGAAGTAGCTGTGGGTATTGCGGATGAGGATAGCGTGGTGCTCAACTGGTTAAAAGAAGTAGATTGCGGGTGCCCTTGGGGGGATGGTTGGTAATTGTAATGCGTGTGGGGCGTGCAATTGTAAGATAGGCTTTGGTTGTAATGTGGATCTTGCCTACCAGTCGGAGTGTGATTTGGCATACTTGGCGCTTGAGGTGGGAAATTCCAAGGTGAGACATAGCGGCTATGAGCACTAGTGTTTCCAGCGTATGGATGCGCTGTAGTGCTAGATGTTGGCATGTTAGGTTGGTGGAGTGTGCCAGGATGGGTCGGATTGTAAAACTTTACTGGCAAATAACTGAAACAGGCTGTCTCTGGTTGCTTTCCATTGGCCTGGGGGAAGGATTGGGCGGAGTGTGGATATGGGGCACAATAATAAGGTGTTGAGCTGTAAGGACCGGGTTGGAACGGATGGTTTGAGTGATGCAACAGTGCTGCGGGTGTGAAGAAAGACTCATTCTGGAAGTACAAAGTAAAACATTAGCTTTGACTCTATCATACAGATAAGGGAAACTGCTCACCAAGTCCAATTGCAATCTGGTTTTGCTATCCCAAGAGGAACACCTCTTCTCCTTGTGACGTGATTTGGACGACTTCAGCTTACTTGACATTTCCTCATCCAGGTCAGTGCTTGAACTGTAGAAACCTAATCTGAACCGTGGAGAATCAAAGGCGTAACTGCCTTTTTCAATATCCTCTAGTGGATTGCCTGCAGCTTGTTGTTGTGGATGCTGTACAAAAACCAAATGAGTCAGCTGAAGTCAAACTATATTGAAAAAGGGAGAGGAATCTGCCAAAAGCAAAAATAAAAACTAACTTTCTTTGATTTTTTGTAGGATTTATCTCGGACTGGGGACTCCACAAAGGTGACTCGTTGTGCTTGGCAGCCATCGAGTTTCTTATCAGATCTCCGATGTGAATGAAATTTCCGAGGACTGCTAGGCTCGAGTTTGTGCTTTTTCAAGACTGGCTTTGGTTTGGAAGTGAAAGAAGAGTGTGCTCTGTTTTGGCTAGATGAAATTGAGTTACTTGACGTAGAGGCACTGCTCAAATCATTGGAGGTTGATGAGCTACTTGAACCACTGGATGCCGATGCGCTGCTTGAATCGCGTACCCCCTCAGAAGACAAATCGCTGGTTGTTGAAATATCTAGCACTTGGCATGACGATGTGCTATTGCTGGAATGATTGCTTGATTGGGATTCTGACGCGGACGAAGAAGAGCTTCTCTTCTTCAAAGCAGCTTTCTTGGAGACAACCTTCCGATGCATTTCCTTGCGAGAAGAACGTTTCTTCTGCTTGTCGTATTTTGAGGAAGATTTGATCTTGGGGAGAGTAGATTGTGTTGGCGACGGAATGCAAGTTTGAACAGCATTTTTTTTTTTTACAGCGATTGTTTCTAATTTGGGAGGGTGCAAGTTAACGTGCCTTCTCTTATTGTTTTCATAAACAGTCGGCTGATGAGGAACTTTAGTTGAGGTCCGGGAAGGTGTTCTTGGACACTGGGAAGGGCTTGTTGGGGATTGAGCTTGCATGGAGGATGGTGAGGTCTTAGCAGGTTGGAAAGATCTTGATGGAGTTCTTGGCGGACAACTGCTAACCTTTTTTGATGTATGCACTGTGGCGGTGGATGGGGAAGGGGAAATTTTCTGAGTTTCAGATGGAGCCGGCGGTTGCGGTCGTTCCTTCACAATTTCCGAGGTGTTTGGTTTCAATGAACCATATGGCTTGGAAGTCAGAGATGGTGTAAAGTTGGATGAGCTGGCATTCTCATCAGGGGGATAGGCTAGTTTTTCACCGGGAATAGCGTTAACTCATTAATTTACCATCCAATTGGACTAGAACAAGAATTCAAAGAAATTGCACATCAACGCACCCATGAGATGTTTTGCCAGTTGACGCAACTCATCAAGCTTTACCTTGCTAGGGATGACAGCGTGGGGGTAAGTGGTGTGAATATAATCCAAGATATCTGTTTTTTGCAAAGATGACAAATCGGGATCAAAAAAAACGCCAGTTGCCTGTCTTCCTACCATTGCTTGTCTAGCCCAGGGAGCAATCAGCTGGGCGCGTGTAAGAGACTGGGTGCTTTGAAATAAGGGTTACAACAGGAGGTAAGTAAGAGAGAATCAGCAACGGCAACTATTGGGGCATATCTATTCAAGGAAGAAATGACAATACTAAGTACCTGGGCTGGCGTACATGATCTTGGCCTTGAGCTCAGGGTATTGTCTGCTGGTGGTGGTGGTGGTGCTGGTACATACCTGTCGGGGTTGGCCCAAAAGGGGAGGAAGAGATTAGGGGGTGGCTGTAATTGGATCATGGATGCATGAAAGAAAAGCGCTAGTGGTGATCGCAGGGAGGCCTATTGTTTGGCGGTGTTGGGTTTGTGATTTTCTATGTTCATAGGTCATAGGTGGATTGTCCAACCCTCATTGCCAGGGTTTGGTTTATGGTTGGCTGACGTTGAAAAAGGGTGGATGAGGGAAACTAATTGGAACTTAGATGATTGCTACAACCAAAGGATGTGGTCATGGCGGCTAGCAAGGCTTTAGACGTGGATGTGGCCGTGGGCTATGCCGGTATTCTCAACCAAAAGCCTGCCAATCACAACATGGCTCCCTTCAAATTCAACCAACATACCACTTGGCAGTTCCACTATGCCCAACCAACAGCAGCTAGCCACGGCCTATTCCACCGATCCTTTCAAATCCAACTCCACCCGCCGATCACCACATAGACCCCTTCCACCCTCCCCAACATCCTACTAATCAAGCACCATTCCGATCCAACTTTCCAACCAACAACAGCCAGCCGCCCTATTCCATCAATCCTTTAAAATACGACTCCACTGCCTGTTGGTTTTCCCTTGACCTACCATCCAAAGAGCGGTTGGAACTTGGGTAAGATTTACACTTGGTCTACTTCCAATCCCTATCTCCATCCTTCAAGTCAATCTCTCCCTCCTTCCAACAGCCCGCCAATACCCTGGAGCACGCTTGATCTGGCAGTGCAGCTTGGAAATGATAGACCCTTTGCGATCATGATTTCTGACGCAGAGCCTCTCTTGACCGTTGTTTGCCACATTCCCCTAGATCCTACCATTTTGTATTGCCACCACAACAAGCTTCCGAATGGAATTTCCCTTTGAGATCCCTCACTTCCAACTTTGAGTTTACATGTTGGCCGCGGTACTAGATGCAATTGTTTGTTTTGATCAAGCCAGCGCAACCCAAGCTTTCACATCAAAATAAAACATGGATTATAAATATCATGGTGAGAACGCATTTCGCTCTTGGGTCTTCCTCCTTGGCTTGTTCCGGTAGCGTTTGGCACATTGTTCTGTTTTTTCATCCACTTGCTTACAAATTCGGATAATCATTGGAATCAATTTCTAAATACCAATTTGTTTTAATCAAATTTAGCTTACCCGGCATAATCTTCCGCAAACATGGTTCCCACCTCACCCAAATTCTTATTCCTCCTCTCTGAGAGCGGTTTTGCTAAATCAATTCTTTTGGTGGTTCTGGGAGCCCTCTTCACACTTTCAAACTTCTTTTTGGCTTGAATAATTGTTTCTACCATCTTCTATCCGTAAACCACCTAATTTTAATCGCCTTAGCTTTTTTTAATTTAAGCGACTCTGTTGGTTCTTACCCCCAATCCTTGGAGCCCTCCTTTCAACTAATATCTCCTACAAGTGTGATTTTGTTTTTTCTAAAACCCAAGCAATCCTATCTAGAGAACCCGTCTTCTTATCCATAGTTAAATCATTCTATTGCTTCTGATATCCAAGCCTCAATATTCCAACGGAACTCTCTCATATCTTGGTTATAGATCATGAAACACTCATTTACAAACCTTCACGCCAAAGACTGGCCGGGTACGTTAATAATTCAACTTATCTAGTCTTCCTTGTTCAATTTGTTAATTGTTTCTTTTTCTATCTGCAGATCCAAACAGAATGACCGTCGATGATCTCAAAGGGTTCCTAGATACATTTGGTCACCATTATTAGCATAACAAACTTTGCCCCGAGCTGTTCTTGAGATATGTCCAACTTGCCAAAGCTGTGTCTCCAGCTTTGGTGGAGAGCTGGATTGGCCACAAGTTGGATGTGGCATTTCCAGGTCAGTTTGCAAGCAAGCTGAAGAATAAAAGTGATCAATTCATATTATGTGCTGACATACACCCTCTTCTTAGCCTCCGCAAACCTCACGGTGGATAGAATAAAAGTTTTCCTTGCCCTCTATATGAAGCCGTTCTCTTCCTATTTGAAACGCTCCAATCTTTCCAGGGTCTACAACTCTATTGATAAAACACCCCAGATCCCTGAAGCCCCCAGCCCAATACCCCTCAACTACATTTGTCCAACTGGAAAGAAACAAAGAATCCCTGACAAACCCCAATCCTCTCCCAGCAAACGGTCTTCCCGCTCCAACCAAAAAGCTGCCCAAAAGGCCTCAAAGAGAAAGTCAGCCAAGCCCGCTCCACCTGGACCACTACTCCCTATTTGCCCTCAAAAACGCCTGCCAGATGGGAATGACTCTGCACCCCGAGTTCAATCCAGGTCAAAGCGTTCCCAATGCAATCCTGCCCAGATTGGCAGTCCTGAGCCAAGCCGCCGTACAAGAACGCGATCATGGCGACTTTTCCCTCAGACCCCAGTAGCTGTAACTGCAGCTCCCTGCCCGGCCAAAAAATCGTTGATATGATCCAACTCAACCCTCCTGAAGGACACCGGCCGGCAATCTTACAGGCCAGTCCAACAACTGACTACGGACTCATCTTCCTGTGCTTCGGAGCCTAGGATAGATCATGTTGCGATTTCCTCTGTGGAATAATTTACCACATCCAGCTCGCACTCCTTCCTTGATGAATCAATTCCTACTGGTTCTTGCTCTGCGCCAGCTCACAATGGAATGTCAAATGAGTCCATGGACCCGGCTTCTAGTCCAGCTGTGGATTCACTCTCTTGCAAAGATGAGGTGTTGAAATCTTTGGTCCATCAAGTACCTCAATTGTCTTCTGCCGCGTCTGGGTTTCTCACCCCGGTGGTGGAGGCCTCTTCCAGCAAAGATGTGGTGTTAGAATCTTTGGATCATGCCTTGAGTCCCGTCCCTCATTCTTCTTCTGCCGTCGCCTCTGAATTTCCCGACCATGTCTTGTTGGAATCTTTGGTCCTTGCCTCAAGTCCCGTCCCTCAATCTTCCTCCATTGCACCAGAACCTCAAAGCTCTAAATCTCTTCCAAAGTCTCGCACAAAAGGACGGCTAAAAGGTGAGAAAAAGAGCAACTTGCCCCCTGATCAAGCTTCAAATAATGCCTCTGCCAACTTGTCCCGGCTGTCTGGAACTGGCAAGTCCAAAGGTAAGTCCAAAAGCAAGCCCAAAGATAAGGATTGCGATTTCAGTTATCACAACTCAGCTCAACCATCTAGCAGAAGAGCCAAAGCAAAGGGGCAGAAGAATTCACTCCTAGATCCGTTGGAACCTTTTCCCAGCAACATGTCCAAATCATTGGTTTGTTGTCCCAGCAACGTGTCTGATTTAGTTCCTGAATCTTCCGCCGCATCGGAATTTCCCACTCCAACTGTTGATTCACCTTTGGACCATGATGTTTTCTCCAAATCCTTGGTCCCTCCCTCGAGCCCAGTCCCTGAATCTTCCACCGTTGCACCTGAATCTCCCAATCTAACTGTCAACTCACCTTTGGGCCAAGATGACGTCTCCCAATCCTTGGTCCCTGCCTCAAGCCCAGTCCCTGAATCTTCCGTTGCATCCAAATTCCCAACTGCAGCTGTTGCCTCGCCCCCTAACGAGGTCTACAAATCCTTGGTCCCTGCCTTGAGTCCAGTCCCCCAATCTTTGGCTTCAAACCAGGACAACCACTTCAACTCTTTAGTCGTTACCGCGAGTTCACTCCCCCAATCTTCTCTCGTTGCATCAGAGCCTGCGGATCTAGATAACGAGCCATTCTCTTTTGAATATGGCCTGTTTACCTCTCCTCCAAGACCTCGCATGAGAGGCCGACCAAGAGGTCTAAAAAAGAGCAACGCACCGCCTAATCAAACTTCCAACAATGCCTCAGCCAACTTGTCCCGATCGTCCAGAAGAGGCAAGAACAAAGGTAAGAAAAAGGCTGGGCTCACTCATATTCCAGCTTCTGATGATGGCCAGCATAACCCATCTCAATCAATTTGCCGGAGAGCCAAAGAAAAAGGTCATCAGAAATCACTTCAAGATTACGTTTCCCAATCATCAACTCCTCCTCCCAGCAATGTGTCCGACTTGTTGGAGCCTTCGCCGAGCAACACGTCCAACTTGTTGGTTTGTTCTCCCAGAAATGTGTCTGAGTTCTTGGTTCCTGCTCTTAGAACAACCAAGCAATTCAGCTGGGATCCAGCTTCAGATGATGCTTCTCCCAACGTGTCTCCATCAACGGAACATACAGCACCGGACCAGACAACAGGCACCAGCTCAGAAAAGAATTCAAGGAAACAATCTTGCACCAAGGGCCATGGCACATTTGAAACTGAAAGCACGGGCAAACGGCAAAAAACCAACAGGGCAAAAAAGACTGGTAAATCCATTATCTTGCAAATTGCCGTGGCTACATACTAAAACCCGTCCCTCTTTAGCTGCCACACCCTCCAGGCCCCCCAAGCCATCTCGCCGAATTGGTCAACCAAGGGTCCAGAACAAGCCCGCAGCTCCCAACACGTCTTCTTTTGTCTATAGGCCTCCCATTGCCAAGAATTCCAACGGAGCAGTTGCCAGCTCTCCACATCAGCTCACTATGATTCAGTTTAGCCGCCACCGCGAAGACATACCATTGACCGCCGCCCCCCCAGCACCCAGTTTGGAAAGGCCCTTATTGCGCAACATTCAAAACACTAAAAAACGACGTTTAGAAAATGGCACATCTGAAGTCCAAGGGAAGGAAAAAAGGCGTAATAGCTACAACAATGGTAACATAAGAACTTTCCTATGCCCGACTGGAGCTACAAGCTGATGCACTTTCTGTAGCAGTTTCTTGCCCTAGATGTCTTCGGCCATCTGGCAGTAGAGGACGCAAACAGAAAATCGGTACCGCTTCAGTCCAAGGTGGAAGCCCTGCAAATCACGTCATCGTTAGCTCTTCTGGAAATCATTGCTACTACCTGCGCTCCCCTGCGTCAAATCTTGAATCCTCCTCACCCGCCAACTCTGAAGCGTATCCCATGGCTACCTCTGCGACACACTCATCATCTCCTGCCACGCCAGCAACAAGTGCCTCAGAACCATCAATTTCCACCCCGCAAACCTCCCTCTCAGCTTGTCGACTGACATTGCCTGACACCCAAAGACATGTCAAGCGGCGCAAATCTAACCAGCCTGGTATGTTTCCCTTGAGCATCTTGTCTTTTTGCGACCATGATATACTGACTTTTTTTTTATCTAGCTGTCTCTTGCTCAACTAGCAGGCGCTCTTGCAGGAAAGGACGCCCACGAGCTTGGAAAACACGTGCATCTGCTTCAACCCCCAGTGCTTCTAGACCTAGCTCTTCTCCATCTTTGCACCATAGTTGCATGACCCTTAGCATTGCCACCACCCCGTCTATTTGCAGCTCTTCTGGAAATGGGCGCTACTTCCTTTGCTCCTCAGTATCCAATTTGGGATCCTACTCATCAAGCCAACCTACCGCAACAACTAGTGCCTTGCCATCCTCCATGTCAACCTTGGGAACCTCACCAATTTCTGTTGTACCCCTCAGCCGTCGAAGTTGGACATCGCCCAATGCTCAGAGAACAAACAAGCGTTGCAAATCTCATCAGACTTGTATGTTTCTCTTCAACATCTTGCTGTCTTGAGTATCAAATAATCTGTTTGTTTTCCTGTAGCTATCTCTTGTTCAAAAACTGGCAGGCCCTCTCAAACTGCCAGAAAAAGGCGTCCCAGAGCACAAAGAACAATTTGCTTGGACATTTCTCCTTCATGTACACCCAACCCCGTGTTTCCAGAGCAAGATGATGCTTGTGTCGGTATTGAAACCGGCTCACCTATGCAGGTTTCTTCTGGAAGCCGCTATTTCCTGTGCTCCTCACCTCTGAATCCCAAAAGCCCTTCCTTTCACCATTTCACTGGAACCACCAGCGAGTCAGAACCTCCCACACCAGCCTCCGCCAATTTGTCAAGAACATTTGTACCCCGCACACGTCGTAGGTCACCCTTGCCTGACAACCAGAGAAATGGAAAGCGGCGCAAAAAAAACATGACAGGTATGCTTTGCTCCCAGATCTGATCTTTTTTGTGCATCCTAATTTTATTATTTTTCCAGGTATATCTTGTTCTGCTATCAGGCCGTCCTCCTACAAAAAACGCCAACGCCAACCAGGATCCAGCACAACTGCACCATCCAACCCCGTTGGTTTTGTGTATTGACCTGCTGATACCACTCCCCTGTTTTGGTCATTCTCATTCCCGCGTTGCCAATGAGTATCACCCGCATCCCATGCTGCCCGCTAATGCACCGGCCCACTCTTATAGTCTACACCATGGTTCCCAGCATACACCCCACAATCAAACTTTGTCCCACTGTGCTTCTGATCCTTCATCCCCAAGAATTTGGGCCTGGCGGAGCTCTGTCCCCCCAACGCACTCCGATGATCCTGGAAAACTTCAAAGCCAGGTTGAAGAGTTTGCTCCGCAAGTACTTTTGGAACTCCAGCAGATATCACTTGGCATCTGGAACCTTCAGTCTTGGGAAGTGTCAGGGTCTAGGGAAAGAAGAACTTGAAACACACCCAGAGACAACACCCTTTCAGTAAGTTTTATTCCAAACTCACCTCATGATTAAACCTAACAAGCAAATTTTTCCATGCAGGCTTGAGTTTGCATTCATGTTGCAACCCTCTTGGGTAAAGGGTTCTCTGCGCAATCCGGGAAAGTTCCACCTGCCTCTACTCAAGATGAGAGAGCACGTTGGAAATCAAATGCCACACAGGTAGATCTTTTGGATGATGAGCAACTCAGCAGTGTTTCAAGTCAATCTAGCATGGATCTTGATCTTGAAGGGCAGGACTCCTTGCAACCGTATCCTGGAGGACCTGGTCATCATAATGCATCGCCTCAAACGCTATTGATAATTTGGCGGGCTATGCGTTGAGTTGGAGTCTATTTGTTTTTCCCTGACTTTGGCAAAAGCATGAATCATAAACATAACAAGCTATTGTGGGATCTTGCCTTTTCTCTCCTTCTAAAACTGGTCAGAGCGGGTGAATATGATGACATCGATTTGGAGTCTCATTCAGAGAAAAAACTATACAATACCCTTGCGACTCATGTAAAGTATCTGGCTCAATGGTAAGTGAGCATCAAACTCAATGCAATAGATTCATGCATCTGATTGTTTTTTTACATCTTGTTGGCCTAGCAGTTACCAAGAATCACAAGTCTGGACCAATGCTGCACAAGAAGCTGCGAGGGCCTGACGGCGCCGGACGACACGGGTCACCAATGTAAGCCATTTTTCTTCCTTCTTTTCCATGCCATGAACTTGCGTTGAATCACTCAATCCAACTTGCCTCCGGATCAGCGTTGACAAGCACGCGTAGCCTACCTTCTCACCCAGCCAAGTCTCACTCCATTGATACCAATTGCTGAAAAATGCACTAGTGATGATGAAACTGAAGACAAAGGGGCCGCCAAATCTGATAACAGTGATGAGAACCCCAATTCTAAACGTCTTCAGGTACTCAGAATGCCATGGCGTCACCCCCGCATTGAACGCATGATGGCAACAGTGGATCAGTTGATTAAACTACAGCGCAACTCACATCCACAAGCGTCAAGGTTTGGAGGCAAACCCTCAACCACCAGGCTTTGACATCCACGCGCTAAAACAAGTCAGATTCAATGCCCGCATAACTTGCCAGCAGACTGCTACAATGGTGAATGGCTGAGAGACCAACAACTTTCCTTTGTTGTCAACTTGTCAATCCAGCCAGGCCCATCACTGCGGCCTATTGGAAAATCACTAGAGAGACTCCTTTGAATTCCAAGTCTTCTGCCTCCATTTATCAAATTTTTGCTCTCATTTATATTCTTGTAAATACTTTTTTTTGTGGGAATTTATTTTTCTTAGGACTTGATTTTCTCCTGTGATTGCAAATGTTTGGATCCTGTGCGAACAAGTCTTTTGCTCTCACTTAACTAGATATTTTTTTGTGTGAAGCTGGTTTTTTGCGGATTGTTTTTTTCTGCGTGAATTTATTTCATTTTGTAAATACGTATTTCTTGATTGAGTCCAGTGTACTGGACAGTTCTTCTACTTAATTTTGGTTTGCATCCCTCCTGGACCGCTCCTCATACTTATATATGTATGATTTACGTAGCCGTGAGTCATGTGCCAACAAAGCACTTCAACCGTTGACCAAAAAAAAACCATTGGATGCGGGCTTAGGTGCCGCAGCATATTAGGTCAGGCCCCCGCCACGCACAACCTAAAACCCCTTTGTCCCGCCTTCTCCTCCCTACCCATCTCCCATCACTGTGAAAGACCATCTTCCTGCCACGCAGCGTCATCCTTGATTGTCAACATCTTTTGTTCTCCCTCACCCAGTTCTCCCTGCAAGTATTCAATGCCCCAAACACAAGTTCAACCTGTTGTGTGCTCGTGCCAAAGTCATGGATTCCAAAAGCGCCGCTACATTGACAAGAACGGTAATTGGAAGCCTGGAGGCTCAATAATTTCTTGCATCACCAGAGAGAGACATATACTGGCAGACGCAAGAATGGAAGCAGTTTTGTCTAATGCCCAAAGTACGTTGATCAATCTTTCTCTCCCTTCTTTTCCTTCCTTACTTCTCAAAGTGATCAAAAGACCTTTTTTCCTCAGGCAGTGACAATGATGACAATGAAGATCTTGGGACGCGGAGCAAACACCTAGAGGATGACAGACTTTCGGACTCATCTCATTCTCATGATCATGAACACAATTCTGAAGGCAACATTGATTGTATCACATTCTCTCGGTCCTGCTCAAGTGCTGAATCTGTAGAAAACGCCAATGTATACAACTGTTGTTAGTCCATCTCTGTTTCCCCCTGCATCTGACTGGTGATGAATAGAAGCCTCCTTCATTTTGTTGCAAACACCTAGGTCAATTTTATGACCACTCCATTCTGCGTGTCCCACCGACAGTCTTGCACGTGTGCCTATTGGCAGCCATGCTGGCAATTTTCGAAGATACCTCTTTTTCAACCTTGTCCTGGTTCTTAAAATGTGCCCGTAACCTGCTTACATTGACAGCACTCAGTATTGGCAAATCTAACTCCAGAGTGTTGAAGCATTTTCAGAGGAAGGTCATCGAATCAATTCCTCTGGATATCCAAACGGTAATTAAATGGCTCAAACTTGACCCAGCCCTAATCTGTGTAGTATGCTGTCCGGCCTGCTTTGCCATGTACCCTTACACCTCAGCAACACCAAAGAATTGTGTTCATTCAATGTATCCAAGCCCCAATGATGCCCCTGCAAGCGCTGGCACACTTGAAGAAGAGGATGGCTCCTTGGAAGATTCGAATGCTGACTGGATCGCTCATGGAATGTGCGGAGCGGAGTTGTTTTGCCTTGAAACCAAGGGCGCTTACCCTCTCAAGATGTATGCCTTCCAAAACCTCTATGAGTGGATTGCGCGACTTTTTTCAAGACCGGGCATTGAAGAGTTGTTGGAGGAAACAGCTACGCTTGCCAAGGAACCCTACGATCCCAATTTTGAGGCTTCCCACATTCAAGACTCAAAAAACTGGAAGAGTTTCTTGGGACCTGATCAACAGCTTTATACAACTCAACCCGGTAATCTTACGTTTGGTTTGTTTGTTGATGGCATCAACCCCCATGGAAATCAACAGGCTGGAAATCATGTCAGCATCACCTTCATCATCTTAGTATGCCTCTCTCTGCCAGTGTCATTGAAATACAAGCCACAAAACCTGTTTGTTGTTGGAATTGCCCCCGGACCAAAGGAGCCCTCCACGGAGCAAACAAATTGGATCCTTTGACCTATTGTTGAACAGCTGAAGGTGTTATGGCAACCCGGACTTTTTCTCTTGAAAACTTGCCTTTACCCCCATGGCCGTTGTATCTTTGGTGCAGTTCTTCCCTTCTTTGCTGATTTACCAGCTCTTCGTCGTAGTATTGGTTTTGCAGCTCCTACAACCACTCGAATGTGCTCGTTCTGCCTCCTTGAAAAGTCTGCAATCACCAATCTGGACCCTCAAACTTGGCCTAAACAAAACCTTGCTGACCATAAACATTGGGCGGTTCAATCACGAGATGCGCCCAATCAGCATATCCAAATGAAGATTTTGAGAGAACAAGGTGTTAGATATTCGGTAATGCTCGAGCTTCCATATTGGGACATTATTGAAAATCATGTTGTCGACGCAATGCATAACCTCCTCCTTGGAATGTTGAAGTGGCATTGCCAAAGATTTTGGTCCATGTCTGATGAAGCTGACAAACCCAAACCAAAGGCAATTTTGACAAAAGAGTTGATGACTTTACTAGCCGATGTTGCGGCCCCCATCTTGTTTCCTCCTCCCAGGGCAGATAGTCCAACGGCAACCAATACCAAGACAAACAAGGGCTCTGTTATTCCGTTTAACTTGATGGAATTCTGCTCTAACCAGACGAGAAATGTCTTGTTTTCACCTTATATTGGGGACGGCAACTGGGGAGAAACATGGACGTCTCCTAGTCCTGGCAAAATTATCTTGGATCAAGATGCATTATCTTTCATCAATCGAACTATTTCCCGCATACGTATTCCGACTTGGATCAAACGTGCAATTCCAGCCTTGGGGAAGGCATCTTTTGGTCGACTTAAAGCAGATGAGTGGCGAAATCTGTTTACCATCCAGCTTCCCTTGATACTACCGGTTTATTGGGCGGATGGAGGACCGATTGCCCGTTCCCTCCTTTGAAATTTTGCTCACCTTGTGTCATCAATCAACTTAGCCCTCAAGAGAACCATGAACAGTGAAAAGGTGAAGAAATATTGCATGCACAATTTGGAATATCTCAGGAGCTGTTTATTACTCTTTCTGGACGTTAACCTAGCACCAAACCACCACATTTCAGTGCATCTTGCTGACTGCCTTGAAAATTATGGTCCATCCAGGGCTTGGTGGTCTTTTTCAATGGAGCAACTCATGGGCAGGATACTGAAATCTTCACATAACAACCGGCTCGGTGGGTTTAATCTCTAGAAAACCCAAAACTCTTCTCATCATATGACTTATTCATTTTTTTTTTCATAAGGCCAACTTGAAGTCACCTTCTTGACAAATTTCTGTTATTTTGGTAATTTAGAGGCTTTGATGTCACAGCCCAAAAAGTTTCCATCCAATTTCAGACCACTTCTCCATCAACTCCGAGGCGCCAATGACCCAATCCATTCAGAAGCTGAACTAACTTTGAATAGTCGGCAGGATTTCCTTGATCCCCTAACGCTCAGGCTTCTGGTAGCCCGGATTAATGATTTGTTTCCTGTATCAAACGGTTCCTCATGGATTGCCTCCAGTGAATGGTGCAAGAAGACAAAAGCCCAGTCAAAATACTTTCTTTCTGTAAATCCTGCAGTGGAGAAGCTGACAGATTACACAATGGACAATGTGGTGTATTCAAAATTTTGGAAGAACCCAAACAACAGTCTAATCAAGGTGAAACCACTTTCAAACATTCAATATGGATTCATCCATAAAATATTTTGGCACAAGCGAAATTTGTCAGATCATTCATGCGCAACCAATACTTGGTTTGTGATCCAATTGCTTACTCCATGTGGTGTTAACTCTGGCAATCCATTCTCAAAGTTGGATCAATTTGATATGCAGCTTGAACTGAGGGTTGTCAGCAACAAAGAAACCGGATTGATTCATAGTTCCAAGGTCCTTACCAATTGTGCATGGATTAAGCATTGCTCTTTCAAAATATCTCCAAAAATAGATAAGGAATGCATTGCCCTGGTATCTTTGGAACGTTAATAGAATAAGGAAATTTTATGCGAACAAAGATACAATAATCTTCTTTCTTTTCTTGCTTTTTTTTACCTTTTTTTTGTATGTAGCAAAATCTGGATTGTAAATGGGATCATGATGGTAGAGGGATATCATCCTTATGTATTGTTGGAAATAAAAGCCAAGAATGGGATGTAATGATGAGCACAGCAAAAAGAGGAATTGCAAGGACATGATCAAAGTAGTGCAAGAGAACAGAAATAATAAGAAAAAGGAAAAATTTGGGTGCAAACAGGGAAATGACAGAAATATTATAGGGAAATTATTTAAAATATGAGAAAAAAGTTGCCTTGGTCCATTTGGGCAGTTTGTTCACAAAATGTTATGGGCAACAAAGAAAGTTATGGAAGCATTCCCAGTTGTTGAAGGTCAGGGAAAATTTAGAACTGGCTACATAAAATTGGCTTAGCTGGGCACTCAGCCTTGGCAGAGTGGTGGAACAGAACAAAAATAAAAGGAAAAATAAAAGGTATGGATTGAAGTAGAGATGACAGAAACATTATGAGAAAAGAATTTTAAATATGAAAGAAAAATTTGTCTTTGCCCATCTCAGCAATTTGCTCAGCAGTCTGTTGCCTTGCCCAGTGGAGAAGCTCTGGCTTGCTTCTCAGCTTCAAAGCTTCAGTAGAACTGTTAAATTACCAAAAACCATTTTCTCAGCTGGATACTCAGCCTTTGCACAGCTGGAAAATTTTGGTGGTCCCCACTACTGAGCAGCTAAAAGAAAGCAGAAAAAAATGTGACCAATAAATTCCCCACCATATCCTCACCAAGGATACTTGCTTTTGTATGTAGATATACAGTTTTAAACCATCAGTGCATATCTCAAACAGATAACCAAAGGATTTAATAATATAACAGTGAGTTTTGTTATCCTTTCTCTGTTTTGGAAGCTTGGTTACAAGGCCCTGCCACTCCACCGTGTATTTTATATACATATTATCTTTGGGTAAAATATCCTTTAAACTAAAGAGCCCAAAGTAACCAGGACTACATGTTTTCATACTGAAATCCCTGAAGAGAGGTGTTAAAGATCCACAATATAATTGTGGCCCCTCTATAAAAATATTTAATAATCAATTTATTCATATTGATTTAAAACAATAAACCATAACCAAACCACTTAACCTTGCAACAAGCTTAATCCAAATATTTTTCGGATTTTTGCGGTATTTATTGAATAATGTATTTATTATCTATTCTATCACCTCTGGTAGCTAAAGGATAGCCCGTTTTTGGCATTCAGGAGGCTGACATATCTATAGTATAAAATAATGGGACTGGTTGAACTCAAAAATTCACTTTATTTTCAGGAATTTGTTTCATGCTAAATCAACTATTCAAAAAAAAAAGAATGTATACACTTTATTCATGGGATTAGAAATTTTAGAATCCACAATTTAATTAAAACAAAATTTAAATTTGAAAAAATATCAAATTATAATTCACCACAAAAAAAACTGATATCACTTTCTAGCAAGTGCCATGAAGTAATTCCTAGTGAAAGCTCTCTGCAATATATAGTTGAAGATACCTCCATTCTTCAACCAAGTTTTGGGTGCAATGTCACTGTGCACAGTGCAAAACTCTCAGTGAATTTTCAGAATTCTCAGTGACTGTACAAAATTCTCAGTGATTGTGCACAATGCTCAGTGACTGTGCACAATGGTCAGTGAATGTGCACAATTCTCAGTGACTGTGCACAATACTCAGTGACTGTGCACAATGCTCAGTGACTGTGCAGTGGAGCTTGGTCAAATCTTTACTAGAGCTTGGTTGGAGCTTGCAGGGATCTTGGTAATATATTGGGCCTGAGATCCTTGATGGCACTTGCCAGTAAGTGCCATCAGGGATTTTGTGGTGTCATTTGTGTTCAAAAAAATCTTAGAAATCACAAAGCTCTCAAAAAACATGCTGGAGGAAAAAAAGAATTCTGTGGCCCTTATATTTTTTCTTCTCTATGAGGGTTTTATTGAGGATTGAAAGGAAGGATTTTTGTGAGAGAAAAATTAATATTGAGCATTTCTAAAAACAATCACAAACAATTTTGATTGATGTTGGTTTTTCAGTGCCTCTGTAAGATGGTGATGATAATTTTGAGAGAGGTAGGTTGGAAGTCCTCAAAGCCACTAAGAAATTCCCATTCAAGCTCTTTAAGCATTTGAAACCATGAAAAAACAATGATCACTTGATTAAAAGTAAAATACCTCAGGAAAAAGGGGCCCTTTGTACCCTGGTATGTCACTTTCAATCAGTTGATCATTGTTCTTTCATGGTGTAATGTTCATATTGTTCAAGAATTCTGATTTTTTAAGCTTTGAGGTGAATTGAGCTGCTTGAGGGAATGTTGGCCTGAATTTGAGTTTGATTTGGGCTGATTTACATGGTTTTTGAATTGACTCCAACCAGCAGAATTATAAACTTCTCAAGTTGTTTGATCCTCTTGATCCACCAAAAAGCCCATTGCCAAAGTAGCACTAAATTTCAAAATACAAGCCCAAGAATTGGAATCAAAGATTAAGAATAATATTTAACAAGAATCAAATATCATTTTGATATCAAAAATCCAATGAAGCAAAAATGCTGCATTTGCTAAACTGGTGTGTGTTTCAGGTGATGGGATGGTCAAAACAAGAACAAATATGCCCTGGGCTTCATATAAATTTTCAAATCTTTTGACAACCCAGTGTACAGCAGGGGGGGGGACAAAATTCACCCCAATATTTCAAAATGAGCCTAAATGCCAACACTCCCAAGTTTTGAGTGCAGTATGTGCAAACATTCTGAGCACTCAACCTTGATCTCTGTTTGATTTTCAGTTTAATGACCATTGTTTGTTTTTTCTATCCATTCTGGTAAATTTCATTATTGTCTTGTCTCCAACTCTTTTTTTGAAAAAGAAATCTTAGTTGTTCTTCAATTTTTTCCAAGAAACTTATTTATTTATCTTCTACTGCTAAGAATGATAGATTGATGTCAAAAACATTCAAAAAAATAAATATCAGATAAGGTCAAGGCACAGATTGTGGGAATGTAAAATGGTGCAATTTTGAGCAAAACAATTAGCAACAACTTGGCACTTAACCAATAAACAATCTATAGATTTCTAAAATGATATAAAATAAAAGGGACAGTTGAAGAACCAAAGCAATCAGTTTGGAAATTGAAACTGATGAATTTGGATTTTAAACAGCTTGGCTGTGTCCTGTGAGGCAAAAGAAGGTCCAAATTGAATTGGATGGCCAATTTGGTTGTGGCCCAATTTCTAAACAGGAAAATCCACCAATATTCCCATCAACAGGGTATCATTGCCAATTTTCTGCACAAAAAAAATTCTTGATGGGCTCCCACAATACTCAGAAACTTTTGTATGCTTGGGAAAATATCCATTGAACAATAAATAATTGGATCAAGGTCATTTTTAACAATGGATCCTGCTTTGAAATTGGTCAAAATACTCAGAAATTCAATGTGTGGAAATTCCACCCTGAGAAGTATGAATTGAGCTACCTTTCCTCCGAATTCAAGAGTGGTCAAAAAGAAAATTATTATATGTGGTGCTCTCATGGGTGAAATCACCTCTGAAATAGTTTCAATGCTGCCCAAAAGAGGGTTGGCAAAGGATTTCATTGAAATCATTTATCATGGTTCTTCAGGCGCACAGCTTTCAACTATCAACCATCAAGATCTAGTCCTGATGGATGACAGTGCTGCAGCTCACAAGGCCAAAATTTGCAAAAGTGGAAAAAGGAGAAAGGCCAAAAAAAACTACAATGGACAGCTCAATCACCAGACCTCAACCCCATTGAGAATGTTTGGCATATCATAAAGATAAAAATACAGAAGTTATACAAACCAAAGTGCATGGATGAGATGGAGAAGGACCTCAGGATTTCCTGGAATAATTTTACAAATTGGAAGAACATCCATCTCATTGAAAGCACGCCTCAACAAATTAAGGCAATTGTTAAGTCTTTTGGTGGTTCTGCTCAATGGTAGAACTGTATTTTTCAATTTCATTTTCCTTTCTTTCATCATCCCCTAGAAATCCTTACCAACAATCAAGAAATTTTGATCATTCAGTTTTTTCATTTTTTTTTTTGGAATCCATGGAGAGAAAACCTGTGATCCAATTTTGGGTTATCATTTTTTTTTAAAAGAAATTCTGTATTCTTGGTTTCAAATCAAAAAAATCACTTATATTTAAATAAAAGATATAAAATAACATAATTGATCCATTTTTATTATATATATATATATATATTTTATTATTTTATTATTTTATTATTTTATTATTTTATTATTTTATTATTTTATTATTTTTGTATTTTTGTATTTTTTATTTATTTTTGATTATTTATTTTTAATTTTTAATTTTTAATTATTTTGATTTAAAAGCAAAGAACCAAAAACATTTTTTTTTTTAAAAAAAAAGAAAAAAAAACCAATCATTCAAATGAATTTTTCCCCTCCCCCTCTACATACAGTCTCCTCACAAAACAATTTGACACTTTCCTCAATAAAACACATTTTACAAAATTTATCTGTTGAGTTTCAAAGGTTGAAAGGTTTGTTGGAGTGATTATCTATACCAAAAAATCCTCCTTTCTTCCCCCAAAAAAACCCAGCTTTGGCTCTATGTGATGGTAATGCCATGCTTCAAGCTCAAGGGTTATTGTCTACCACCACCTCAACATATCCCCTTTCCCAGTATCATCTACCTCAGTCTAAAAGCATGAAACCAAAATCACACCAAAAATCAAGTGTGGTCTGCTTACTACTTTTGGAATCAAAAACAAGAGACCATCTATTTCAGAAAACTCAGTCATTACTTGCAAATGGAATTGAACTTTAAAAAATCATCTATGACAAGTAACAATAAACTTTTCCCTTGGGCTGACAAATTTCACTTTAAATACCAGTCAGACATGGAATTCAAGCCTAGATATCACTTCAATTCATTCCTGGTCACCATCAAACATTTTTTTTAACCTACTATAGACAATAATATTTTGAGTAATTGGATAAATAACCAAGCCCTATTATGCTCAGGAATCATTTTGAAAATTTTCATTTGAAATTTCACTAAACTCATCAACCTTTTGAATTATCAATTCATTCTCTCCTTTCATTTTCATTTTGTCATCACTTTCTTTCCCACTTTTACCTCAATGATTTCAATTCATTTAGTCTTTCATTTACTCAAATTCAAAAAACCCATTCTATTTCCAGCTAGAGGTTAAATCTAACAGGTTTTATCTAGTAATCCTCATCACAATGCACATTAAATTGAAAGGAAAAGCCCTTCACTTGCAGTGTCAGACAGCTACTGATGCTAAGCCAGCTGGAAAATGTATCACAAAAGAAAATAAAATTAATGACAAAAAAAAGAGAGAAAAGAAATCCCAAATTATTACTAAAGAAATGGATTCCTCACACAAAATTAGGTAGGTTTAATCATTCTATCTACCCTCAAAAACCTACTCCTTAACCCTACAACTAAAGTTGCAAAAAACCTACAAAAATTAATTGTGACCTTTTTCAAAATTTGAATATTTCTGTCAGCCTCCTTGATGCCAAAACCCTTTCTGTCCTTTAGCTAACAGAAGTGATAGAATAAATAGTAAATAAATTATTCAATAAATGCTGAAAAAATCCGTAAAATATTTGGATAAAGCTATTGCAAGGTTTATTGGTTTGGTTTATGGTTTGATATTATAAATCAATATTAATAAATTTATGATTAAATAAATTAATAGAGGGGCCACAATGATATTGGGGATGTTTAAAAACTCTCTTCAGGGAATTCACTTTGAATAAACGTAGACCTGGTTACTTTGGAACCTTTAATTTATATTCTTAAAGGATATATTTCCCAAAGATAATATGTATATAAAATACACGGCAGAGTGGCAGGGCTTTTTAACCAAGCTGCCACAACAGAAAAGGATAATAAAAATCACTGGTATATTATTTAATCCTTTGGGTACGTTTTTGGGATGTGCACTGATGGGTTAAACCTGTTAAAGGGGTTAAAAGGTTGTTCAGCAGTTTAAATTGATAAAAAGGGTTGGGGATGGATATTATTGATCAGACTAAAGCCATAAATCACTTAATTATCTCTTATAAGACTTTGATTACCTTGGCAAAGTTTCTGGATGTAAATATAACTGGGTCTCTGGGTATCAATATCCTCAAAAGATCACCTTATTTATAGCTCTTTGAGTTCCAATATTGTCCTTCTGAGGGATACAGGGACTCAAAGGGACGGACAATAACACTAGAAGGGTAACCAGTGGTAGCCTTTCACATTTGCTATGTGCTATAGCACGGATAATATCTAATTTAACAGGGTATGGGAATTATTCTACCTTTTAATTGATGTTTTGGACGTGAAAATAACACTAATCTGTCCATATTATTTATTATGAATTAATTATCCTTAGTAAATTTTCCCATTATGTTAATAATTCTTTTAATGAAAATTCCTACGGGTAATCTGATGTCAGGCGGGTTCTCATTATGTATTAACTGATTGGAGTAAAATTTTGATATTGATTTTACTCCTTATTTTCAAAATTCAGTTGATTTAATAAAAATAATTACTTAAAAATATAAGTTATGAGAATGCATGTAATATTTTTACATCATTCTTTTCCTTAGTATGTCACAAAAGGTTCAATGCCTTAAAGTTCTCACAATTGTATATTAAAGTATTTTAATATATTTTTACAAATAGTAGTTATCTTATTTTCGACATTTTTGGTATTTTTAATTATATTAATAAAAAAAACATATAAAGGTTATTTAGGTATTTTTATATACTTTGTACTTTTAGACTATCTAATATCCAGGGGAACATTTATGAAATATTTAGAATGTTCCCATGTGGGTTGTAGCATGCTTGCGTGGTACCTGGGCTTCTCAGGCCGCCTGTCACTCTGTCAACCCCTAGTCCCATGGCTTTGTACTTGTCAGAGGCCCAGGGCTGCATACAAGGCTTGTCAGGGTACGCTGACAGGGTGGCAGTTCTGCTGCTCAGCCGCGTGCAGGTGTATTGGTTGCTGTGGCTGCGTGCGGGAATTGTGACAGAACACATTTCCATATGTAACTCCTAAAACATACAAAACACCTCAATTCTGACTGAATTTTAGGTGTGAAACCTATATGTGAAAATACATGTGAAATATTTAATTGGCCAAAAATTCCCATAGTGGTGTTGTGTTATTTTTGTCTTTACTTTCTTTAATTATTAAAATTATGAGGAGTTGGATTTCAAGGGTGGGGTCAGTGAGTGAACCTACCTAATTTTGAGTGGAAAATCCATTTCTGCAATAATATTGAAGGATTTACTACTCCTTCTTTATTCAATTTTAATATTATTCTTTTTATTTTGTTTTTTTTTTTAATTTTGCAGCTTGCTCTGCAATAGCAGCAAGCTGACAATTTTACTGAAAAAATAATTTGCATGTTTCCTGAATAAAATTTAGTTGGAAAAAAATTGTTTTATATATTTGAGAGGTTATGGACCTAAAGTTGTTCTTTCCAAATTCCTGCATGCAGCCATGCAAAATACTAACAGCCCTGAAGCATACATGCTGCCCCTGTCTCTCAGCTTCACTCACAAAGATGAATAAAAGCAAAGACATGGCCAGTACACAGGCCAAAATATCCAAATCAAGCTTTCAGACCCATAATTTCCACAAAAAGGCATGACAGAAGAGTTCCAACTGACATGGGAAAGGCATGCATATGTGATATGCATGCCAATGCATTGGAAATTTCACAAAAAATCTCATATAATTTGAAAATGACAAGAAAAACATGTGAAAACCTCTCAAAATAAAATTTGACATATTGGACAGAAATCACAAAAATGGCCAAAATCCAATTTCACAGAATTATCAAGCTGGAACAAGTCATACCTGCACAGGCTACATAAAATAGAAATCAAAAGAAAAATATATTTCATTAATAAAACATTTCAAAAAACTTGAAAAAAAAGCAGAAATCCAACAACAGAATATATACAAGGATTTAAGGCTCATTTTCACTTCCATTTTTGCACAAAAATTCAAGAAATGAAATATTTATTGGAATGCAAAAAGGCCACCCAGCCTAAAAAACTAAAATCAGCCTGTGGTCCATACATGAATGCACCTCTGGCACCATAAAATGGTTTTTCCACCTCTATTTACATGGATAAACATCAAGAGTATCCCTGATAAACTGAAAATGGATGAATATAGGCCTCTTTTTGGATGTATATCCCACAGCTACTCATTATTATTCATTCAAAGACTGCGCCATACAGGAATAAAATACTTTTATGGATAATTGAGTGACAAATGGCTTTAATCAGATATTTTTATTGAACATTCCACACTAATAAATCCACTTTTGCACCACAAAAATACCCCAAAGAATCCCAAAAGGCTCACAAATCACCCCTCTATTCATTTATTGCAGGTGCTATGGTATAAAAAAATCCCAAATTATTTTATTCCTCTCTTCTATGGCTGGTTTGATACCAAAACCCAATCATATCAGATCTTTTCTGTATAGTATTTCCCTTATCTTAAGGTCCCAAAGCCCCAGGTGCACAGATTATGAGTTTAATAACTTGAAAAGAGGTCTTCAAGATACCCAGTATCTAATTTTGACCCTATTTTGATTTCATTAAGAATCAATTCATTAATTAATCTACCCTTCCAGAACACCAAACCACCCCAATGCATTTGTTTTATTCATATACTTATGGATAACTGCTGCATCACCTAAATGATTCATTTTTTACAACTCTATCAACTTTAGTAGCTAAAGGATTGCAAGGGTCCTGGAATCTGGTAAGGTGATGATTTGGGCCTGAATGAAAAATCAAATAACTAATTAATATATTCTTGGAGCTTTTTGAAACACTGCTCATGTGACTCAACAAAAATATCATAAATAATATAATTTTCTGATGCTTACACATAATTTTATCAAACTTTTTACAGTGGATCTAAAAAAAAAAGGTGAATAAAACCAATAATATCTTAAGGTCTTGAAATAAAAGAGAAGATTGCCCTCAGAAACTACCCAAATTTCTGTTTCCCTTCAAGGTTAAGGGTTATTGTCTTCCTCACTTCAACATATCCTTCTCCTCAGAACCTTCTACCTCAGTCCATAAAGCACAAAATCAATTGTGCCTTCTGCTTACCTCCTCTGGTTGGCGTAAAAAACTTCCAATCTTGGCAACTAAGCTTATAACTGTGAAATCTTGAAGTTAAATCTAATACCAGTCAACCATCCATTCAAGCTTTGCTCTTCTACCCTGGGTATCATTAACCCTTGGACTTCCATTCTTGGTCATGCAATCACACTAGTTTGAACTCATGACTAGATAGCCACATCAACTGTATAATTTTAAAATAGACTAGTCCCTTACCCTGCATAAGCTACACATTCATAATTGCATTTTCCTCACATGTGATTCCTTACTGTCTCATCTATGTGGCCCTTGTGCACTCATATTCTATTATATTGCACCTACTCTACAACCTTGGAAACAACTGGACTGTTATTTGATTTTACAATTCCATTCCTTTCATTCATTGCCTCACAGCTCTCTAGCTGTAGTGGAACATCCACTGGGTTTTATCTAGTCACCTTTGGATTACCTTATAAAGGCTTTATTGCCTTGCTGAAGATTTTCTCCTCAGTTAGTTAATTTCATACATTCTTGCAATTGCTAAATCCAGTCATCACATTGGCTTGGATTAAGTTCCTTTCCGTTGGAAAAATTCTACCTCCCTCTGTTTTTGGGTCATTGAATCATAAGTTTGCGCTTCAAAGTTATACTTACTACCTTGCATTGTCCCTTGAACTCATTTTCTCCCTTTGCGCTTACAATCATCTAAGATTCCCATGTAGTACGTGGGGTGGTTGTGTGACAGTGAATTAACTAAATCAACTCCTCTATTGTAGTTTGCCAACCTATAATAGATTCTTCTTTTACCATTTTGCATACTATCTCAAACTGGAAGGCTTCCCTCACCCCTTTTAATGATGATATTCATTGGGTAGGGAGACCAAGCGCTTCACGGGCCCAAAAAACTTTAGATACCATTCCTTCTTCCAAATTTCCTTCCATTGAACCTCTTGAAAATCCCCTTGCTCCTCATTGGGAGGCTCTGGTGTATCCTCTCAAGGAAATCAAAGACTCCAAACATTCCTCCAATGAAACCTCAACTTGTGGTAGATCAAGGGCTCACACCAAAGCTCCCAAAACCAAAGCCTCAACCCTGCTATTGACCTTGATCCAGGCTCTCAATCAAATTGCCTTGCAATATGGACCAAGTGGTACTAGTTTCTGTACTCCAGGCATGAAGCAGCCTGAAAAATTTATAGGGTAACATTCCCATAAGCTTATATGCTACCCACAGTCCATTAAAATTATCTTCTCAAAACGTCCCAGCAATTTTCCTTCCAATAGACATAAAGTTATGTATGCATATTCCTTTCTAGGGGGAAGAGCCTTGCATTGGTTCAAAACATATCTTGAACTATTATCCAATACTAGTACCACATGTATTCTCAAAAATTTGGACAAGTTTAAGGAACAACTTTTCACCCAGTTTGGCAACACTGCCAAGGTGCAAAACACCATATACAAATTAATAATGGAGTTATGAAATAGAATAGTGGAGTTTCTGTTTATATCTCCCATTTCCAAAACTTTCAGTCTTGCATTCAATGGAAAAAGGCTGCACTTTTATTTCAATTTTGAAAGGGTTTACCAGCATGCCTAATTGAGAAGCTTGCAGTTGGGGGACATATAACAACCTCCCTTCAGCAGTTACTCAACTGGGTGATTGAGCTTGATAATTTCTATCATGACAAGAAATTCTCTTGAGAAAGCAAAAATGGGTTATCAAACTTGGCCCCAAAGGCAGACAACTCTTCAAAGTAACATTTGAAGAATCCAAAACACTCCAAACCAAATTCAACCTCAAAATCCAACCGAAAAGGGAAAACTGTTGTCAAAACTACAAATTTCCTGGACAAGGAAACCAGGATGATCCAGAACAAGGAAAAGCAAAGGAGGGAAAAGGAGGGATTATGTATGTATTTTGGAGGAAAAAATGATGTCAATAGTTGAGAAAAGTGGCTAGACAGCCAAAAAATTAGCTTGTATTTTTTCTAATACTTGCAAGGAAAAATAAAAATTATCTGAATTAAAGCAAGTCAATCTTTGCACTGATGAGTCACTTGGTTCTCCTAGTTCAAGATTTGTCCTCTTCCATTCCAACAATACCCCTTATTGTGTTTTACTCAATTCCGGGGCTAATATTTCTTTTATAAGTTCATCTTTTGCCACTTCCAAAAATCTTACACATTCCAAGGAAATTAGTTTCCTATCTATTTAGTAAGAATGGGATTTATTTTTCTTGGATATCCCCGGAATGGAAGAAACCATTCTAGGCCATGAATTCCTAATTTCCTGGAATCTGGATGTGAATTGGCAAGAAGGAGTGATTAAACTTCAAACCTTGCAAACCCAGAACACTAATTTTTCTTTCAAACAGGAATTAAACAGCCTACCTGACACTGTCATTTATTTGGATGAAAATTTTCTGCCAGGATATTCACAATCTCCTGACCTCCATTTCCAAGTTCCCTCTTCAGATTTAGGAGTTATTGCTTATTTTTCCAACTTACCTCTTCCTTTTTTCTTTGAAGAGAAACAGGCGCCTACCAAAAGGTGTATTTTGAGCTCCTTAATCCTGTTGCATTTTGCAAGCACTTCAAATTGGGTGCTCAAAAATGACAATATTGAAGATTTAGAAATCATTCAAGAGTCTTTAACTTTGGTTTACCATGACTTTGCTGATGTATTTTCAGCTTTAAAAGCAGAGAAAAAACCTCCTTCCTGTTCTTATGATCACAGGATAAAACTTACTTGCACACCTCTGGCACCCAGACCAGTATACTCTCTCTGAAAGCAAGAATCAACCCTACTTCAAGAATAAATTGCAGAAAATTTATTGAAATGATTTCTTTGACCAAGCAATTCAAATACCTGCTTCCCCATCCTATTTTTCCTAAAGAAAAACAATGGCCTTTGCCTTTTCCTCAACTACAGGAAACTGAACAAGGTAGCCTGGAAGAATGCCTACCCAGTAACACCTATGTTGCCCCTCCTCACTCTCTTCCATGGAGATGATTATTCCTCAAAGTTAGAACTTTGAGGCACCTATAAACTAATTTGCATTGAAAAGGGTCATGAGTATTTGACCACAATGAGTACACAGTTTGGGATTTATGAGTATACTTTCATGCCTTTTGGCCTTTACAATGCTCCTTCCACTTTTCAGCATTTTGTAAATGACATTTTTTATGACCTTTTAGAGAAATACCTCATGGTGTATTTTGATGATATACTTGTCTAGTCAAAAAATCTTCAGGATCACATCACACATGTGCACAAGGTGCTGGAGCAACTTCAAAAGAATAACCTGTTTGCAAAAGCCTCTAACTGCTGATTTCATACCCATTCTCTTTAAATTTTAGGTATCATAGTCTCACAGGAAGGACTATCAATGGAGGCAGCCAAAAGCCAATGCATACTTGACTGTCATGCGCGTTCTTCCGCAAAATAACTTCAAATTTTCATTGGCTTCAGTAATTTTTACAGGAGGTTTATTGAGAATTATGCCAAGAAACCTGTGAATCTTACTAACTTTCTTCAAAAAGAAACTCACTTTTTTTTCAAAGAACAAGCTGCTTTGGAGTTTGAAGCTCTTAAGAAAGCCTTCACTAGTGCTCCAATACTTGGTCATTTCAGAAAGCTAGCTTGCACTATTGTGGAAAAAGAAGCAAGCAACTGTGCAATTGCAGGAGTAATCTCACAGTTTTCTTCCTCTTGCTCTCTCTTTCATCCTGTAGCCTTTGAGTCTTAAAAATTTCTTGCTGCAGATCTTAATTACAAGATTCATCACAAGAAACTTCTTGCAATTATTTACTGCTTGAAGAAATGGAGCTCATACCTTTTGAGGCTTATAAACCATTTGAGGTCTTAACTGATCACAAATCTCTTGAATATTTCATGAGCTCAAAATTAATTACATGCAGACAGGCAAAATAGGCCAAATACCTCTCTGAGTTCCACTTTACAATTATGTGACACCCCAGGAAACAAGAAATATTCCCCAATGCTTTATCAAGTTGGCCTAACATTTACCCAGGGGGGGGGGGGGGGGAGCACCTTTGCCAATAACAACCCTGAAAGTGTTAGGAAACTCTTCTCTAATTAGTATTCCAACTCAGTTCAATCATCACTCACCTTTTGGACATGGATTCCAAGCTCTGAAAAGCTCAACTAAAGGACCGCAAGTGTAAAGAACTTTGCAACAGTGCAAAATTATTAGATAGTAACTATAGTATTGACAAAAGTGAATATTTACTTTATAAAGACCACACAGTAGTACCTGATAATCCTTGCATTAAGTTAGATATTCTCAAGTCTAAGCATCATTCTCCGCTTTCTGGTCATCATAGGCAGAATAAAACTTACCAATTGATTGCACAAGACTTCTATTGGCCTGGTATGACTGAGGAAGTAAAAGACTATCTTAGATTATGCTATGATTGAAATTGTAAAAAGTCCTTGAAACACCGGAATTACAGGAAGCTCCAGCCACTTCATACACCACCTATTCCTTGGAATGTTTTGGCAATGGATTTAATTTCAAAATTACCTATTTCTAGTGGTTATGTTGCTATTCTAGTAGTAGTACATTGCTTTTCAAAGTTGGATTCATTTCTTTGAATTAATGTGACCACCTCTTTGGAAGACCTAGCTAATTTGTTTGTAGAATATCTATTTTTGAAACATGGCCTCCCTGATAATATAGTTAGTGATTGTGGATAATTTTGTGTCTCTAGCTTCTGGACCTTGCTATGCCAATATTTGAAGATGACTTGCAACTTATAAATGGCTTACCACCTGGAAATGGATGGGCAAACCAAGCAGGTTAATAAGATTCTTAAAAAGTATCTTTGAATGTATGTTGCCTATCAACAGGACCACTGGTTGCAATGGCTCCCATTAGCCAAATTTTCCTACAACAACTCCACTCATTCCTCCACCCAGTAGTTGCCCTTCCAGACGCTTTATGGTAGAAACCCCACTTTTTCATCTATTCACTTAGTAACTTCTCAACCCGCTACCAATTACCTTACTCACATTCAATCCCTCCAATTCCAACTCCAATCCAACCTTGAAGCAGAAAACCAGAACTACAAGGAGCAAGCACACCAACTTTGCACTATGGCATAAACCTTTGCAGTAGGAGATCAGGTATGGCTCAATGCTTGAAATATTTGAAGTACTTTCCCAAACCAAAAACTCTTTGAAATAAAACTTGGCCCCTTCAAAGTAAAATCAATCATCTCTACCAATTCTTTTGAGCTTACCTTACCTGCAAAGTGCAAAGGTATCCAGCCAGTCTTTCATGTGTCTCTCTTAGAGCCAGCTTGGGTCCTATAACTGGGAAAGACTTATCCCCCTCCTGAACCAGTCAATGTCCAAGATCATTTAGAATGGGAAGTAATCCATATTCTGGATTACAGGGGGTGAAAAGAAAAAAATTCAATACAATACCTTGTTGAATGGACTGGCTTCCAGTCCAGAAAGATTGAACCTTGTTGGAACCAGCCCATCACCTTTGAAACTCTCCTGATTTGGTTCAAGATTTCCATGAAAACTATCCTTGCAATTCTTTCCAGTCTTAATTATATTCCTTCCAATCCCATTCCAAATTTCCATCCTACTACATCTCACCCAACCCCATCAAAATTCTCATTAAATCTCCTCTATGTTTCCATGTCTTAAATTTGTTTCTTTTTCTTAATATGCAATCATTTATTTCATAGTTTCAAGTAAAAAAATCATTTATCTTTCAAAATAATAATAATAATAATAATAATACACAATGAATAATAATGATAATAAAATTATAAAACCTACAAGTTATCCTTTATTTCTTTTTCCTCCTCCTCCCAATTTTCATTTAACTCCCTTACCAAAGACTTAAATTCATTCAGGTACTCATGATTTATCATCCCCAACATCCTTTTCAAAAAAAAGGCCCTGCATAACTAAATGCTTCTTGAAGATCTCCTTGAATTTTGCAGTCCAAGCCCTGTTTGCTCAGGCATTCCATTCATCCTCCTCCAAGAGATCTTCATAGGATCTCTTCCTTAAACCTTGCAATGAAAATTCTCTGACATTGCCAGTTAGCTGCCTTGCATCAGTCTTGACTAGCACCACAACTTGCACTTGGTTCCCATGCCTTCCATCCCATTTCCTTCCACTCCATCCCTTTACATATTGCCTCAATTCCTGCCTCTTGTCCCACCAGGGCAAAATTGATATCTCTGGCTGGCCAGTGACTTCATTTCATCATCCAGTACCATTTCCTGACACATTTACTCCCTGTGAAGGAAAATTCTATTAACCAATGAAGAATCTTGAATTCACCAAAGTTTACATTGAAAAAAAGATAGAATTCACACATTATTCACCATGTTGAAAAATGGATGTCACTGGTAATTCCTAAATGCATAAACTGGAATTCACTTGAATTTCCACATTAATGAAACTGAAAATCACTTGGAATTCACCTTGAAAGTAATGATGTATAAAACATACCAAATCAAAACACTGTGTACTGAAAAAACCCAGCCTTAAAACTGGTGATCAATAATTCTAACAAATAGTGACAATTTAATTTGGATGAATCTCAATATTGTTTAAAAATTTCAAAAAAATAAGCACACATCTGAAGTCTGATGAACCTGAAGATCTAAGAAACCAGCTGTAACATTTCATCAATATGTTCACATTTCTGTTTTTCAAATCTAAAGGTATGTTGTTTGTATTTCACCGGTGTATTTCCTGCCTCTCACCCACATTTCAAATTTGTGTTTTGTGGCTGCCAAAAAACAGATTGAAACTGAAACTGAATCAGCAGCTGAGAAGCTGGGTGTTGATGGCTTGAAGGGCTTTGGAGGTGTGGTAGGCTTTATTCATTGTAACAGCCTGATTGCTAGGCATTAAAAGGCTAGTTCACTAGCTGCAGCCAGTGAAAAATATTTGGCTTGTACGCAGCAAAAAAAATCCTACATTAGAAACCTTGGCCAATGTAATCCTGAAAGAATTTGGTGCAATGGTTTTTTTAATTTTTTGAATGTTAATTTTAATTTTCTTTTTCTGTTATTTATTTCATTTTCATTTTTATTTTAATTTGATTTTTCTGTTTTTTAATTTGATTTATTCTATTTTTTAATTTTAATTTTATTTCATTGTATTTTATTTATTTTATTTTATTTTATTTTATTTTATTTTATTTTATTTTATTTTATTTTATTTTATTTTATTTTATTTTATTTTATTTTATTTTATTTTATTTTATTTTATTTTATTTTATTTTATTTTATTTTATTTTATTTTATTTTATTTTATTTTATTTTATTTTATTTTATTTTATTTTATTTTATTTTATTTAATTTTATTTTATTTTATTTTATTTTATTTTATTTTATTTTATTTTATTTTATTTTATTTTATTTTATTTTATTTTATTTTATTTTATTTTATTTTATTTTATTTTATATTATTTTATTTTATTTTATATTATATTATTTTATTTTATTTAATTTGATTTTATTTTATTTTATTTTATTTTATTTATTTTATTTTATTTATTTTATTTTATTTTATTTTATTTTATTTTATTTTATTTTATTTTATTTTATTTTATTTTATTTTATTTTATTTTATTTTATTTTATTTTATTTTATTTTATTTTATTTTATTTTATTTTATTTTATTTTATTTTATTTTATTTTATTTTATTTTATTTTATTTTATTTTATTTTATTTTATTTTATTTTATTTTATTTTATTTTATTTTATTTTATTTTACTTTATTTTACTTTATTTTATTTATTTTATTTTATTTATTTTATTTTGTTTATTTTATTTTATTTTATTTTATTTTATTTTATTTTATTTTATTTTATTTTATTTTATTTTATTTTATTTTATTTTATTTTATTTTATTTTATTTTATTTTATTTTATTTTATTTTATTTTATTTTATTTTATTTCATTTTATTTCATTTCATTTTATTTTATTTTATTTCATTTTATTTTATTTATTATATTTATATTTATATTTATACTTATATTTATATTTATATTTATATTTATATTTATATTTATATTTATATTTATATTTATATTTATATTTATATTTATATTTATATTTATATTTATATTTATATTTATATTTATATTTATATTTATATTTATATTTATATTTATATTTATATTTATATTTATATTTATATTTATATTTATATTTATATTTATATTTATATTTATATTTATATTTATATTTATATTTATATTTATATTTATATTTATATTTATATTTATATTTATATTTATATTTATATTTATATTTATATTTATATTTATATTTATATTTATATTTATATTTATATTTATATTTATATTTATATTTATATTTATATTTATATTTATATTTATATTTATATTTATATTTATATTTATATTTATATTTATATTTATATTTATATTTATATTTATATTTATATTTATATTTATATTTATATTTATATTTATATTTATATTTATATTTATATTTATATTTATATTTATATTTATATTTATATTTATATTTATATTTATATTTATATTTATATTTATATTATATTTATATTTATATTCTTATTTATATCTATCTTTATCTTTATCTTTATATTCATATTCATATTCATATTCATATTTATAGTTATAGTTATAGTTATATTTATTTTATTTTCATTTATTTATTTTATTTTCATTTATTTATTTATTTTATCATTTATTTATTTTTATTTATTTTATTGTTTTATTTTTCATTTTTTCCCAGTGGGATTAATCCAAAAAAAACCCCCCCTTGCACCAAAATCCTTGTGCTTGGAGGCATGCATATAAACACAAGCATTTTGGTGCAAGGTTTTTTTTTTGAAACCCACCCCCCCAAAAAAAAAACCTTGCACCAAAATGCTAGAATTTGGAGGCATACATCCAAACACAAGCATTTTGGTGCAAAGAACCTTGCCTGCCCTTCCTTCCCCTCAGTAACAGGGGGGGGGGAATGGCTTCTGTGTGTTGGAGGGTGTTCAGGTACCCCTCACTGCCAGTCTCTTTGATGCAACCAGCCCCCTCCCTTGCAGGGATGGGGGGGTGCAATAATTGCGCCCCCCGCTGGTTGCTTTGATGCAACCTTACCCCTCCCTTGTGGCAATTGAGGTGAGGGGATGGGTGGAGCAATTATTGCGCCCCCGCCAGTTGCTTTAATGTGACTGGCCCCCTCTGTTTGTCCTCTCCCTTGTGGAAATGGAGGTGAGGGGGTGGAGGGAGCAATTGTTGCACCCCCCATGCCGGTTGCTTTGATGCAACTGGCCCCCTCTGCTTGTCCCCTCCCTTGCGGTAATTGAGGTGAGGGGATGGGGGGAGCAATCATTGTGCCCCCCCGCCAGTCGCTTTGATGCAACCAGCCCCCTCTGCTTGTCCCCTATCTTGTGGCAATGCAGGTGGGGGATGGGGGGAGCAATCTTTGCGCCCCCCTGCGCCCCCCCCTGCCGCAACAACCAGCCGGGGTGGAGGGACTCCAAATGGGTCCCTCTGCCCCCTTTGGCAGTCTTGCGCGGGCTGTGGGGCCCCAAAGTGGGCCAAGGACAAGGAACAGTGGCAAAAAGCGGGCTGCAAGGTGGGAAACGGGCCCATTGAGTTTTCCAATCCCTAAATGGGGATATGACTCCTTTCTGGGCCAGCCACTGGCCAGTTGGGCTGTCCAAGTCAGTCCATAACACAGATTGGGCTCAATGATGGCCCCTGAATCCCTTTTTATTGGGATGGCCCATCCACCCCAGCTGGCCCGGGAGGGCCCATGTCCCAAATGACTTATTTCACATTTTTTCAGGCCAGTTTCCCCAAATCAGTGATATCCACACAGGCCTGTAGGCTCTGTGTTATTTTCAAATGGGCCATAGAGACCCCTATTTGCATTCCATTTGGAATACACTCATATGTGGCACACATGTAAGTGCCTACCTTTTTTAGCACCCTTTGAACCAGTCTATCAATGCCTTATGTTGCAAGATGATTTTATCAGATTGATTGATTGCAATTTTATTAAAAACAAACTAGATTTCTGAGAAAATAACTTATTTCAGATATTCTTCATTTTTTTATTATGGTTAAATTTGAAAAAGATGGGATTTAAAATTTTCATGAAACCTTTAATTAGTATTTACATAATTGGAAACAAGTGTACCATTAGAAGTGCATTTCCCAGAGTATGAATGTTTCTTGGAGTTATTTTCATGTTAACAGGTTGAACCCGGCCTTGGATAATCTATTGATCAGTGGTTGTTGGACTGTCTCTGGTTAAATTGGTATTGAAATTATTGTTTTTCTGGGAATAGTTATGTTCAAGTTTGGTCACACCATATTCATATTTGAGCCATGTTGTGGTTATGCTTTATTTTTGTGTTCTGATTAATTCACTGGTCAGCCTGTAATCACAATTTGGACTTGGTGCTAAATCAGTTTGAATTTCATTTTCCACAAAAGTGAAACCAGACTGACTTTGATTTTCAACCAAGGTGAAAACCAGTTGACTTTTATTATCCATCAAGGTGAAATCCAAAATAAACCCTAAATATTTTGAGGTTAATCACAGAATGCATCATTGTGTTTTCATAGTGAAACTTTTGATACTTATTTGAGAGAGAATTGGCCACATATAGTCACTTCATGTCACTGGTCAACCAGAGACCCAAATTTGGCCCTGGTGTGCTGTCTTTTTTCCTTCTCCCTCTCCGTTCCCTCCATTTCCTTCATTTCCTCCTTCCTATCCTGTTTCATTTTCCATTTCCGCTCCATTCCAGTCTTCTCTTGTCTCCTTGGTTGCCGCCACAGTCTTGTTCTTCACCTTGCACTTCAATTTGCACCTTGGCATTCATCTGGTTTTCCTGGAACTTGGTTGGAAGCCCAAAATACAGTGGTGGCGGTGGTGTATCTCCAGAGCCTTGGCAAGACTAAGCAGGATGAAAATTATATCATCAGTTTTTATTTTGTTCACTCAGTCAGTCTCTAGCCTTACTCACCTGGACTCTGTATTCCTGGGAACTCAATCTCAGGAACTAGTGGGATGTGATAATTCACACGCGGAGCAGGAATAAGACTTTGAACTTTACTAGTGGAAGCCTCTGGAGTATTGACAAACGGCTTGCCATTTAAGTGAAAGGTACACACAACTTTTTGAAGCCAGCATTTCTGGCACTTGCCTTGAAGACCTCTTGAAGCAGTACTAGGGACACACCATTCATTTTGACCAATACAGTTTTTGCAAAAAAAAGAGGAAGATCAAAACATGGTTAAATCTGAAAATTTATTCAAGCAATCAATTATATTAGTATTTTAAGGGTATAAATTCAGGTAAAAATTTTTGGAATCAATGGGAAAATCATCTGAACGCTTTCAGGAGCTTGCGGTGTGGTAGACCAAACCTGTCCTATAGCCATCAGACTCACTTTTCTAGTGTAAAAACAGCTCCAACCCTCAAAGCAACCTCAGAAATGGATTCTACATCACAAATAACCTATTGTCACTCAGCCAAAGTACCCCTCTATCTCTCACTGATTAGAAGATACAGCCCAAGAACCCTTCAACTGTGGCAAACTCATACCCAACCAGGTGTCACAGCTCTGTGGAAGGCATAAAGACATACCTTTCAAACCCTCAAGTACATACCAGTAACAGCCTACCCTCAACACCAGAACCATACACCAACCCTGTCACCTTAGCCAGAATACAGCAATACAGATACCGGAGGCAGTGCAACTAGTTCAGCTCCTGTCACCTCACCCAGGATGCATTCAAATACACATACACAAGGCTATGCAGAAGTATACAGGACAGTATAGGAAGGAGGAAGTGAAACCAATCTCAACCAGATCCAAACAAAAAAGCAAATACACATACACAAGACTATGCAGAATTATACAGGACAGTATAGGAGGGAGGAAGTGGAACCAGTCTCAATTAGATCCAAACAAACAAGCAAATACACATACACAAGACTATGCAGAATTATACAGGACAGTTTAGGAAGGAGGAAGTGGAACCAGTCTCAACCAGATCCAAACGAGCAAGCAAAAACACATACAAAAGACTACGCAGGAGTATACAGGACAGTATAGGCAGGAGGAAGTGAATCCAGTCTCAACCAGTACCATGCAGTACCAAACAAACTCAGCACCTCACAGAAATCTGCATAGGAAGGAGGAAGTGAATCCAGTCTCAACCAGAACCATGCAGCACCAAAAAAACCACAAGTGAATGCACAGAAACACATGTAGGAAGTATCAAGTAGAACCAAACCAACCACCAGTAATGCACAGGAGTATATTTTTGTCTGCACTTCACAGCAGTTTATGCAGGGCTGTGCATGCAGGAAACACCTGTAAAAGCCTTTTCCAACCAGCAGAATTGCCTCAGTTTCATGCAGTTTCTTTTTTCCAACCAGAAGAATTGCCTCAGTTTCACGCAGTGTCTTTTGTCCAACCAGCAGAATTCCCTCAGTTTCATGCAATGTCTTTTTCCAACCAGCTAAAATGTCTCATGTACCTGTATCCCAATGTAACAGGGGAAGCCCCAGGGCACCCTCAGGGGAAGCCCTGAGCATCCCCTGAGGACCAGATTGTCTATTTAAGGAGGGCCTCTCTTCCCTATCCAAGTTGTATCCTCATACCACCCCAGCTCACTCCACTCTATGAGTACCCATCTGTGGTACCTACCCAGATAAAATATCAGTGAAGCAATTATAAAGGAAACAGGAAATCAGAAACCAAGTTATAACACACCTTTAACCAATTAAACCACCCAACAGTTGCTTGAATAAGGGTTCTTCTGTGACATAAATATTCAGCACCAAATTAAAGAACAACCACCCTTCAATTAATAAATAACCCTTACAAATAAAGAGAGCACAAACAAAAGCAACCACCAACCTTTTCCTCTACCCAGCACCCTGTGGGTAAACTTATCCTTGGGTCCTCTCCTGAACCACCCCTTTGATAAACCCTTGAACCCTTTAATATTGGGATATTGGTTAAGATCAAATATATCTGATCAGTAAATAACCCATAATCCAATACATCTGGTCCATTCTTCAACAAACCCTACCAATAAAAATTAATAACTAATCTAGGTCTGATCTGAGACCTATATTAAGTCTCAAAGAAACCAGCCATTAATTTAAATAAATTATTGTGCAGACTTACTATAGTACTAGAAGGGCAGGCAATTCAAAACCACTCTTAGTATATACTAATACTCCAAAGGAGCGGAAGTAATACTAAATTCCCCTTCCAGGACTGCCAGCAAGCTATTTGCTACTTTATTTATATAATCCCACAGGAGTCTCTACAGCGGCTTTATACCTGGGAAACTTTCATGCTTGAAGTTTGAGGGTTATTTTCTTCTTCACTTCAACATATACTTCTCCTCATTACCATCAACCTCAGCCCATAAAGGGTGACAAAAATAAAGCACAAAATCAATGGGGCCTTCTGCTTACTACCTCTGTCTAGCGTAAAAACCTTCCAATCTTGGCAACTCAGTTCATGCTTGTGAAATTTTGCAGTTAACTTTAATACTGGTCAACCATCCATTTGAGCTTTGCTCTTCTACCCTGAGTATCATCAACCCTTGAACTTCCATTCTTGGTCATGCACTCACACTATTTTTAAATCATGAATATGTAGCCACATAAACTGTATAGTTTTCAAATAGACTAGTCCCTTCCCCTGCATAAGCTAAACATTTATACTTGCATTTTTCTCACATGTAATTCCTTACTGTCTCATCTATTATGTCCTTTTGAACTCATATTCTATTTTCTTGCACCTTATCTACAACCTTGGAAACAAATATACTTTTATTTCATTTTCCCATTCCATCCCTGTCATTCATTGCCTCACTGCTCTTTTGCTGTAGTGGACCATCCATTGAGTTGTATCTAGTCACCGTTTGAAACTTATAAAGGCTGTGTTGCCTTGCTGCAGATTTTATCCTCAGTTAGTTAATTTCATACGTTCTTGCAATTGCTAAATCCAGTCATCATGTTGGGTTTGTCTTTAGTTCCTTTCCATTGGAACAATTCTACCTCCCACTGTTTTTGAGTCATCAAATAATAATTTTGCACTTTGCGGCCAGCCTTGCTACCTTGCATTTTTCCTTGCACTCAGATTCTACCTTTGTGCTGACAATCATCTAAAATTCCCCTATAGTATGTGGGGTGGTTGTGTGACAATTGGTTTGGAACTATGACCTCCTTCTGAAAAATTCAAGATAATGTTAAAACATGCCAAATAAAATGAAAATGATTAATTGGGAAAAAATATAAATTCAAAAATTATCTTATGTCACAACCCATCCTGGAAGAAGCAAAGAAATTCTCTTCCACTTAATAATAAAGAAAGAAAATACCACAAAGGCAAAACCAAGTTTAAAATATTTTCTCTAACATTTTTTCAAAAAACAAAAGACCAAAATATCTCAAAATTAATGAAAATCAATTGGAAATTCAAATAAATTGCTCAAAATATCAAAGATATATATATATATCTTTTGCCCATCTGTTATTTGGAATTTAAATCTTTTTTAAATAATAAAAGGGTAAAATATATATATATATATATATATTTGATATTTTCAATATTACATTTGAATTTTCAATTAAGTTTCATTTATTTTGAGAGATTTTTTTTTGAAAAAATATCAGAGAAAATGTTTTGAACTTAATTTTAACCTTTTAGAATTTTATTTGTTTATTATTAAGGCAAAGAGCATTCCTGTGCTTCTCCCAGGCTGGTTTGTGACATAAGACAATGTTAAAATTGATATTTCTTCCCAGTGGAATCAAAATTGAATTCTTTTTTTAATTAAACCCCTGAAGTCAATTAAATTTCTAAATACATCCCGGTTACCCATTCAATTAACTCTGATTGGGTACAAGATGCGCTCAGATCTCACCAAGATCCCTCAGAATCACCTATCACAGACATATAAAACCATGAAAAAGGTTTAGTACCCCCACCACTTAATATAAGTGAGTATGCATCCAAAAATGATGATAATTTTTCTTCAAAAAAATTGCCAGGGTTTAATTTTCAATTTTATAAAACAGGTTTAAAAACCAATCGCTGGAAAAAATACATCCTATTGATCTTTGAATCCCCTAAGGTGCCCAATTTCAGTGGAAATGAGGGCAGCCAAACCCCCAATGGATAGGGTGCCAGAAATGAGCACAGAAACTGTGACTTTCAACACAACTACAAAACATTTTGGAGACCAATAGAAGAAAACAGGATGTAAACCAGCAGTTTTTAGGTTTGAGAGACCCTTTCCTGTCAGTTAATTTGGAAAAATAAGCAAACAAAAGGGTTAGAAAAGGCAAGTATCTCCTTCAGGGAATATTTTAATGAAGCCCAAGCCCAAGGAGAACAGGAATTCATGAAAAAGTCCATAGCCCATTCCAAATCAAATCAGAACCCCCTCCAAATGTTTCTAACAAGGAAGTGATTGGAGAATTACTTAAAAGGATGAAACCCTTATAAACAACTGGCCCCAAAATGGTGAAGAAATGGAAATTGAATAAGATATAATCCTCCCAAAAGTAGCATGAATATCACAGATATTGGGAGAGGATCATTTCTCTAGCCTCAAAATGGAGGAGGTGTACATTTAATAGAGCCTTTGGCTGTCTTCATTGTTTTTTCTAATGATGTGAGGAATAAATTCAAAATAATTTGGAAAAACCTGGATGAAATTTTTTGTGAGATATAAAAATTGACTCTGCTTGTTTCCAGGTTACCCAACCTTCACCCTGGCCAAATTAGCTCCCTGATTCATCAAAATGACCATGATTGTGGAATCAGAGACCAGATAAGCTCTCTAGAAGATGATATAGACAAAGGGGATATTTCACAAGCCCAACACATGGAAAGAATTTTTTCCACCATCCTTTCATGCTCCAAGGTTAAGGGTTATTGCCTTCCTCACTTAAATATATCCTTTTCCTCAGTACAATCTACCTCAGTCCATAAGCATGACACAAATAAAGCACAACATCAATGGTGCCTTCCGCTTACTACCTTGGGCTTGTGTAAAAAACTTCAAATCTTGGAAACTCAGTGTATAATTGCAAATATTTGCAGTTAACTCTAATCCAAGTCAAACATCCATTCAAGATTTGATCTCCCACCCTGGGTATCACCAAACCTTGGACTTACATTCTCAGTCACACAATTGCACTAGTTTGCACACATGCTTAGAAAGCCACATGAAATGTATAGTTTGCAAATGGACTAGCTCCCTTCCATGAAAAATATGTATCTTCACATTTGCATTTTCTTCAACTGTAAATCCTTCATTTTCTCATCCATTGAATTTCTGTACGCTCAAATTTTATGGTCTTGCATTTATGCTACAACCTTGGAAACAATTGTACTATTATTTGATTTTTCCCATTTCATTCCTGTCATTCATTACCTCATTGCTCCCTAGCTGTAGATGGCCATCCATCATGTTGTATCTAGTTTCCTTTAGATTACCTGATAAAGTCTGAATTGCCCGCCTGAAGATTGTCTCCTCAGTTAGTTGATTTCATACATTCTTGCATCTTGCTAAATCCAGTCATCAGATTAAGCTTGGCTTCATTTCCCTTCCATGAGAACACCTCATAACTCTTGCTGTCTATTGAGCCATCAAACCACAGTTCACACTTTGCAATTAGCCTTGATAGCTTGTACTTAGTTCCTTGCACTCAGTCTTTCATTTGCGCTCACAATAATCTAAGATTTCCCTATAGTACGTGGGGTGGTTGTGTGACACATCCAAGATGATTTAATTATTTCTCTTCAACCTCTAGAAAAAGAAATAAAATAAATAATTGGTAAATATATCCAACCTCTCAATAGCAAAGTAGATTAAAATAAGTGAAAATGTTGAACTCCAACTCAAATTAATTAAAATTGATTCAGGATATTTCAAAATAATTCTGAAAAAGCCTTCTGGGAGTAGCACAGAGGATCCAAATCCTCTCAGATATTCTAATACTCCCTTTTTTCCACCCAGGAAAGTAACACTCAGGAGTAAAAATTAAAGGCCAAGCCCTACTCCATGAATGGAGAAAGCCTTAAAACTCCTCCCCCCTATAATTTGATTGCACAAATTATCTGCAGAAGGAGAATAAAACCACATCAGCTTCATAAAATTTATTCATTATAGCATAACCTCCTATGATTCACCAATAGAAATGCCTATGGTAAGACTAAAAGGATTATTTAAAAGGTTAGCACTGCATTGTATAATTATTAAAGAAGAGAAATTTTTCTCCATCTCCTGGAATTCCTGGAAGTAATAGACCAAGAAAAATTTTTTTTCTAGAATTTGAAAAAGAAAGATGATGAAAAAATTTGAAAAATCCTTCTTTCAAACTCCTGGAGACAAATCTAAAAAATGGTGCCTAGAAAGAAAGAAGAGATTAGACTGCATCTACCCTGATTCTGAGCCTGAGAATCTGAATTAAATATCAATTGATCAATTCCCAGGGAATCTGAAACACTCTATCAGATGCTGGATGTATATTGAATCTGAACTACAAACTATTATAAATTTATTAGAAAATAAAATAGAGATGAATTGGAGGGATAGGAAACCCATCCAGAGAACCAAGGAGGATTTTATCAAACAAAAAGTCTCTCCTCCTAATTAAACCTAACACAAAACCAGGAAAGCCTCTGAAACCATAGGGAGAGTGCCTGAAAATTTTTTAATTGTAAAAATCCGGTAAATTTGATAGGAGAATGCCCTTTAACCAAAAGGAAAGTAATAGCTGACGCAAAGGGAAGCAGAAGAACAATATGAAAAACAGTTTTCTGAAACTGAATAATTAATATAATAATTCAAATTGTTGTTAACCAACCACATTAATTTCAAAAAGGTAAAATCTGTCTTCTTGTGGAAATTAAGAAAATCCATGAAAAATCCTACTTAAACTGCAAATGGGTACCTAAAATGATGATACAAAATGTCTCAGAAGCTCAGACCCTGAATATCTTCTAAAATGCTGGTATGAGCTATATTACAGGCAGAACCTGTTGTGATACCGGTTAATACCTCAACAAACCAGTCAAAATACTATTTGAAATTGGAGCCTTCTTCTCTTGTGTAAAATCTAGCTTCCTGGATAAATGTGCTCCTGAATGAAAAAAACTGCTCCTGCTTCCTGCAGAAAAATCAGAAGCTGCAATTCTAAAATGGATTCACTAGGATTATTATTCATAATCTTCATACTTCCCCAAGACAAAGGATCAGTCAAGGTCCAATTAGAGTTTTTATTAATTCTAAATAAACTTTTTGACTACTGCATCTTAGTTAATGAACCTCTATACATGTATGGAATATATGAAATCAAGATTAATGATGAAGAATTTACCATAGGAGGAAACTGGGTAAACAATGTTGAAATATTTCATATACAGTATATCACAATTCCAACTAAATTTCCAATGCCTCTGCAGAATTTCAACCTTTAAGGCTTCTCTCAAGCTGTTCAAACCTACCAACTAAGTGAGAAAAAAAAAGGGCAAATTTTCATGGCATTTTTTGAGAACCAAAATGGTTTTTGATCTAAAGATCACCCCATAGCCATGATTAAAAGGCCCAATGTGGAATTAGCACTAAATATTAAGCTTCCTTACTCTCCAAACTTCAGGAGAAAAGAATACTCCTCCAGTCCCACGTACAAAGCTTCTTTTGAAACACACATCTAAGAGCTGATAGAAATCCAAGTACTGAGAAAATTTTGACATAATAAACAATTGAAAATAAACACACCTGTTATCATAGCATGGCACACTGAAAAGTCTAGAATTGTTGGAGATTTTAGGATGCTCAACAACTACAACTAGGCAGACTATTATCCCACACCCAGTATTGATCATGCCGCAGATAACCTATCAAAGGCCAAAAATATCAGCACTATAAGTATGATGAAAGGATTCCACCAGATAGCCCTTAGCCCTGATAGTATGAAATTCATGAGTATCATATACTTTCTAGGAATACATCATAATCTCAAAATAGAATTTGGAATTAAGGATGCTCCCTCCTACTTCCAAAGGATGATGGAAAATGGTCCAGGAAACTTCATCAGAAAAGGATGGATGAAAGTTTATGTAAAAAATGTAATTATATATTCTGATTGATTGGATATCCATATGAAGAAAGTGATACTAGTTCTTAAACCAATATATCAAGCAGGAACAAAAGTTTCTATGAATTAATGAATTTTTCTTTGGGTATGTAGAACTGAAAGGTTTAGGAAATTTAGTATTAGTTCTAAACATAGAAGCAGACCAGAATGAGATATCTGAATAAACTAACAGGCCAATGCCCCCCAAAAAATCTGATATTCTCTTCTTCATCAGTTTTTGTAGTTATGATATAAATTAAATACCAAAGAATGCTTATGAAAAATGCAAAAAAAACACCCTTTTTGAGATGGCCCATAAAAAAATTAAGAACAATGAAAGCATCAAGAAATCTATTTCCTCAACCCCAGTTTTAATCCAACCGGAATAATCTAAACCTTTGAAAATATATATAAATGAAGGAATGAATGTTTTAGGAGTGGCATTACACCAATAGATAATTGAGAATTTAAAATCAGAATGGAAACCAGTTTTCTTCATATCCAGAAAAATAGAGGACATAGACAAAATATATGGATCCAGCAATATGAAATGTGTAGCTCTAGTATGGTCCCTGGAGAAACTACATTAAATGATTGGAGGGAATCAATTAAAAGTTATCACAGACTGAAATTCTGTAAGAATTTCAATTGATATTAAGAATCAGAGTAGACACATTCTTAGGTGGAAAATATATATCAAAAAATACAGAGGTCAAATGTCAATAATCCATAAAGCTGGTGAAAAAAAATCAGAATGCTGATAGTCTGAGCAGAAATTACCTTACCAATAAACCTAAAAACCATGTTCATCAACCTGAGGATAATGAAATATTACCAATACTCAACATGAGTAGGTGTGCACTGGGGCTCCCATGATGGTTATGAACATCTGTGAACTAGACCAATCACTCTTTGAGTCTATCCAGGTGAATTATATTCCTGAAATAAAGAAGCTCATCTGCATTATGAAATGTAGTTCTCCTTTCCGTGAAACCTTGCATAGACTCCCTGGTACCTCTCTCAAACCATAAAACACAGGAGGTTTCACCTTATGGAATGGCCTAGTATAATATAGACACCTAAAATATATGTTCATAGTTTTAAAAAAGCAATAAAAATTTAGAAAAATACTGGAACAATGCCATTATGACTGATATTCAGGAAACTTATCCTCCAAAAGAAACCTAGATAAAGTGAGGAAAACTTCTTGGCGGTAAAATCAGAGACAAATAACTATAAAATATGTCTCCAGTTTTAAATATCTCTAGAAATCCAAAATTACCACTGGGGTAAGGTTTGGTCTCCTACAGAAATTTCTGAACCAACAACTATATGAAAATAATAATTATGGACCTTGTGAAGGGCCTACCATCATGAGGAGAATACTCTTATAGCTCTTAAATATTTATAGTAGACAGATTTTCCAAGAATGAAAAGTTCCTACGTGGAAAAAAGAAGAAACTGATATGAATGTAGCCTTAATCTTTCCAGATAGGATCTAAGCTGGTTTAAGTATACCAAATATAAATATCAGTGATACAGAAAAAATAATTAACTCTGCACCAGAAATTATTTTATGTAACTTGCTAGCAAGTGCCATCAAGGAGCCCAGGCCCAATATAAAACCAAGATGAGTTCAAGGTCCAGAAAATATCAGTTCCAGCTTTTTCAAATCTTGAATGCACATTCACTATGCATAGTGGACAGTAACTGTGAACCAAAAAATTTTTTGGGCTGACTGAGAGGATTATCCAAAAATTTGAGTCAGTTCTTATAGGATTCTTTTGGTTTGTGCTGGATTACATGAATGTAGCTGAATATTTCCATGAATGGGTTAGTCACTTTCCTGAATTAGAAATGATTAAAAATAGGAGAAAAAAAATCTACCATTAAAAAAGCCTCTTATATAATAACAATGTCAGGTCTATGATACCAGGAACCGTGCAGTCCTTTAGCTACAGAGAGTGATAAAAATTCTGGAATAATAATAATAATTATTATTCCAATAATAAACACTTGGAAGCTCAAATAAATGATATAATAAGAGCAGCTGCAAGGTTTAATTGGTTTGGTAATGAATGGTTTTCAATATAATATAAAAGAGGGGCCACAGTATTATACTACTGGGGATCTTTACAGACTAGCAACCTCTCTTCAAGGGGCCTCCTTAGGCAGTTTAAGAACCTTGGAATGAAGATGGGTGCCTTAGAAAGGACTTATTCCACTAATGACCGGGCTTAACAGCACAAATGGACAAGACAGGAAGGGTAAAACTCACTCTGAGCACTTTACCACGAGAATCCTGAAATAATTGGAAGGGTTTCAGAGCAGATGGGGTGGATTGCTTGACTATTCAAGGGTTGATAGGTTAATAAGAGTAAATAATACTACTACAGACAAAGTCATAAATCACTTGCTTATCTTCATATAAGCACTTGATCAACAATGACAGGGTTTCTGACTGATAATAAGAATTCCTGGTAAACTGATTAACTGATCTCAAATAATGGATCCAAAGAGGTCTGTATAAATACCTTTTTGGGGTGATTTTTTGAGCTTCTCAGGGCACGTAGAGAGGGTTCTGCTCGTGGGCTGAGGCTGGAAAGCCAGTCAGGGAAAGATTGGCACGTCCACTTGGTGCTGTCAATCAGCTGACCTTAGATCTGCTGGATTTCTGTACTATTTTAGCCACAGGATCTGTTAATCTTTTATGGCGTAAATTTGATCATTCTGTACTCATCCTTCATTTGTACTATTGGTATTGCTTTTGTTAAAAATTGCCGCCTTACAAGTCCCCTCTATCATCCAACTACCGCACACTCTAGAAAGGAGTGTGAACACTCCATTCTGATGCTTCCCGGACCCACTCTTGAGACTCTGCTCCAGATCCCCAGGGCTCCTCCTGGGGGTCCTGCTTCTTCCTCACCTCATTCTCTACTCTCTAGCCAATCTGCGCTCTCCCAAAAAACAACCTCTCATCAGTACGACTCGACCAACACTCTATTCTTTTTATCTTTCTTTTGTTTCCATTCTTCTTATCTTTATTTTTCTCCATAATCAAGACTTGCCGCCTCAACTCTTGATCCATTGTCTTGTTCTCTTCTTGCCTGGTAAGAGATCCATCCAAACAGTTCCTACCATTCATAAACTCTGATTCTTTTTCTATTTCAGATATTCTCACATCTCTTCTAGCCCCAGCCTCTCTTCTGCCGCTCATGTTGTCCTTACTCTGATCATAGTCCTAGCTGTTGGTGTCCTTTTTATCCGTCTCATTATCCATTCTCATGTGTGAATCAGTTGGCTCTATTCCTAACCTCCTGTCTGCAGCTTGCTGGTTTTTAGTTCTAAGAAATTCAATCTCAAAATTAACACGGTTTTAAGCCAAAAAAGGAGTCAAACCAATTGAAAATGAACAAACCGGCTGGAGCCAACAACTATTTTCATCAAGTTTCCCTCAAAGCCTTGGTCAATGACATCCCTCCTCTCAATGAAGACAACTATTCTTTTTGGCAAGAAAAGATGCTGATGCTCTTCAATCTCAAGGAAATAAAGGAATTTATAACCAGGAATTCAGGCCAACTAACAATAAAACAAGATCACGAAATCCAAGCTATCATCCTCTTTAAATTAGACAGCGTCACCCACGCCAATGTGGTCAATCTGACAAATATTTCCTCCTCTAAGTTGCTCTGGGCCAAGATTACCCGTTGATTTGCCTCGTCCAAAACTGCAAATAGAGCCCAAGTCTTCAGTCAGTTTCTGCACGCTCCTTTTAATGAAAATGCGATAGAAAGCTTCATCACCGATACCAAGAAATCACTTACACAAATGGCAGACGTGGGCATAGAACTACTAAAAGATATACTCGCGTATCTTATTCTGTTCAAATTTCCCCCCTCTTCTGGAGAAGCTCAAACAGCAAGTCATGAATGTAGAGAAGCTGATCATGGTAGAAATAGTTTTTAATAACCTCACCCAATACAACAACAAACGGAAGGCCCAACCCAAAGTAGGCAAGTCAACTTCCAATGTCACACTAGCAACTACCAATGGCAGAGCCAAAAGAGACAATAAAAAGGTACAACTCAGGTGTAGAGAAGGCTATAACAATCCAAATGCCCCTCATCCTGAGACCTCCTGTTTTCATCTTCATCCTCAAATCGCGCCAGGATGGTGGGTCAAACAGCAGAATGAGTGGAAAAATAAAATCAAAAAGAATCCAACTATCAACTATCATACCCTGCTTACCCTCTGGATCAATTCCAACAACACACCAAACCTTCTGTTGGACTCTGGTGCAAATGTTCACACATTCAAAGACCTTAAGTTCTTTACCTCAATCAATCTTCAAGACAACCCAGAAGAAATCAAGACTGGTAAACTAGAAGCCAATCTGAAGGTTTGAGGTACTGGTACCGCTCCACTAGAATGGAACAAGTCAATTATAACGTTAGAGGTGTGTATGTACGTTCCAGATATAGTGGTAAACCTGATCAGTCCAGGCCTTCTAGCAAAGAAAGGATGCAGTCTTCTTCAAGAACGCAACTGATTCACTATTACCCAAAACAACATGGTTGTTCTAAGAGGATTAATTTGAGACAACCTATTTTTAATCGAGAAACCTTGAGCCGCGGGTGATAACCTCTCAGTTAATCTTATAAATCAATCCTCCGCCTCCACCATCATTGAATCTCTGTCTCTATCAGATCTTCATAAGATGTATGGTCACGCAGCAATCTCTACTCTGAAGCCCATTCTGAAAGATAGGTTCTCTAAGGAAGAACTAAATAACTTCCAATGCGACAGCTGTGTAAGAAGCAAAATCACTAAATCTCCTTTCTCAGAAACTTCAAAACCATCATCTAAGCCTCTCAAAAGGATCCATCTTGATCTGATTGGACGGATTACTCCTCAATTGAAGGCGGGCCACCGCTACATTCTCACTCTTGTCAATAACTTTTCCGGCTATCTCTCTGCATTTCCTCTACTGTCTAAAGATGAAACCCCGGAAGTCATAATCAATATCCTTGAGACAGAATTCAAAAAACTCAATTAATTCCCAACATAAATTTTCTCAGATAAAGGCACGGAGTTCACCAATAAAACTCTGAAGGATTTTGCCATATCTAAACACATCAAATTAATCACGTCAGAACCGTACCACTCTCAACATAACAGTCCATCGGAACAAGCCAATCAAACAATTGTCAAATCTGCATGCGCGATGTTCTCCTCTTCCAGATTAACTAAAAACTACTGGCACATAGTAATTAGAAGCTGCTGTTTTATGCTAAATCAGATCCCAAGGGAAGGTAATGACCAATCTCCCTGGGAACTTATTTTCAAAAAGGTTCTCCCTACTAACTATTTGGAACCTGTAGGATCACCAGTTATATACTTGGGAAGCCATCTTCAGAGAGGAAGGAAATTCAACAAAAAAGGTTTAGAGGGAATCTTAGTTTGTTTCAATCCAATTTTCCAATCTTATCTTGTATTAAGCTCATCCGGTGCTGTCATTGAAACCAAACATGTCCAGTTTCTCAAGAACAATATTTCTCAATTCCTGCTCCTTGAGTCTCCTGGACTCAATCTCTTCTCTCGAGTTAGTTTGGAATTGGACAACTCCGACTATTCCTCTGTCAAAAAACAATATACAATTTGGGATTTGCCTGAAGACCCCTCTGAATCAGAGTCAGATTGCGAGGAGAAGAACTGTGTGGATTCCATAGATTTGTCTACTCCAAGTTCTCTTTCTCACCCTACTCTGGCAGAACCGCCTGAATCATCCATATACCAAAGACCCCAACACGAAATCAAGAAGCCTCAGCAATATGGTTTACACCATTATTACAAACCTCCCTCCTATAAGGCCGCGGGCAAATGCCCCGAGTGGCCTCAATGGAAGAAAGCCACTGAAACTGAATTAGAAGTTATAGAATTGCAAGACATTTGGGAAGAATACTATGAAAATACGGATAACCTTCTACATACGACTTGGGTCTTAAAAGTGAAAGGAAACTGCCATGGTGAACCAGTCAAATACAAAGCCCGCTTATGTGTCCAAGGCTTTGATCAAGTATTAGGAGTCGACTACAATGAAACTTGGGCGCCTACCGGAAAAATTGGATCTCTGCGATTAGCTCTAGTATACGCCTTGAAGGAAAAGATTAAACTCACCCAATTAAACGTCAAAGGCGCATTTCTACATGCTCCTCTGGAAGAAACAGTGATTATAAGGAAACCAGAAGGATCAAGTAGAAAATCTCCATATCTAAAACTAAAAAAATCCTTGTATGGTCTGAAAAAATCACCAAAAAATTGGTACAAAAACCTCACGTTGTGTATTAAATCTCAAGGATACAAGGAGTCAACGAGAAATCCTTGCCTCTACCTCAACCGCAAGACAAAAGAAATATTATATTTCCATGTGGAGGACTTAATTGATGTGGTTAAATCCAACACCTTCAAATCAAACTTCCTCAGTCGATTCCAGAATTCTTCATGTCATCCACCCAACACCATACTGGGGATGCTCATGGAAATTGAACAGGATTAAATCCTCTTGAGTCAACCTAACCACATCAATTGTGGACTAGAAGAACTTGGTCTCTTGTCTAGTAAAGACACAATTTCTCCACTAACTCAAAACCTCAATCTCAAACCTGCCTCTGGAAATGATTATGCAGAATTCTGCCAGATAAATATCAACTATTGGTCTTCAATTGGTCTTCTCAATCATATATCTCAGTACACTTGTCCGTACATATCCTTCTCTGTATCCAGCCTTGCTAGGTTCAAAACCAACACCGGTTTGAGCCACTGGCGGGAGGTCCGGAAAGTATGGAAGTACTTGAAGACAACCAAAGACTTCAAACTTATCATCAAATATGACCTAAAACAGGACATCCTCTCAAGCTTTATCAATGCCACTTGGGGAGAAAATCCTACCTTTCAAAAATCTCAAACCGGATAAATTGTCTTCCACTACAGAAGCCCAGTTATTTGGAACTTGACTCAACAATGGAATATCACCTATTCCTCCACCAAATCGGAACTTAATGCCCAACTCAACTGTTATCTGGAAATCAAATGGATCAGGCACCTCATCAATGAAATCTCCCAAAGTCCTGAATTCAAACCTAAGCTACACATAGACAACAAAGGCTTAGACGACAAGATAACAAAATTGAACTATCATTCAAAGTCTTGGCACATAGACATAAAGACTAAAGGTCTTTGCAAAGACTTTGAAAATCAGGAGTTCAAACTGAACCTCATTCCCGGCCAGTCCATGGTTGCCGACTCACTCTCAAAAGCATCCTTGATTAGTTCTCTTCAACTTTTGCAAAAGAAATTATTCTCAACGTGCAATAAGTAATCTATTGGAGGATCCACTTACCAGTCATGGGGAGTGTTAAGAATTGCCGCCTTACAAGTCCCCCCTATCGTCCAACTACTGCACACTCTAGAAAGGAGTGTGAACACTCAATTCTGATGCTTCCCGGACCCACTCTCAAGAATCTGCTCTAGATCCCTGGGGCTCCTCCTGGGGGTCCTGCTTCTTCCTCACCTCCTTCTCTACTCTGTGTCCAATCTCCACTCTCCCAACAAACAACCTCTCATCAGTGGGACTTGACCAACACTCTATTCTTTTTATCTTTCTTTTGTTTCCATTCTTCTTATCTTTCTTTTTCTTCTCTTCTTTCTTTTTCTGCATAATCAAGACTCGCTGCATCAACTCTTGATCAATTTTCTTGTGCTCTTCTTGCCTGGTAAGAGATCCATCCAAACGGTCCTACCATTCATAAACTCTGATTCTTTTTCTATGTCAGACATTCTCACATCTCTTCTAGCCTCAGCCTCTCTTCTGCCACTCATGTTATCCTGACTCTGATCATAGTCCTAGCTGTTGGTGTCCTTTTTATCCGTCTCATTATCTATTCTTGTGTGTGAATCAGTTGGCTCTATTCCCAACCTCCTGTCTCTAGATTGCTGGTTTTTAGTTCTAAGAAATTCAATCTCAAAATTAACAGCTTTAAAGCGGGCAGATGTGGATGTTTACTAATCTTATATCATCTGCTGATCACTTAGGTAATTTTTAATAATTTTTATGAACACTCCTTGTAGTGTTTCCTCGTCTTCAAACATCAGGGTCAGTGATTTACATGGTAATCCTTGATCTTTGATTTATTATTAAAAAATGTTTTAAACTTGATTTTCATTAATTTTATTTGAGTTTTGATCCTTTTAGATTATTAGGAATGCATATGTCAATTTGTTACATATGCTAGGCAACTTTAACCAGGTTGTAGCTCTTCTGAGCGGTACCTGGTTGTCAGATTAGTCAAAACTGATCCAGACGCGGGGATCATTTAGTACAGATGCGCGTGGGGTAGGATCTGCTGCGTGCGTGGCAGAGTTAGCTGCGCGCAGGTTTCTAGTACGCGGGAATCTGCTACTACAAGTAAATAGGGATATGTAATGATGTGGGGCTGTGCGCAAGAATTGTGAAATAACACATTTCTGCGTGTTACTCCTAAAATATACACAACCCCTCAATTCTGAGTGAATTTTAGGTGTGAACCGTATACGGGACAACACGTGTGAAATATTAGAATGGCCAGTAAAGTGCCATACTGGTGTTGTAATTTTTAGTACTTTTCTTTTTAATTGTTTTAAAAATGTAAGGACTTGGAATTCAAGGGTGGGGTCAGTGAGTCACCCTACCTAATTTTGGGTGGGAATCCATTTCTCTAATAATATTTATGGATTTCTCACTCCTTATTTTGTTAATTGAGATATTCTTATTTTTCATAGTTTTGTGTTGCTATTGAAAGGTTGCTCTGTACATAGTAGCAAGCTGACATTCCCCCACTCTAAGATATGTCTATATCTTAAAAAAAACATTTGGGTCAATGCCTTCTGCTGGCTCTTTAATTCCTTAGGTGTATGGGTCCGTCAGGGATATCATGTTCAGGCAAAAATTCATCTTTATCAGCTGATTCTCCCTTGTATCTAACTAGGTGGAGTCTGACGTCTTTTCCATTGATCCTATCTTTTTTATCTTTAAGGATCTTTCTAATTTTTCCTTTGTATTTTTCAGATTCTTTTGTAACAGGTATTGCAAGTGAAGGAGTATTTTCTCCATTCCTTGCATGGTAGTGTTTGATGAGACTTACTGGGAAGACTGTATGTTTTCTGGAAATCTCATCACTAAGGATTACTTCCACAGCATTTTTACCAAGAAGTTTATTAATGGTGAAAGGTCCAACAAAAGCTGGTCTAAGCTTTCTATTTCCAGCTAAGTTGGTAAATTTGGGAGTAGAGATCAAGACTTGATCACCAATCTTGAAATCAGGCTCCTCATGGGTTTTATCCCACCTTTGCTGGTTATACTCCACAGCATCCTGGACACACTTAACAGAATGTTTGTTAGCTACATCTATCATGTTTTTGAAACTAAGTGATGTAGGGTGAATATTTGTTAGCGGGTGGTTAAGGTTATCCTTGGGTAATTTAGGAATCCATCCTCTTTCTAGTATGTAGGGTGCTTCCTTAGTAGTAAAGTGCTTGCTACTGTTGTAGGCCATTTCCAGTGCAGGTCAAAGGACAACCCAATTGTGGCAATAACTGTCAGAATTCTTTTATTCTAGTCCAAAGCCACAGAATCTCCTGAGCATGTCTTCCAGCGTCTGGATCATTCTTTAAGCTAAGCCATCTGTCTGAGGGTGATAAGCTGTAGAGAAAGCTAAGGTGGTTCCAAGAATATCATGAAGATTTCTCCAGAACTCAGAGGTGAATTTAGGATCTCTGTCACTGATAATAATCTTGGGAACTCCAAAATCAACAATGAGTCTGTTCCAAAATAATAGGGCAACTTCCATAGCAGTGTCTTCCTTGTGATCAGGTAGAAAATTTTCTTTCTTGGAGAACCTATCCACAATGACTAAGACTGAGTTGTAGGAATAGGCTCCTCCTGGTGGTAGTCCAGGTACAGATTCCATGTTGATGATCTCCCATGTTTTCTTGGGTTCAGAAATCTTTTGCAGTAGACCAAACCATTTCCAAGTGGTCCTGTTGGACTTCTGACAAGTTTCACAACTGGTAACATACCGTATAGTGGATTCTTTCCAATTAATCCACCTAGCAGTTTTTCTAACCTTATCTAAGGTTTTATCAGAAGATAAATGACCAGATGAGCAATTATCATGGCACTCAGCCAAGAAATGTTTGATATGGTCATCCTTAGTTAAGACTATAACACTTGAATGTTGATGCCTATAGTATACTAGACCATCCCATATGGTGAACCTATTGGCTTTGTATGGTTTCAAAAGAGGTTCAGGTAGGCTATTGATCAATTTAGATGGTGGAGAATTACTTTCCATAATAGTGATCAGAGATTCCATGCCAGAATTTTAAGATTCTTTGATTGAGTTGAAAAATGATTCATTCAGTTCACAAATGTGGATTCCCATTAAAGTAGCTTCAATTTTCAACCTGTTAATGTTAAGGATAGGTAAGATATCATTATCCTCCGGATCATAAGAAGGGTTACTTGGGTCATTGGTTAAAGCATTCCTGCTGAAACTATCAGCATTCTGGTGCTTAGTCCCAGCTTGATGAACTATGGTCATCTGAACTCTGTATTGTTGTATTGCTATCTGCCATCTTAACATGTGCCTAATAGGGGTCTTCATGTTCATCAATGTCCTGACACCATTTCAGTCAGTAATCATGGTGAAATTGGTGCCCTCCAAGTAATAATGGAGTTTCTCTAGAGCACATACTAAGGCAAGACATTCCATTTGACTTGCACCATACCTTTTCTCAGTGTCTTTAATTTGTCTGTATATGAAGAGTATAGGTTTTTCCACTGGTTTTTCATCCTCTATAACTTCTTGGTGTAAAGCAGCTCCTAGCCCTTCCATGATAGCATCTATGTAGAGTTTGAAGGTTTTAGAATAATCTGGCTGGATCAGTACTGGAGCTGAGGTCATTTCCATTTTGAGTTCCTCATAGTTCTTGACTCTGTCATGAGTCATTTCAAACACGGTGGTGTTGTTGCAGATCTCATACAGACACTTGGTTAGAAGAGCAAATTTTGGTAAGTACTTCTTATAGTAGCTGCAGAAGCTAATAAAAGATAGGAGTTCAGGTTTATTCTGAGGCAGAGGCCTATTCATTACTGCTTCTATCTTGTTTTGGTCAGAAGCTAAGTTTGGTCCAGAGACAATGTGTCCTAAGGCCTTGAGTTCCCCGTAGCCAAAGTTACACTTTTTCATTGTTACTTTTAATCCCACGGCAGAGATGGTTTTAAGGAGTAGCCTTAATTTCTCCATGTGCGTATCCCAATGATCAGAGTAAATGATAACATCATAAATGTATACCATCATCCATCGCTTCCTGATGAATGATCCCACAAAAATATCCATCATCCTTTGAAAATGAGAAGGAGAATTTTTTATACCAAAAGGCATCCTAAGATACTCATAAATTCCCAAATGACAGATAATCCTAATAAATTTCTGGCTATCAGGGCTGATAGGCATTTGGTGAAAACCTTTCAGCATGTCCATGGTAGTGATGTACTTAGCTTTGGACAGGTTATGCAGAGCATGGTCAATCCTTGGAATTGGATAATAATCAGCTTGGGTGTAGTTGTTCGGCATTCTGAAATCTCCAACCATTCTTGACTTATCATTGTGCCAAGCTATAATTACTGGGGTAGTGATATCCACTTCTTCATTGTGTCCTACTTTCCTTAAGACTTGTAAATCAACCAAATCTTGAATATGGGTTTCCAGAGCAGCTCTAGATTTTGGACTAGAAGGGTAAGCAGGTCTCCTGAGGTTAGTTGGGTAAGGATGCTTAATGGTCAGAGTTAGGATCATATCATGTCCTTTGATGTTACCAATGGGGTGATCCTTGGTACAGAAAGCATTCTGATTTTCAAAGCATACTTGTAGGATATTCCCTTTTTGTTCTTCAGTGAGAAGGGAATTCAAAGCAGCTTGAGAGAATTATTCCTGATTTAAACTTTCTAAATGTTTTTCATAAGTTGAATCAGAAGTTTGAGCATTGACTTGGCATATTTGGAACTTCTGCTTTCAGTCTCCACCTATAGTGAATTATCTACCCTTGCTTTGGAATACATCTATACCATATGAGAAAAGAGAATCATTTCCAAGGATAAAGTAATCACATACTCCGTTTTCAAGCACTAAAAATTCAATTTTCAGTTTGAGTGATCCTTTAGAGTGAGGGAGTATGATATCAGAAGACCATACTCCAACAGCATTGAGAGCAGAATTACAGCTGCTGAACTCAGCCTGAGGTACTGGTAGTAAGTTCAGTTTCCAGTTTGGGTCTTGTTTCTCAAGGTAAGTTGAACCAACACAAGAGCAAAAGGCTCCACTGTCTATAAGTAACTTAACAGGGGAACCTTGGATTAAACCAGTAGCATAGCATTTTTTGCCTGAAGTGTAACTTTTACTGGCAGAAGGTTTTAGAGTCAAGGCCTTAGCCTCAGAGATGTGGTGAATCTTCATTTTGGGATTCCATTTTTGAGGTAAGTTAGAATCCTCATTGACGGAATTTATGTCCAGAGGGGACTCAATACTTCCTTCAATAACATTGATGGGGTTAGTGATCATTCAATCACAATCAGAGAGCAATCCATAAGTATCATCAAGGTGAGGGTTAGGATTGTCATACTCTTCTCCTTCAATAAGAGTAAACCTCTTCCTAGGTAGTGGACAATCAGGTTTTACGCGTCCTGTTTGGTTACAGTTCAAACATACTTTTTCCTTTGATTCTGGAGTCTTCTTGAATTCCAAGGTAGTTGGATTTGTAGAAGGGGATTCCTTAGTTTTGGAAGTATATTCTTCCCTGTTCCTAGTATTTTGTTCCCTGGGAAGTCTGTTGAATCTTTTATCAAGAACATTCATATCAATAGTCTCTTCCAACACACCTATTAATTTAGAAAGATCTGAATCCATAGGCATCCTGCACCTTACACTGTGGTTGATCTGTCCGGGACATAAGTTGAGGGGTCTTTCATTGACTTCTTCTCTGTCAGCACCCGGGTAGAAACAGTCTAACCTCTTTTTTTGGTCTAAGCACCACTTATGAGGTTTGTCCTTGGATTGATCAAACTGGGAGGTTTCAAAAGTTTTCATCATCTTTCTTTTCCAAATCCTAGTACCAAATTGTACTTTGATCAATTCTTTCCAAGAACTTCAGGATAAAGATCCAACTTCTTCTCTTTTATTGATAAACAAATCAAGAGCTACTTCTTCAAATAGTCTGGGCAATCTTACCACAGATATTTCATCAGTGAGCTCATAAGAAGAAAGTGTATAGTCAATAAATTTAATGAAACTGACATGGTTGTATTCTCCTCCTACAGAGAATTTAGGCCATTCCGTAATGGGTGGAATTAACTTCAAAGCCTGCTAAATTTCAGGAGTAGGACTGGGTCTGAAAGACTCATTCCTAGTTATCATGGTTCTGGGAGGAACACTAGAAGTACTGGTGGACCTAGCAGGTTTAGTTTCTTCTAGTTCAATGACTGGAGAGTTAGTAGAATTGACCTTAAGGTCTCTGAGATCATTCTTAATTGTACCTGACTCCAACTCAAGTTTATTGCTTAATGAGTCAATTTTGTAAATCAGATGAGCTGAAGGAGTAGGACTAGTTTTCTTAACTTCTTCCTTAAGCTGTTCACTGGTTTCAAGAATATCTTCCTGAAGAATTGATTGGTTATCATAAATATGTTTCATCAGGTCCAACTTACTAGATTTTATACTATCCGTGATTTTTTGTATCTCCAACTCATCAATTCTCATAATCTGAGACTGGGTATCAATCACTGCAAAAATACTCAGACTCAATTTTTCCAATTGTTGATAAACTTTGTCAAAGCATTGGCTAATAATAGTAAAATTGTGAGACACATTTACAGAAAAGCTATTAAGAGCTTCTACATCTAATTGTGGTACACCTTCTTCCACTTCTGTGCTAGGGATATTATACTGTCCCAATACATTGGGATACTTGACTTCTGATGGGCTGAGGACCTCTTCTTTTTGGGGTCCTTTCCCTTTAAGGAAGCTCACTGATCCCAAGTATTCCAGTTCTGCACATAGCCTTCTACTTCTTTCTTTGGGATCAACCTTTGCAGAGAAATGTGAGATTTCTTTGCCAGAGAAATAGCTTTTCTCATACCTGATTGATCCTCCTGGGTCTGAGCCAATTTGAATTGTTCCCAATAAATCACGTTTTCTTTCACTAATACCTTGACTCTTTCCTCCTTGGTTGAGTCCAGCTTGGATGGCGTAGGAGGACCTGTACCCTCCTGGGTTTAGCTTTTGGGCAAAGGTGTGGTGACCAAATCTGGACACCCTGGACCACATGCAGAAAATTCAAAAAAATTTTTTACAATGCTTTTATTTAGGTGTCATTCAAAAAAAAAAAAAAAAAAAAAAAATTGGAATTTTTTTTTTGTATCAGTATCACTCCTCCAATTTCATAATCCTTACAAGCATTCCTATTTCCCAGTGGTCTAGGACAGACCTCTCTTGGTCTCATCACCTAGGAATTGCGTTCAATTCCTTCTCTCTTTGTTCCCCCCTTCCTGTTGGCCTGTTGAAATACTTTTGATTCTCTCATGGTCCTCTTGACTCTCCTGTTTCATTCTTTTCCCTTGTTCCATTCTTTTACTATGGGTTTTCATTCCTTTTCCTATGTTTCATATTTCTGTTCCTACTCATTTTATTCATTTCTTCTGATCTCATTTACCCGCTCCAACTTGTCAATCACACGCTCCAACTGGTCAACTTGCGCGGGTAACTTCATGACGGGTGACACATGCATATGCATTATAGGCAAAACTCATTCCACCTAAATACTATGCTCAGAGCCAGTCCTTGTCTCCCTTTTCCCTGCCGGACTTTCTTCTTCATCTTTGTCGGACGTATCCTCAAGATCCATTAACTGAAGTAAAAGGACAATGATGGTTCCAATAAGAAGGTCTTAGCCACCGTGGAGGACATAGCATAATTTGGTGCAATGACTAGCTTAACTCACTGTCTGACCGTCTCATCTATGTCATTCTCATTCTCAATTTTCTCCTTCTCAAAGTTGTATAGTTTCTTTCCTGGCTCATATGTGTATGGTGGTTATCTTCTGAATTGGCTAAGAGCTCTCTTATTTACATCAGCTTGGGTATGGAACCTCTCAACATGGTTGTTCTATCTCATCTTGTTGTGATTGTTTCTCTAACCAAGTTTTTCAGATTTCTGGTTTTAAAATCATCATTCTTTTGACAAAATTCAAGATCATAATTCATCATGGCCAAACGCGCGGGCCAAGACCTGCTTGGCCCAATCTTCCTCCGGTGGGACCATCACCCCAAGTCCCAATTGCAACCTCACCACCATCACCATCACCATCATCCCTCCTGGGACTCTTCCACCAACCCCATCAGCCCAGCAGCCCACACAATGGCTGATGATGATGATGAAGAGCGCCATTTGGCTGCCATCCAACAACTGCGCAAGCCCATCATCTCCATCCCTTCCTAGACCCACCTACTCAATCTTCCTCAAACCAACTCAAATCCCAATTAGAATCCTACATCCATTCCATCCAGCTGGCCATTGACCTCCCCGATGATCTCAATCACTTGCACTTCTTCCAACTCATCAGGATCTCTTGCTCCACCAAGGCTTGCTGTCAGCCTCCTGGATGCCAAGACCCTTGCTATCCTATAGCTTCCAGAGGTGATAGAGTAAATAATAAATATATTATTTAATAAATGCAGCAAAAATCCATAAAATATTTGGATTAAGCTTATTGCAAGGTTAAGTGGTTTGGTTATTGTTTATTGTTTTAAATCAATATGAATAAATTGATCATTAAATATTTTTATAGAGGGGCCACAATTATATTGGCGATCTTTAACACCTCTCTTCAGGGATTTCAGTATGAAAGCATGTATTCCTGGTTACTTTGGGCTCTTTAGTTCAAAGAATACTTTACCCAAAGATAATATGTATATAAAATACAAGTTGGAGTGGCAGGACCTTGTAGCCAAGCTGCCACGACAGATAGAGAATAATAAAAATCACTGGTATATTATTGAATCCTTTGGGTATCTGTTTGAGACGTGCACTGATGGGTTAAACCAGTATAGTGGGGTTATAAGGTTTTTCAGCAGTTTTAATTGATATAAAAGAGGTTGAGGATGGATATTATTGATCAGACATTGCCATAAATCACTTACTCATCTCTTATAAGTACTTGATTACCTTGGCACGGTGTCTGGATATGAATATAACTGGGTCTCTGCCCATCAATATCCTCAAAAGAGATCTTTATTTATAGCTTTTGGAGTCCCAATATTGTCCTTCTGAGGGTTGTAGGTGCTCAAAGGGACGGAAACCAAGGCTGGCAGGGTAACCAGGGGTAGCCTGTCATGTGTTCTTGGTGCTATAGCAGGGTTAGCATCTAATTCCTGAGGGTATGGGAATTATTCCACTTTATAATAGACATTAGAACGTGTGAATAACAATAATCTGTCCTAGTTATGTATTATTGAATTAATTATTCTTAGTAAATGTTCCCAGTAATTTAATAATTATATAAATAGACATTTCTATGGACATCTTGATGTCAGGTAAGTTCTCATAATGTATTATATAACTGGAGTAAAAGTCATAATATTGATTTTACTCCTTATTTTCCAGTTCCAGTTGATTTACTAAGATAATTACTTAAAAACATAAGTCATGTGAATTCATGTAATAATTTTACATCGTTGAATTTCTCAGTATGTAACAAAGATATTGATGTCTAGAAATTTTCATAAAATTATATTAAATTATTTTAATATATTTTTAGAAGTTGTCATTGTCTTATTTTTGACATTCTTGGTACTTTGAATTATATTTAATAAAAAATACCTATAAGGGTTATTTAAGTATTTTTAAATAATATTATGTATTTTTAGACTTTCTACTATCCACGGGAACATTTATCACATATGTAGAATGCTCCCGTGTAGGTTGTAGCATGTTTACGTGGTACCTGAGCCTCTCAAGCCTCTTGTCACTCTGTCAACCCGTATTCCCGCGGCTGCATACTTGTCAGAGGCCCCGGGCTGCGTACACAACCTCAAAGGAGTGACAGGGCTGTATCTCAGCTGCGCGCCGGTGCATTGGCTGCCGTGGCTGCGTGCGGGAATTGTGAAAAAACACATTTCCCCCCGTAACTCCTAAAATATACAAAACACCTCAATTTTGACTGAATTTTAGTTGTGAAACCTATACGTGACAATGTGTGTGAAAAATTTAATTGGCCAAAAAGCTCAATAATGGAGACGTAGTATTTTGGTTTTTCTTTCCTTGATTATTTAAAAATATGAGGAGTTGGATTTCAAGGGTGGGGTCAGTGAATGACCCTACCTCATTTTGGGTGGAGACCTCATTCCTGTCATAATATTTTTGGTTTTCCTACTCCTTCTTAGGTTAATTGTATTATTATTATTATTATTTTATTTTTGTTACTTTTGCAGCTTGCTCTGCAATAGTAGCAAGCTGACACTTGCATCAACCAAATCTTCAACCTCCTCAAACTGCTCATCAACCTACTCAACTACGCTCACAGCTTGATCAAAAAGCCACAGCTCTGGTTGATCCGTAGATGGACGCGTGCATCAATGTTGGAGATCAAGAGGACTATTGATCTCAACAAGCGCTTGCTCAACTCTCAATCAAACCTCTCCTGTCACAACCATGACAACCCCCACCACACCCCTGACACCTATCAACTTCCACTCAATCCCCCTTGGTCTGCAAATCTGCCAACATTGACCGCCTATCAACTTCCACTTGCACCCCCCTTCCATCTTTGGGTGGGGGTGGAAAAGCGTTGTCTACTGCCCGCAAACATCCGCGGGCGGTCTGGTTCAATTTTTCCCCACCCCTTCCGCCTTTGGGTGGGGGTGGGTGATCTTTGTGTTGTCGCGCGCGCCCATCCGTGGATGGATGCAAAAAAGGTGAAGGGATGAGAAAAGATCCCACCCCAGTCAGGGAGGCCAGATTTCCACTGGCCCCCGTGATCTTTTTTTTTGATCATCTAGTGTCTGAGAAAAAAAAAATTCTTCCGCTCTATCTGTAGTATCACTTGTACATAGTCTAACAGGGCCTCCTTCCCATATAAGGAGGGGCTCTGCCCTGCCTTTTGACATGCAGGGGGGATCTTATGGCATCTTACCAGAGAATTATCATCATTATCATCTCAAAATAAAGCATCTGTGGGGTCCCATTCCCCTTTATCTGAGTCCGAGTTATGGGTATATCTATGATTGCCCCTTGATCTTTGGGCCTCCATAATCAATTCCTGATCCTTGATCCTTATCACCAACCAATAGCCTTGCTTTTTAAAGAAGAATTTGACCGATTGAATTCTTTAGTGTGTCAAACCACTCCTGATCCCTTTATCCAGCCATACTGTTCCTGATCATCCTTTGATTATCTTTCCAGATCCAGTCAGGTTTGACTGAAGAGGTTTTATTAAGCTTAAAACCTGGAGTGTGAAACCTCCCTTCATTTCTTTTGAAGTAGAATTCTGCCACGCTACTCTTGAGTCCCTTGAGAAGTGTTGGGTTATTCTTGTTTGGATCAGTTATTGTTTTGCTTCTAGAGCTTCATCAAAACAATTAGCTTTGTCTTGTGCAGCCACCCACAGTTATCTGGTACCTTTCAAGCGCTTGATTGCGGAGAGTTGGGCAGGTTCATTGAGAACCTGGAGGTTGTTTGGGATTGAGATGATCTTTCCTAAGCTTCTGCTGACAACCAGAGCTATTAGCTTGCAGGCGTTGTTACTTACAATTTCCTTGTCCTGTTGAACTCTGAACAATCCTTGACTTCTTCTATTCAAGTTTTCCCCGGCATCATCTTGCCTATAGTGTTGTTTCCAAGCTACCAACTACTATCATCTTTATCCTTTACTCTTTGGACCCCCATTTACAAGGTTCTGGACTTTGATCCCGGTTACATTTAGATATTTTTGTAACACTCAGGAGGGCAGCCTAAACAGAAAATTTCCCCTCCCCAGAATTGCCACGGCCTAGCACCATTTGGAGTCTTATATTTGACCCCCCGGGCCAGGATTGAACCAGCAACCTTGGGATTTACAGTCCCATCAATCATCAACTTCAAAATCCATATCTCTCTTTTTAGATCCGTGGAGGCAACTTGTTCTAGAAGTAAGTCCTCCCAATTGTGCACCATCTGGGCAAGATACTTGTTGTTTTTTGAGAAACCCTACTCTTGCCACATTTGTGAGCCACTTTGGAAATATGCTGCTTGGATCTCTTAGGAAACTCTGTCAAAATGGAATCCCCCAGCGGCTCTTCTGCTTGTCCTAAGATGGTTAAGATCAAGCCCCAGAACAAGAACTTAGGTTTCAATGGGACAAATGTGGAACGCTTCTTGGACTCGTACAAGATGGCTGCTTTGGTGGATGGGGCTAGCAAATTCAATATGGCCTACCAGTTACAATTTTTTATCTCCTCTGATGAAGTTATGGAAGTCATTGAGTTGTTTGAAGGTTTTGAACGGCATAACTGGGCCCTGCTGCCGGAAGCAATGTTGGCCTATTGGGGAAAAATAGATGTAAAGCAATTTACTTTGCAGGATCTAGATAACCTTGTCTTCCAGTGGATCTCCAATGGTGGTGTGGCTTCACCTTCTGATTATCAGTCATTTAGGAAATATTGGGATCCCATCCAATCCTACCTTGTCCGCAACAATCACATCAACACAGTGGACAAAATAGGAGTCCAATTTTTCCAATCTTTTTCTCTTGGAGTGCAGGAAAGGATCAAGGACAAACTGGTCAAGTTGGGATCCATGATCACTACCAGGGATAATCAATTAAAGCTCCCAGTTTTCCTTATCCTTTGCGGAGTGGTAGATAAAGTTATGAAAGGTCAAACAGCCCTCAATTTTGAAAAATCTAAAAACACTGAACCAGTTCATGCTCCCTCTTTCAAAGAGTCAAACCAGATTATGAATAAAATGGAATCTGATTGCGGGCCCAAGAACGCTCAGCCTAACTGAGAAACTGCTACAATGGACAAGGTCTCTAAACTGCTCAAAGCCTTTGAGAACAAAATGGATCAAAGGATTTCCTCCCTTTTTTTCCTAAACATTCTAGTGCTGTTCCTAAAAATACTCTAGTCTGCTATTATTTCCACAGGGAAGGCCATGGAACCGGTCAATTTCTTGAACTCCAGAAGGAAAAAGATGAGAAATTGGTAGGGCAAAAAGGGAATAACTTTTTCCTTCCTAATGGTGCCCTAATCCCCTTTGATTTGTCTTGCCCCATTTGTTATGTGGTGGCCTCTTACCAGCCACCCCCTCCTATGAAGGCATCCTTGGCTTCTGTGGATTTCCGATCTTCTTGTGGTACTCTTCAACCCTGGTATCCCCCAGCTATTTCCTCCTCCTCTCTGGTTGGTACATACCAATCCAATCCAGCTAGGAAGCAAGATGAGGAGCCCAAACCTCATAAAGATCCCTCCTTGCCAACCTTGATACTCTGAAAACCACCCAAACAAAGATCCTCACCTGAGCCCTCATCTGATGTAGAAGACATGGAGGTGGAAAAAGAACCACTCATGGAAAGGTTTCAAGATCACCCTGATCCTCAACCATCATCCATTAAACCTCCTCAATCCCCTGATCCTGTTCCTGCTTCAACCAATCTTCCTCCCTCCACCCAGCCCAAATTTTGGTTTGAGAGGGGAATTTCCAAAGATTACCCCAATGCTGTGGAAGAGGTATTAAAAAAAATTTATGATCTTAAAATTCCTGATCTATCTGTGGCTGAACTCCTTTCAATCTCTCCATCTGTTGCTGAAGGAATGAAGAAATGGGTTTCTTGTCGACATGTGGAAATTGGTCCTGAAAAACTCAGGGTCTCCTCTGGAACTTTGATGGAGGATTCTGGTGAAACAGATCCCTCTTCTGAGTCTAGTCTTTAATCTTGTCCTCTTGGTTTTCTTCCCTGCTATCTTGGTGAATCAGCAAAAATGGTCTCACTCCTTGTTGACTCTGGCTCTCAGCTCAACTTGATCTCAGATGCTATGGCCTGCAAACTTAAACTCAGCCCTAGGGTAAGCTAAACCTCTTCAGTGTATGGAATAGGAAACCAGTCTTGCAAATTGGTTGGAATTGTTGAAGATGTTCCAGTCCGGATTGGCCAAAACATTGTTGGAACTTTTCATTTCTGGATCACACGCCTGGATGGACCTATGATCTTGGGTCAACCTTTTCTAATCAATTTTGGAGCAACTCTTATGTTTTCTGATCATGTTGGGAAGAGAATCCTCCTCCCTGATTCTGATGGTAGAAAAATTGAGGTTCCTCTTTGTTCTTTGGATTCTGGTTGCTGGGAAAGAGATTTCCCTGGTCATTTTCCTAAGTCATCTCCAAAAGGAAAACATAATGATAATTCTAGTTCCTCTCATTTTTTATGGGAGTAGTTGATCCTACTAATAGTTGTAGTTCTTTTCAGCCTCAAACTTCAACTCAAGGGTAAACTCTCATCCCAGAGGTTTATTTCTCTTTCTCTTGAATGTTTTCTTCTGATCTCAAAAATATCAAAAATCAAAAACAAATCAAAATGGAAAAATCAAAAAATATTTCTTCTTCATCTGTTGTTTCTTCTTTTCCTTGTACTCTTATTCTTAATCAATCTTCTCTTGGTTCAGGTTTGAATCTCCGCAATTAGTCTAAACTAGATCCCAATCTCAATCCTATATTTGGTGGCTTTGGTATGGAAGATTATGGGCTTCAGTGGAGGCAAATTGGGGTAGAAGTAAGTCCTCCCAATGGTGCACCACCAGGGTATCCTACTACTATCATTTTCAAAACCCTACCTTGTGCCACACATGTGAGCAATGTGTTATCTCCTGGGAATTCTTTTATGGAAAAGGCACCTTTCAAAAACATTGCAGAACATCAAACTTGGAAGGCGTTAGAACTTGGTCTCAATCCTTGTAGTCAGATCTCCCTGGTCAACTCTTGGCAAAAACAAGAAACGCTCTCTTTTGCCTCCAAATATAAATCAGTTGCTAGGAAAATCCAACCAGTCAACCAAACAATGCCTCTCAATCTCAACCCTCCTCTTAGGTGTCCTCCTCTATCCTGCAATCCTTACTGTGGTTTACCTCAATCTCTCACTGGTCCATTCATCCCCTCTGGTTTTGTCACTGAAGAAGGTCTGTGAGTAGTCAACTTTGGACCAGGTGGATGGCTTCTACCTGATGAGTTGTATTTGATCAAAAATGTCTTGGCTCTTAGGGAAAAAGCTATTGCTTTCTGTGAAGAAGAGAGAGGTCTCTTGAAAAAATCCTATGGTCTTCCTTATATCATTCCTGTAGTAGAACATGATCCCTGGAAAAAGAAAAAGATTCCAATCCCTGCTGCCAAAGTCAACAAATTTATCAAGTTGGTCTGGGAACAAGTCCAAACCGGTTTATACAAACAGTCAACTTCTAGCTATTCCAGTCCTGTTTTCTGTGTCCTTAGAAGTAATGGTAAACTTAGAATAGTTCATGATCTCCAGCCTCTAAATAAGGTTACTATTAAAGACTCTGGTATTCCCCCTACTACTGAAGAATTTGCTGAATCCTTCACTGGGAGAGCTTGCTATGGTCTAGGTGACATTATGGGTGGCTATGAAAAACGGTCCTTACATCCGATTTCTTGCCCTCTCACTACATTCAATACTCCCCTTGGTTGTTTCCAACTTGCTCAATTGCCTCAAGGTGCCACCAAATTGGTTGAAGTATATCAGGCTCAGATGGTTTGGATCCTCCAGGATGAAATCCCTGATCATGCTGGTATCTTTATTGACAATGGAGGAATTAAAGAACCAGTTTCTGATTATAACAATGAGCTCTTACCCTGGAATTCAGGAATCCGTTTATTTCTCTGGGAATATGCAACCACTTTGGAAAGGATATTTTTTTGAATTGAAGAATCTGGCCTCACTGTCTCTGGATCCAAATTGGCTGCCTGTGTCCCTGCTCTGGAAATTGTTGGTCATGTGGTCTGCAAGGAAGGAAGAAGGATGGCCCCATCCAAAGTCAACAAAATCATCTCTTGGCCTACTCCCATCAATACAACTGAAGTCAGGGGTTTTCTAGGTGTTGTTACTTCTGTTCAAATCTTTATCCCATCTCTATCCAAAATCTGTGCTGCTCTACCTTGCCTTACCAGAAAAGATGCTGAGTGGATCTGGACCCAAGATTGTGAACATTCTTTTCAGCTGCTTAAAATGGTGGTTGGCAAAGAAATAGTATTGAAAAAGATTGCTTATGGACCTGGAGCTGGCAAGATCAAATTGGCTGTTGATTCATGTTATCAATCTGTTTGGGCTGTCCTCACTCAGGAAGATGAAAATGGTTGGGACCTTCCTGCTCTCTATGAATCCTTTTTATTTTCAGATGTAGAATCCAGGTACTCCCAACCAAAACTGGAACTCTGTGGCGTGGCTCAAATGTTGAAGAAACTCCAAACTGTCCTCTGGGGTCAACACTTTGAGTTACAATTTGACACACAATCCATCATTTAAATTATAAATGCTCCCAGCCTCCCGAATGCTCCTATGACTTGCTTGGTGGCCTTTATCCAACTTTTTTCTTGTGATATTTTTCATAGGCCTGGAAAATCCTTCACCATGCCCGATAGTTTATCTCAACTGGAAATGAAGATTTGGATGTTGGAGTGGACTTTGATGAGGAGGAGCCTTTAATTTGTCCAGTCTTCACCTTTTCCTCCCAAGATTATTCTGGCTTCCAACAAGGTTTCTGGCTAAAATTAGAGCAGTACCTTTCCACTCTCCAAAGGCCTCCTGATCTCTCTGCTAAAGATTTTTGATCACTCAAAAGGAAGTCCTCCAATTTCTTTGTCCAAGGTACTAGGCTTATGAGAAGAGGCAATCCTTGTGCTCTTATTGTCGTCACTATCCCCTCTAAACAAGATTCAATCCTTGAAAGTATCCATGAAGGCCTTGGGCATTGTGGGGAAACCAAAACCTATCAATGTATATGCAATCAATTCTGGTGGCCATCTTTGAATAAATCAGTCTCTCAATGGTTTAAGAGTTGTGAAGTATGTCAGAAATGTGATCTTAGGCGCCTGGATGAAATTTGTTATCCCACTGGAGATTCCACTGTCTTTGGAAGGATTGCTATGGATGTGGTTCACATTAAGGCTGGTGGAGCTAAGTACCTCATTGTGGCTAGAGATTATTTTTCTGGATGGGTTGAAGCAAAATTTCTTAAGAACCTCAGCTCTGAATCAGTTGCAGCCTTCCTTTATGAGACTTGGACAATGACTTATGGCTTGGCTCAATCTTATTCAACTGATGGTGGCTCTGAGTTTGGTGGAAAACTGGCCAAAATGATCCAATTTCTTCCTGGTCAACATAGGGTGACCACTCCTTATTATCCTGAACAACAAGGCATGGTGGAAAGAGGGCATGCCCCTTTGAAGGCTTCTCTTGTCAAGTTGGATGGTGAAAGTGGAAAAAATTGTTGCAAATTTCTTCCTCTGGTCCTCTTCTCTGATCAAATTTCAACTAAACAAACCACTGGCTACTCACCTTACAAAATCCTCTTTGTTTAAAGGGCTGTCCTTCCTCTTGATCTGGAAATGGAATATTTCTTAGGTATTTCTTGGGAAAAGTTTTCTTCCACCACTGATCTATTAGTTGCCAGATCCAAGCAACTGGAGCAAAGTGAAGATGTTTGTGACAAAGCTTATCACAAAATGATGGATTCAAGGGAAAAATCAGTCCAGTATTGGGAGGATAAGCATTCCAATTGAGTCAGGGATCCCTTGAATCCTGGTGATCTAATTTTAGCTTATAATCAATCCTTGGAAACTCAGTGGGGAAAGCTTTTTTCCAATTGCTGGAATGGTCCTTATCGAGTGGTATGTCAAGTCAGAGGTGGATCATATGTTTTGGAAGAGCTTGATGGTACTCAGATGGCCAGAAGGTTCTCTGCTGATCAGGTCAAGAAATTTCATTTTTTTGGAGGCAACTTTGATCAGAAGTAGGTCTTCCCAATTGTGCACCACCAGGGTCATCTGCTGCGTTTTGTTGTGAAACTCTACTGTATGCCACATACGTGAGTACCTGGGATGCATTCTTCATTTTATTGCAGTCAACTCTAGGATTTTCTTTGGATGGATCAAGATATTCTTTTCAATCGCCCTCAAGATCAAATGGCCATTTCTTGTGTTCAATCATCTTTCTTTTCTTTTTTTTATGACATCAAGTGCAGATGCAGACTAGGGACAGTCTGTAAGTTGGGGAGAGATGTGGTGACCAAATCTGGACACCCTGGACCAGATGCAGAAAATTCAAAAAATTTTCTTTTACAATGCTTTTATTTAGGTGTCATTCAAAAAAAAAAAAAAAAAAAATGGAATTTTTTTTTGTATCAGTATCACTCCTCCAATTTCTTCATCCTGCCAAGCATTGCTCTTTCTCAGTGGTCTAGGATAGGCTTCTCTTGGTCTCATCACCTAGGCATTGCGTTTGATTCCTTCTCTCTCCATTCCCCCCTTCCTTTTGGCCAAACGCGCGGGCCAAGACCCGCTTGGCCCAATCTTCCTCCGCTTGGACCGTCACTCCAAATCCCAATTGGAACCTCACCACCATCACCATCACCATCATCCCTCCTGGGACTCTTCCACCGACCCCATCAGCCCAGCAGCCCACACAATGGCTGATGATGATGATGACAAGCACCATTTGGCTGCCATCCAACAACTGCGCAAGCCCATCATCTCCATCCCTTCCTAGACCCACCTACTCAATCTTCCTCAAACCAACTCAAATCCCAATTAGAATCCTACATCCATTCCATGCAGATGGCCATCAACCTCCTTGACAATCTCAATCACTTGCACTTCCTCCGACTCATCAGGATCTCTTGCTCCGCCAAGGCTTGCATCAACCCAATCTTCAACCTCCTCAACCTGCTTGTCAACCTACTCAACTACGCTCACAGCTCAATCAACAAGGCACAGCTCTGGTTGATTGGTAGATGGACGCGTGCATCAATGTTGGAGACCAAGAGGACTATCAATCTCAACAAGCGCTCCCTCAACTCTCAATCAAACCTCTCGTGTCACAACCATGACGACCACCACCACACCCCTGACGCCTATCAACTTCCACTCAATCCCCCTCGGTCCACAAATTGGCCAACATCAACCACCTATCAACTTCCACTCGCACCCCCCTTCCATCTTTGGGTGGGGGTGGAAAAGCTTTTGTCTACTGCCCCCAAATATCCGCGGGCGGTCTGGTTCAATTTTTCCCCACCCCTTCCGCCTTTGGGTGGGGGGGGGGGGGTGATCTTTGTGTTGTTGCGCGCACCCCTCCGCGGATGGAGGCAAGAAAGGTGAAGGGATGAAAAAAGATTTCACCCCGGTCAGGGAGGCCGGATTTCCACTGGCCCTTGTGATCCATTTTTCTGATCATCTAGTGTCTGAGAAAAAAAAAAATTCCGCTCTATCTGTAGTATCACTTGTACATAGTCTAACAGGGCCTCCTGCCCATATAAGGAGGGGCTCTCCCCTGCCTTTTGGAATGGAGGGGGGATCTTATGGCATCTTACCAGAGAATTATCATCATTATCATCTCAAAATAAAACATCTGTGGGGTCCCATTCCCCTTTATCTGAGTCTGAATTCTGGGTATATCTATGATTTCCCCTTGATCTTTGAGCCTCCATACTCAATTCCTGATCCTTGATCCTTACCACCAACCAATAGCCTTTCTGGTTGAAGAATAATTTGACCGATTGAATTCTTGAGTGTGTCACACCACTCCTGATCCCTTTATCCAGCCATACTGGTCCTGATCATCCTTTGATTATCTTTCCGGACCCAGTCAGGTTTGACTGAAGAGGTTTTATTAAGCTTAAAACCTGGAGTGTTAAACCTCCCTTCATTTCCTTTGAAGTTGAATTCTGCCACGCTACTCTTGAGTCCCTTGAGAAGTGTTGGGTTATTCTTGTTTGAATCAGTTATTGTTTTTCTTCTAGAGATTCATCAAAACAATTGGCTTTGTCTTGTGCAGCTACCCACAGTCATCTGGTACCCTTCAAGCGCTTGATTGCGGAGAGTTGGGCAGGTTCATTGAGAACCTGGAGGTTGTTTGGGATTGAGTTGATCTTTCCTAAGCTTCTGCTGACAACCAGAGCTATTAGCTTGCAGGCGTTGTTACTTACAATTGCCTTGTCCTGTTGAACTTTGAACAATCCTTGACTTCTTCTATTCAAGTTTTCCCTGGCATCATCTTGCCTCAGATAGTGTTGTTTCCCAGCTACCGACTACCATCATCTTTATCCTTTACTCTTTGGACCCCCATTTACCAGGTTCTGGACTTTGATCTTGGTTACATTTAAATATTTTTGTAACACTCAGGAGGGCAGCCTAAACAGCACCTTTCCCCTTGAAAGAACTTCCACACCCTAGCACCTTTTGGAGTCTTACAACGGTGGTTCTCCAACGGTCTGTTGGTCGAGTTGGGGTCCGCCGTTGTCGCCGTTGTTGTCCCGCATGAGGCTATGGTCACCGGCTCAAGCCCCCTTATTGCGCTCGCAACTGGAGTCCTTGCACGTATGGGTTCCTCCGGGCAGAGATCCATACAATGGGGCTCTACCTGTTGCGCAGGTGTTGCACCTATTCTGATAGATAGCACCAAAAAACATGAGTAAGTCTTTTTGTCAAAACTTTTGAAAAAAGACTTTAAAAATATAAAAATAATATTTTTGTTATGTGTTTTATATTTTTAATAAATTTTTTATATATATATTGACTCACTTAAAGTTAAATTAAAGGGTACCAACACTTGGTTGGGATCACAACTTTCCTTGGGGGGTATTCCAACGGGGTCTGAGTGAGTTCCAATCAGATCCTGGGATCAATCCAAGGGTCATTCCAAGGGTACACTGTCTGGGATGTCCTCTAGGAGCCTCTGGTCAATAAGATCACCAATAAAAAAAATACAATGAGATGGATAAAAACAAAAGATATAAGTTTAATATTTTTTTTGTATTTTTACATGTTAAAATGATATTTTTAGAAAAATAATCACTTTTATTAATTTTGGATTTTTCTTTATCTTCAGGATTATTTAGTTTATGAACATAAAGCTTCATTTGATAAATTTTACACTCTTTATGTTGTCTTGATAAGTAATTAAAATAGATAATTCTTTCAAGCTTCATTTCTTTGTCTTTCATAACTTGCTGTTTATAATGAAGCAATTTATCCTGTTGTTGGTCAGGAGATATAATAACAGGGACAAAGTTACGGAGTTTTCTTCTTTTTTCTTTTTAAGAAGTTTCAAATAATAATTGATCAATTCTCCTTGGTCTTAAGATCCACTAAAGAAACAAATGATCAAAAACATATGTTATAAGTATGTTACGTTATTTTTTTAAAAAAATAAATAGACTGGTCCAAGGAATAAATAATTAAAAAAATTAATTATTTAAGGATATTTCCTTGCCAGACCCCCAGTTGTCAGCTCTCTGATACCAGGAACCTTGAAGTCCTTTGGCTACAGAGAGTGATAAAAATTCTGGAAGAATAATAATAATTATTATTACAATAATAAACACTTAGAAGCTCAAATAAATGGTAAAATAAGAGCAGTTGCAAGGTTTAGTTGGTTTGGTAATAAATGGTTTTCAATATAATATAAAGGACGGGCCACAGTATTATACTACTGGGGATCTTTACAGACTAGCAACCTCTCTTCAAGGGGCCTCCTGAGGTACTTTAAGAACCTTGGAATGAAGATGGGTGCCTTAGAAAGGACTTATTCCACTAATGACTGGGCGTAACAGCACAAATGGCCAAGACAGGAAGGGTAACACTCACTCTGAGCACTTTACCACGAGAATCCTGAAATAATTGGAAGGGTTTCAAAGCAGATGGGGTGGATTGCTTGACTAAACTTCAAGGGTTGATTGGTTAATAAGAATAATTAATACTACTACAGACTAAGTCATAAATCACTTGCTTATCTTCATATAAGCACTTGATCAACAATGACAGGGTTTCTGATTGATAATAATAATTCCTGGTAAACTGATTAAATGATCTTGAACAATGGATCCAAAGAGGTCTGTATAAATACCTTCTGGGTGTGATTATTTGAGCTTCTCAAGGCACGTAGAGAGGGTTCTGCTAGTGGGATGAGGCTGGCAAGCCAGTCAGGGAAGTATTGGGACTTCCACTTGGTGATGTCAATCAGCTAACCTTAGATCTGCTGGATTTCTGTACTATTTTAGCCACAGGATGTGTTAATCTGTTATGGCGTAAATTTGATCATTCTGTACTCATCCTTCATTTGTACTATTGGTATTGTTTTAAAGCGGGCAGATGTGGATTTTTACCAATTTTGTATCATCTGCTGATCACGTAAGTAATTTTCAATAATTTTTGTGAACACTCCTTGTAGTTTTTTGTGGTCTTCAAAGGTCAGGGTCAATGATTTTCATTATCATCCTTGATCTTTGATTTATTATTAAAAAATGTTTTAAACTTAATTTTAATTAATTTTATTTAAGTTTTGATCCTTTTAGATTATTAGTAATGCATATGTAAATTTGTTACATATGCTAGGCAACTCTAACTAGGTTGTAGCTCTCCTGAGCGGTACCTGGTTGTCAGATTAGTCACAACTGATCCAGACGCGGGGATCAGTTAGTACAGATGCGCACGGGGTTGGATCCGCTGCGTGCGTCGCAGAGTTAGCTGCGCAAGGTTCTCTAGTACGCGGGAATCTGCTACTAACAGTAAGTAGGGATATGTAATGATGCGGGGCTGTGCACCGGAATTGTGACATAACACATTTCTACGTGTAACTCCTAAAATATACACAACCTCTCAATTCAGAGTGAATTTTAGGTGTAAAACCTATAAGTGACAACACGTGTGAAATATTAGAATGGCCAAAAAGTGCCCTACTGGTGTTGTAATTTTTAGTACTTTTCTTTTTAATTATTTTAAAAATGTAAGGACTTGGAATTCAAGGGTGGGGTCAGTGAGTGACCCTACCTAATTTTGGGTGAGAAATCCATTTCTCTAATAATATTCATGGATTTCTCACTCCTTATTTTGTTAATTGAGATATTATTATTTTTCATAGTTTTATGTTGCGCTCTGGACATAGTAGCAAGCTGACAAACTAGAGGGTTGATACCAAAAAGGGCAATGTTAAATTTGCAACCCAAAAGTTGAAAAAAAGGCGTGAAAAGCCTTTCAAACCCCATATGAGTTGTAAATGGAGGTTCACAACCCATATGGGGTGTGAAAAAAAATAAAACAAAATAAATAAACTAGTAATAAATAAACAAATGAATGAATGGGTGAATGAATGAATGAAAAAACAAAAAAATAAAGAAAGAAAACATTAAACTTATAAATCAATAAATAAATAAACAAATAAAAAAATCAATGAATAAATAAGTAAATAAACCAATAAATAAATGAATGACTAAAAAATTGAATAAATAAATAAGCAAATCAATAAATAAATAAATAAATAAATCAATAAATAAATAACTAAGAGAATCTTCCCTTGTCATGAAAAAATACTCAAAAAATGTGAAAATGTTTTGAGGCGCACAAGGGTGGATAACTTTCAAAACCCAATTTGGAACCCTTTTTTGAATAGATTGGAACCGCGCAACAGTTATCAATCAGTTGGGGAGCGGGTCCCACCATTATTGTTTTAACAAATCCCTGCTTGACCAGGGTTGGTGATGGTGGTTTGGTAGTTCAACCTCACCCCTTGAGAGCGGGATAGGATGAGATGGAAGGATTGGGGGGGGATGATGTGAAGTTATTCATGATTGATGAAACAGGGAAGAGAGGTTTTGGTGTATGATAGTTATAGAGGGGCAGGGCGGAGGAAGAAAAATTAGAGTGGAACTGTCAGCTTGCTGATACCAGGAACTTTGCAGTCCTTTATTTTAGAATTTGAGTTTCATATATTTCACTTTCACTGGATTTTAAAGTATTATTGATTTGATTGATTCAATATTATTATTTTCAACCTTAAAGTACCATAACAATAGGTAAAATATGTCTTGGCTGTGTTATAGCATTGTGATTACCAGACTGTTCAGTCATACTATTCCACTGACCATGTCACTTAAAATGCTTATGTTAATTTTACCTTATTCAGTTTGTACTCAACCACTTGTCAGCCTGTTTTGTATTTAGTCCATATAAAGAGCCAAGCTCTGAAGGGGAATTCAACCATCTGTTCTTTCACCAAATCAACTGGAGTTCCCATTTCCTCCTGTCCTGGGATCTGTTATGCTTGACGTTATAATCTTCATGCATTCATTTCTTCCAAGAAAAAGCTCTTTTTATTCTTTAAACTTTAGCTTCAGCAATTTATATGGGTGTTGAAATAAAAATAATTCCAAAAAAATACGTAAAATGCTCAAAATTATTGGTTGAAAGCAAGTGCAAAGTTTGGAGTAGTTGGTTTGGTTAAAAATATTTAAATATATTTTTCAAGAGGGGCTAAAGTTCATGAAAAACAGGGGATCATTATTGAAACAAAATCTATTCAAGGGGCTCTTTTGAACCGTGTAAAGACCTTGGCCCAATGAGGTCTTAAGTGATTTAATCAAAAGGGGTTTACTCAAGGGGAATGGGTGGACTGGCTGTCTCACAGCACTTATGCATGAAGGCAAGGAGGAGGAAACTTAGTAAATTAAGCAGGCACTCCTAGATAATTGCATAAATTCACGGTTGGAAGGGTCTCAGAACAACTATTGGAGATTTTGCTGATATTCTTCAGTGAATTAATGGTGGAGCTAGAATTAACAGTCATACTATCAGAATGAGGAAATAAATCAATTTTTTATCTTATATAAACACTTGATAATGGATGGAAATGGCTCTGTTTTGATTAATTATAAATTACTTGGGTTTAAATCATCCAAAAAAGGCTGTTTATATACCTTTTTTGGGTAATAAGACCTTCTAAGGGCATGTAGAGAGGGTTGTGCTTATTGGCTGAGGCTAGAAAACTGGAAAAGGATATTTTAGAACTTAGTATTAGTTCTTTCAACCTGATAGCCCTGCTTGTGTCATATTTCTATGTGAAATAATTTTCAGAAACTGTTTAAATTTTAATTTTTTATTTTCACAGTACTGGCATATTCTCTATGCTGTATTACTTCCTTTTGAGTGAAATGGGAAGAAGTAGATATTTTTAGATTTTAATTCATCCTTTGCACAAGTTGGTTCTTTTTAATGATTTCTAGGTGAACTTCTTTGTACCTTTTGTGGTTCATAAATATTTGAAAATTACAATTACATGACAACCTTCATCATTGTTTCCCTTAATTTATTTGATTTATTCTTTGAATTTCACACTTTTTATTCAATATTCAGAGGTTTCAGAAATCCCTCTATCCTTCAGTAAGGTTGTTACATATGCATGATTTATGCATGCAGGTTTTAGGATGTTCCTGCGGTACCTGGCTGTCAGGATTTGTGCAGTTGTTTGTGAGGCACACAGGCTTGACAGCTGCATGAAGCAATCTATCATCTGAGGCCAGTTGTCATTTTGCATGCAGTTTTCTGGACAGGCGCCTACATATTGGGTGTCAGGCGTGTGTACCCTTGCTGTATGGATGCAGGGCTGCATGAGGGAAATGTGAAACAGCACAAATCCGCCTGTAACTCCTTAAATATACACAACACCTCAATTCTGAGTGAATTTTAGGTGTGAAACCTATACATGAAATTACATGTGAAATACTTAAATGGCCAAAAAGTTCCATGGTGGTGCGGTGGTATTTTGGTCATTTTCTTTTGAAATTATTTGAAAATATAAGGAGTTGGAATTCAATGGTGGGGTCAGTGGGTGATCCTAGCTTGTTATGGGTGAGGAATCCAAATATGTAATTATATTGTAGTATTTCTCACCAATTTAGGTTTCATGGTTTTTTTCTATTTTTAATCTGCTTTGAAAGGTTTCTCTGTGCAAGTAGCAGGCTGGAATTCCCCCACTCCAAGATATGTCTATATCTGAAAGAAATTGGGGCCTCAATTTCTCTTATTTGCACTGTAATTTCTTAGGTTTAAAGGCCCATCTGGAATATTATTTTCAGGTAAACACTCATCTTTGTCAGCAGATTTTCCTTTGTATTGGACTAGGTAAAGGCTAATGTCTTTTCCATTGATCTTTTCCTTTTTATCGTTAAGGATCTTGCTTATCTTTCCTTTCTCTTTATCAGGGTCAGATTCCATAGTTATCTCTGTTGAAGGAGTTTTCTCTCCTTCCCTGGGGTGAAAGTGTTTGATCAGGATTAATGGGAAAACTGGGGTTTTCCTGGAAAGTTCATCACTTGAAATTAATTCTACAAAAGCGTTCCCATGAAGCTTCTTGATAGTAAATGACCCAAAAAAGGCAGGTCCAAGTTTCCTTTTTCCAGCTAAGTTAGTAAAATTGGTGGTAGAAACTAAGAATTGATCACCAATTTTGAAATCAGGTTCTTTGTGAGGTTTGTCCCACCTCTGTTGGTTATATTCAAAAGCATCTTGAACACACTTAGAAGCATGCTTTTTGGCTACATCTATCATTTTCTTGAAATAAAGTGATGTTGGATGAATATTGGTTAGTTGCTGGCTGAGGTTGTCCTTGGTCAACTTAGGAATCCATCCTCTTTCAATTGTATAGGGTGCCCACTTATTAGTGAAGTGTTTGCTATTATTTTAAGGCATTTCTAGTGCTGGTAGAAGTCTTACCCAATCATGGCAGTAGCCATCAGCATTTTTGTATTCCAGACCAAAACAACAGAACCTTCTGAGCATTTCTTGTAAGGTCTGAATCATTCTTTCAGCTAGACCATCTGTCTGGGTATGATAGGATTTAGAGAAGGCTAGTGTAGTTCCTAACATGTCATGGAGGTTTCTCCAAAATTCCAAGGTAAACTTGGGGTCTCTATCACTGATAATGATCTTAGGAAATCCTAAGTCAGCTATGAGTCTATTCAAGAGTAGAAAAGCTACTTCAATGGAAGTATCCTCCTTGTGGTTAGGTGGAAAACTTGCTTTCTTGGAAAACCTATCTACTATGACTAGCACTGAGTTATAGGAATAGGATCCTCCAGGGGGTAATCTGGTTAAAAATTCCATTTTGATAATCTCCCACCTTTTCTGGGGTTCAGTAATATTTTGAAGGAGACCAAACCTTTTTCCAGTAGTCCTATTAGAATTCTGGCAGTTTTCAAAACTAGAAACATACTGGATTGTGGAGTCTCTCCAATTAATCCACCAAGAAGTTTGTTTGACTTTATCCAGGATTCTGTCAGTTGAAAATGACCAGATGAACAGTTTTCATGACACTCAGCTAGGATATGCTTTATTTGGTCTTCCTTATTCAGGAAAATTACACTTGAATTTTGATCCTGTAGTATATTAGGCCATCTCATATGGTGAATCTTCTAGCTTTTTAAGGATTTTGAAGAGGTTCATGTACACTGTTGATTATCTCAGATGGTGGTGAAGTACTTTCCATAATGGTGATCAGAGTTGTCATGTCAGAATTGTAAGATTCTTTGATTGAGTTGAACAAGGACTCATCCAGTTCACAAATGTGAATTCCTAGAATAGGAGCTTCAATATCAAACATGTTAATTTTCAGTATGAGAAATATGTAATTTTCCTCTGGATCATGAGTAGGATTGCTTGGATAATTGGGTAGAGCATTCCTGCTTAAGCTATCAGCATTCTGATGTTTAACTCCAGCTAGGTGAACTATGGTCATCTTTCCTCTATTCTTTTGTATGGCTATCTGCCAAATTAACATATTCCTGGTAGGAGTCTTCATATTCATTAGAGTTCTGAAAGTATTAAAATCAGTTATTACTTTATAATTTGTCCCTTCTAAGTAATAATGGAGTTTTTCCAGAGCCCAAACTAAAAAAAGACACTCCATCTGGCTTAAACTGTACCTTTTCTCAGCATCCTTAACTTGTCTGGATATGAAAAGTAAAGGTTTCTAAAATGCTTTTTCATCTTATATGAATTATTGGTGTAGGGAAGCGCCTATTCCATCAATGCTAGCATCTATGTATAGATTGAATTTTTTGCTGTAATCAGGTTGGATTAGCACAGGGGCTGTAGTCATAGCTGCTTTGAGTTCCTCATAATTCTTTACTCTTTTGTGGGTCATCTCAAAGAGGGTTTTGTTGTTGCAAATTTCATAAAAATACATGGTCAGAAATGAAAATTTGGGTAATTACTTTCTGTAGTAGCTGCAGAAGCTGATGAAAGAAAACAGCTCAGTTTTGTTCTGGGGCATTGGTCTGTTCATAACAGAAACTATCTTGAATTGATCAGCTGTGAGGGTCAAGCCACATACTATATGTCTTAAGGCTTTGAGTTATCCATATCTCAAGTTGCACTTCCTCATAGATACTTTCAATCCTACTTCAGAGATGGTTTTCAGGACAAGCCTTAATTCCTCCATATGGGTTTTCCAGTAATCAGTTTAAATGATGACATCATCAATGTATAACATAATCCAGCCTTGCCTAATCAACTGGCCTAGTAATGTATCTGTCATTCTTTGGATGTGGGAGGGAGAATTCTTGATTCCAAAAGGCATCCTCAAGTACTCATATATACCTGGGTGGATTATAATCCTCATGAACTTCCTCCTATCCAGGCTGATAGGGATCTGCTGGAATCTTTTGAGAATTTCCATAGTAGTTATAAACTTAGCCTTTGAGAGATTGTGGAGAGCATGATCAATCCTAGGGATAGGTTAATAGTCTGCTTGAGTGTAATTTTTTAGCATTCTAAAGTCTCCAAACATTCTTGAATTGTAATTGTTCCAGGCTATGATCACAGGTGTAGTAACATCTACCTGTTAATTATGTCCTACTTTCCTTAAGAATTGTAGGTCAATCAATTCCTGAATGCAAGTTTCCAGGGCAGCTCTTGATTTTGGGCTAGAACAATAAACAGGTCTCCTGGGGTTATGAGGGTAAGGGTGTCAGCTCTCTGATACCAGGAACCTTGCAGTCCTTTAGCTACAGAGAGTGATAAAAGAACTTGGAGCAATAATATTCCAAAGAATAAACACTTTAAAGCTCCAATAATGGTATGGTAAGAGCAAGTGCAAGGTTTATTTGGTTTGGTTATAAATATTTTAAATATAAAATATAAAGAGGGGCCACAGTATTATACTACTGGGGATCTTTACAGACTAGCAACCTCTCTTCAAGGGGCCTCCTTAGGCAGTTTAAGAACCTTGGAATAAATATGGGTGCCTTAGAAAGGACTTATTCCACTAATGGCCGGGCTTAACAGCACAAGCGGCCTAGACAGGAAGGGAAACACTCACTCTGAGCACTTGACCACGAAAATCCTGGAATAATTGGAAGGGTTTCAGAGCAGAAGGGGTTAATTGCTTGACTAAACTTCAATGGTTGATTTTTTAATAAAGGTAAATAATACTACTACAGACTAAGTCATAAATCACTTGCTTATCTTCATATAAGCACTTGATTAACAATGACACCGTGTCTGATTGATAATAAATAATTCCTGATAACTAATTAACTTCTTGGAAACAGAAGGGCAAAAAGAGCCTGTTTAAATATTCTTTTGGGTGCTTGAGGACCTCTAGGAGGGGTACTAGCCATGGGCTGAGGCTAAGGGGGCAATCAGGGCAAGATTGGCACGTTCTCAAGGTGCTGTTAGCCTGCTGGCCTTAGATCTGTCAAGGAACAGCTCCTTTTTAGCTGCAGGATCTGTTAATCAATAGATTAGTCATTTTGCTGATCCTGCACTGATCCTCAATTTGTACAGTAAGTACTGGTCCAAAGTGAGCAGACGTAGATTTTTATTGATTCTCCATCCTCTGCTGATCCTGTATGTAATTTGTAATAATTTTTACGACCACTCCTTATGTAGTTTTGTGGTCTTTGAAGGTTCTGATCAACTTACTTCGTGGTGAGTCAAGATCTTTATTTAATTAATAAAAATTACTAAAAATTAGTTATTAACTGATTTCAATTGATTTTTAAGGTTTTTGAACCATAATCTATGCTCGTGTGTTAGCTTTACATATGTAGTGTAGTTCCTACTATGTTGTAGCTTCTCTGAGCGGTACCTGGATGTCATAGGAGGCGCGGGGATCAGTCCATTCAAATGCGCGCGGGGACTGATCCGCTGCTCAGATGCGCGCGGGAGTTCAGCGCTGTAGGGACGCGGGGCTGCGTGCGGGAGTTGGCGTACGCGGGAGTCCAACGCTGTAGGGACATGGAGCTGCGTGCGGGAGTTTGCGTACGCGGGAGACCAGCGCTGTAGGGACGCGGGGCTGCGTGCGGGAATTGTGACAAAACACAATTTCCCGTGTAACTCCTAAAATACACACAACACCTGGATTTTGACTGAAATTTAGGTGTGAAACCTATACATGACATATCATGTGAAATATTAAAATGGCTAAAAGGTGCCATACTGGTGCCGTGGTCATTTACCGTTTTATATTAAATTAATTAAAAAATATAAGGAGTAAGAATTCAAGGGTGGGGTCAGTGAGTGACCCTACCTTATTTTGGGTGGGGAATCCATTTCTGCAATAATATTTATGGATTTCCTACTCCTTCATTTTATAATAATTTTATTTATTCATTTATCTTTGTTCCTTTTAATATTATTATTGTTGTTGCTTTGTCAGGTTGCTCTGTGCTAAGTAGCAGGCTGACAAAGGGGGTTTGATAGTTAAGTTAAGGATCATTTCATGTCCCTCAATATTATCAATGGGTTAGTTCTTATGCAAAAAACATTCTGGTTTCAAAGAAAACTTGGAGAATGTCCCATTTCTGGTCCTTACTGAGCTGGGAATTCAGAGTTTCTTTCAAAAAGCATTCTTGGTTAAAGTTCACCAAGTGCCTCTCATAAGTGGATTCAGTAGTTTGAGCATTAATATGAAATATTTTGAAATTCTTTTTCCAGTCTCCTCCTACAGTGAAGTATCTACCATTACTATGGAACAAATCTATTCCATACAAGAAGAGAGAGTCATTTCCTAGAATAAACTAATCACATAATCCATTTTGAAGTACTAAAAATTCAACTTTTAGCTTCAGGCAGCCTTTGGAATGGGACAATATGAGATCTGAAGACCATACTTAAATACCATCAAGGGAGGAGTTACAACTTCCAAACTTAGCCTGAGGTACTGGTAATAAGTTGTCCTTTCAATTAGGACTTTTTTTCCAAATATATTGATCCAACAATGTTAAAATATGTATGCACTTAGGCTTGTGCTATGCATAAGTGTAATCCAAATGGGATGCAAATATGGGCCTCTACGGCCCATTGAACACTCACAAGGACCATATGGGCCTGTGTGGATGTCTCAGAATTTGGGAAACTGGCCTCAAAACGCATTAAACAGGCCTATTGGACACAGGCCCTAACAGGCCTGGTGAGGTATATGGGCAAATACAGCCAGATGGGCTTGTATGGGCATAATTGGGCCCAAGGTTTATTTTGGACATACTTGGCCAGACGGGCTGGACCGCCAAAGAACGGTTTACTTAGTTTTTGGGCTTGGGGCAGCCCATTGGGGCCGCTGCGCATGTTGCAGCCCGGTTGGCGCTGCCGCCCTTGTTGCGCCCCGCTTGGGGCCGCTGTTTTTGCCTTTGGCCCATCTATGGGGCCCAACAGCCTGCGCAGGGCTGTTTTAGGGGGCAGGGGGACTCAAAATGAAGCCCCCCCACCCCGGTTTTGGCTGCCGCAGGGCTGGTGGCCCCGGCTCCTCCCCCTCCCCTTGCTTGCCATTGCGAGGAGGAGGGGGAGGGCTGGCTGGATTGAACCAGCCAGCAACCAGTTGCAAGGGGCAACTTGTCATGGTGGGGGGGGGACTTGATCACCCCCACACCAAAAGTGGCGGCTAGGCCGGTTGCATTGAGGCAACCAATGGTGGGGGGGAATTGACCACCCCCCCACCATCAAAGGGGCGCTCTCCCCCCCCCCCCCCTTTACCAAGGGGGGGGAGCAATGGGCTGGAGGGGACCTGACCACCCCCCAGCCCACCTAGCGTGACAAAGCCCTGGGGGTATCAACCCCAAGGGCCCGTTGTAGGGGGATTTGACCGCCCCCTCCAGGGATCTGTGAGAAAGAGGGGGGGGGGGGGAGACAGCATTTCCGCTGGTCACACCCCCCCATGTGATTATGAGACCAGACCCAGGTGTGTCCTGGGTCCCACCTGGCCACTTGTATGGCCAGGGGCTGGTTGCATGAGGAAACCAACCAGCCTGTGAGGTGAAAACTAACCAGCCTGTGAGGTGACAACTAACCAGGGATTGAACAGCAAAGGGGCTGGTTCAGCCCTGTAACAGTGGAAAAACCAGAAAGGACCGGAATAGGCTGGTTGTAAGGGTACAGGGACTGATGCCCCACGGGCTGATTTAGTCCAAACCAAGTAACAAGACCTGTAGAGTCTGTAGAGCTCTTTTGGGGCGGAAAAATTGCCTTTTGGCTTGTTGTATCATGGGCTCACAAGAGGCCAATCTTTTGTACTTAAGGAGCTCTTCTCCCTGCTGTTTTCCATCATCCATTCATCATCCAATCAAATTCATCACCAATATCATCCAACGTATTGACCCATTGTGTGAGCCCATCAGCAATTATTGAAACAATGTGTCCAGCATTTCTTTTGCTTTAAATACTGCTCATTTTTCTAAGCTAATTGCTGGTCATAATTATAACAAAAACAACAGCAAAAAGATCCACTATCCAAGAGTAACTTTACAGGGTAACCGTGGATTAAACCAGTGGCATAGCAAGTCCTGCCAGTGCTGTAGCTCTTACAAACCAAAGGATTTAGAATGAAGGTTATGGCTTCAGAAAAATGTTGAATTCTCATGTTGGGAGTCCATTGTTGTGGTAGTTTAGAATCCTTGTTAAAAGAGTTTATTTCCAGGGAGAATTCTATGTTTCCTTCAATGAAATTGAGGTTAGTAATCATTATTCCAGATTAAGATAGTGATCCATCAGTTTCATTAAGCTGGGGGTCAGGGTCATTATCATCCTCTTCTCCTTCAATGAGATTGATTTTTCTCTTTGGCTGGGGGCAATCAGGTCTTTCATACCCTGTCTGGTTGCAGTTCCAGCATAATTTTTCCTTGGATTCTGAATTTTTCTTGACTTCTAAGTGGGGATTCGAAGAATCTTGAGTTTTGGAGATATATTCTTCTCTACTCTTGCGGGAAGGGTCTCTGGGTTTAGTGTTTCTTTTTTCAAGACAATTCATATCAATAGTTTCTTCTAGAATACCAATGAGAGTAGACAGATCAGAATAAAAAGGAATTCTGCATCTTACACTGTGATGAAGGTGTCCAGGAAATCAGTTGAGAAGTCTTTCATTGATATCTTCTTTTACAGCTTCAGGATAAAAACATTCTAATTTCTTCTTCTGTTCTAAACACCACTTATGGGGTTTGTCTTTTGAAGGGTCAAATATTGAATTGTCAAAGGTCTTCATCATTTTAATTTTCCAGATTCTAGTACCTAATTGAAATTTGATGAGTCCTTTCCAAGACTTCCAAGTTTGAGATCCTACTTGTAGTCTGACTACTTTTATAGTATCAGGGAGTTCATATGAAGCAAGAGTGTAGTCAATAAATTTAATAAAGCTGATATGGATATACTCTCCTTCTCCTAAGAGCTCAGGCTATTTAGTTACAGGCGGTAAAAGTTTAAGTGCTTGTTCTATTTCAGCCTGCTACTTAGCACAGAGCAACCTGACAAAGCAACAACAATAATAATATTAACAAAAATAAAAAGAACAAAAAAAATAAATATATAAAATTATTATAAAATGAAGGAGTAGGAAATCCATAAATATTATTTCAGAAATTGATTCCCCACCCAAAATAAGGTAGGGTCACTCACTGACCCCACCCTTGAATTCTTACTCCTTATATTTTTGAATTAATTTAAAAGAAAATGGTAAATGACCACGGCACCAATATGGCACCTTGTGGCCATTTTAATATTTCACATGATATGTCATGTATAGGTTTCACACCTAAATTTCAGTCGAAATCCAGGTGTTGTGTGTAGTTTAGGAGTTACACAGGCAATTGTGTTTTGTCACAATTCCCGCACGCAGCCCCGCGTCCCTACAGCGCTGGACTCCCGCGCGCAGTTGATCCCTCCCGCGCGCAGGTAATCCCGTGACCTAGTCACGCGACCAGCAGATCAGTCCCCGCATGCATCTGAATGGACTGATCCCCGCGCCTAGCCTGCCGTGATCAGTCTGACAGCCAGGTACTGCTCAGAGGAGCTACAAGCTAGTAGGATCTACTCTACACATGTAAAGCTACCACACAAGCGTAGATCATAGTTTAAAAACCTTAAAAGTCAATTAAAATTATATATTAACTAATTTTTAGTATTTTGTATTAATTAAATAAAGATCCAGACTCACCATGTCATGAACTGATCAGAACCTTCAAAGACCACAAAACTACACAAGGAGTGGTAGTAAAAATTATTAAAAATTACATACAGGATAAGCAGATAATGAAGAATCAATAAACATCCCCGTCTGCTCACTTTGGACCAGTACTTACAGTACAAATTGAGGATCAGTGCAGGATCAGCAAAATGATTAATCTGTTGATTAACAGATCCTGCAGCTAAAAAGGAGCTGTTCCTTGACAGATCTAAGGCCAGCAGGCTAACAGCACCTTGAGGACGTTCCAATTTTGCCCCGACTGCTCCCCTAGCCTCAGCCCATGGCTAATACCCCTTCTAGAGGCCCTCAAGCACCCAAAAAGGAATATTTAAACAGGCTCTTTTGGCCCTTTTGTTCTGGAGGATTGATCAGTTATCAGAGATATTATTATTATCAATCAGAAATTGTTTCATTGTTAGTCAAGTGCTTATCAAGAAGAAAGCAAGTGATTTATGATCTAGTCTGAAGTATTATTATTATTATTTTCTAAATAACTATCAAGAACCAGAAGTTTGAACCAGCCACCAACCCCATCTGTTCTGAAGCTTCTTAAGTGAATCTTTGCAGGATTTCTGTGGATTACTTCCCAAGTAAGTTGTTCCCTTCCTGCTCTGGGTTTGTGTGCTGTTTTGCCCGCCCAAATTAGTGGATAAGGCCTTAGAAGGCACCCATCTTCATTCCAAGGTTATAAACTGCCTAAGGAGGCCCCTTGAGGAGAGGTTTCCAAGTCTGTAAAGACCCCCAGTAGTATATTACTGTGGCCCCTCTTTTTATATTATATTTAAAATATTTATAACCAAACAAATTAAACCTTGCACTTGCTCTTACCATATTATTATTGGAGCTGTAAAGTGTTTATTCTTTGGAATATTATTGCTCCAAATTCTTTTATCACTCTTTTTAGCTAAAGGACTGCAAGGTTCCTGGTATCAGAGAGCTGACATTCTACCTCAGGTATTGGACTGGTTCTGTAAGACTCATTCCTTACTGCTCCAGGGATGTTGGGCGTGATACTTATTCTGGTGGGCTTTGCTTCCTCCAAGTTGACCAGGGGAGGAATAGTTGGTATCTTGATATCACTCATATCACTCTTGATCATACCAAGTTCTAGATCAATCTTACTGCTCAATAAATCTATTTTATTACCTGCAGAAAAGCAAGGAATTTGATTTTATAATTCCAGAACCAAAAACCAGTCTAATGACCCAGAAAAGTAATGTAAAAATATAGAAAATGACAAGAATTTTAAGAGAAGAAGAAAAGTGAACAGATGGATCTTGGGAAGATAAACCAAAGAAATAGAATAAAAAGAGTCATACCGCCTAGAGATGAAGTAATGATGAAGAGTTGACAGAGACAAGAAAACTGAATGGATGAGGAGAAGTAGCTAGGATGGATGATAAGACTAAAAAGCATAGAAGGATGAGTTTTGCCTCAAGCTTGGGTTTTTTGATCAGATTCTCACCAGATGAAAGCAAGTGAGGATAGGAGTCTTGAGGAGTCAGAAGCATATCATGTGAGCAGAGTTGTCATAGAGGTCTTGAGAGAACTTGAGGAGTATAAGAATGGAGTGGTAGCTGATAGCCTTGAGAAATTAGATTGGGTGATGAGATTGAAAGGATAAAAGGGAATGAGGATTGGAGATTGAGAGGACAGGAGACAATGAGGATAGAGAGTAGAAATAATAGAGGATTGTGAAGAGAGAGGAGAATGGGGAGCAATCTGTGACATCCATGGGGCATGGAAGTGATGTTTACCAGATCAGCTGGATGTTGGGAGAGCAGTTGATTGTGGCAGTGAGCGCGGTTGTTTCAGTATTAACCAAGTGAGCAGAAGGGGTATCAGCCTTTTTCCTTATTTTTCCTTTTAATTTTTCAATGGAGAAGAGAATATCTTCTTTTCCTGAAGAATAAGTGTTGTTTATATGTTTTATCATTGATGCTTTATCCTGGTTGATGATAGATTTTGAATATTGAACTGGCATAGCTCCGTAACCACGTATTATTGAAACTCATAAATCAAAGAAGAGTGTAAATACTCCATTCTAAGTTATACCCCGACCCCGGGTGAGAACATTTGGTGGACGGGCTCTTCCTTTTCCTAGTTCTATTTCCATTTTCTGATTCTATATTAGGTTGCCTTCTTTTTGATCTTTTTGGGCAAGAACTCCCACTCTCACAAGGATTCAACCTCAATGTTCTACTCTCTTGACGAACAAACCTCAACACCAGATCAATCTCAATGAACCATTGACTCTCCCTCTTGAGTGAATCTCCTCTGTTCTTCTTTTGATTCTAATTTCTTTTCTTGATCTTGATACAAATCAATATTGCACCAACTCCTTGAACTCTAATCAAAATCTCTAGATCCTACAGCTTGTGTGTCCTTGTCTGGTAAGAGGATCATCCGCATGAAGTCTTAAATGAAACAACTCTGATCTCTGTTTATTTCAGGTTATTGTCTGCCTTGCCTAGTTCTATAGAATTCTCTACCGTTCATGCTCTATTGACTTAGACTATAGCTGTTGCTGTTGGTATCTCTTTTATCCACTCTTTTCTTTATATTCTTGTGGTTGAACTTTCTTTTCCAATGTCTAACGTTCTCTTTCTTTAGCTTGCTGGTTCTAGTTCTATGATAATTAATAATAAAGTTAACACGGTTAAAAGCCAAAGGGACGACTTAATCTAACCAAAGATGTCTGAACCAGCCAGAGCCAACAACTATTTTCATCAGGTTGCCCTTAAAGCTTTGGTCAACGCTATCCCTCCTCTCAATGAAGATAATTATTCAATCTTGCAAGATAAAATGTTGATGCTTTTCCATCTCAAAGAAATCAAGGATGCCATCACTAATAATTTGGGACAAATATCGATGAAACAAGATAGAGAAATCCAAGCTATCATTCTCTCTAAATTAGACAGCGTCACAAATGCAAATGTAGTCAACACGACCAATATTTCGTCATCCAAGTTACTCTGGGCTGAGATTACTCGACAATTCGCCTCATCCAAAACGGCAAATAAAGCTAGAGTCTTCAATCAATTCTTACATGCTCCCTTCAACAAACATGCAATCAAAAGCTTTATCACCGACACTAAAAAGGCGCTCACTAGAATGGCAGATGTGGGAATAGAACTACCCAAAGACATCTTAGCCTAACTATTTAAATTCCCACCAATTCTAGAGAATCTTAAACAGCAAATTATGCACATAGAGAAACTGATAATGGTAGAAATAGTTTTTAACCACCTTACTCAATATAATAACAAACGAAAAGCGCAGATTAAAGTAGGCAAACCAACTTCAGACGTCACCTTAGTAACAACTAAAGCTAGAACAGACAAGGACAATAGAAAAGTTAGAATTTGATGTAGGGAAGGATACCACGATCCAAATGCTCCACACTCTGAATCTTTGTGTTTCCATCTCCATCCTCAAATTGCACCAGGATGGTGGGTTGAACAACAGAATGAATGGAAAAATAAAATCAAGAAGAATCCCACCATCAATTACCATGCGTTGCTCACTCTTTGGATCAACGCTGATAACAATCCTAACCTCCTACTAGACTCGGGTGCCAACATCCATATTTTTAACGACCTCAAATTTTTTACTTCAATTAATCTCCAGGACAACCCAGAAGAAATCAAAACTGGTAAACTGGAAGCAAATTTGAAAATTTGAGGCACCGGTACGGTCCGACTAGAATGGAACGAATCTTTCATAACTCTAGAGGAATGTATGTACGTCCCTGATATAGTAGTCAATTTGATCAGTCCGGGTCTTCAGGCGAAAAAGGGATGTAACCTCTCTCAAGATCGCAATCAATTCTTTATCACTCAAGATAATGAGATCGTCTTAAAAGGCATGATTTGCAACAATTTATTTTTCATTGAGAAGCCTAGAGTAGCTGGCAAAAATCTTTCTGTTAATCTATCAACTCACTCTTCCGGTTCTACTCTGGTTGAATCTTCATCTCTATCCAATCTTCATAAGATGTACGGCCATGCGGCAATTTCTACGCTCAAACCTATCTTGAAAGACCAATTTTCTAAAGAAGAAATAAATAAATTCCAGTGTGACGGTTGCATGAAGAGTAAAATCACCAAATCTCCTTTTCCCGCAACATTGAAGCCGGCATCAAAAACCCTCAAGAGGATCTACCTAGATTTGATCGGACAAATTAATCCTCAATCAAGGGCAGGCCACCGCTACATTTTGACTCTAGTTGACAATTTTTCCGGCTATCTAGCTGCATTTCCTCTATTATCGAAAGATGAAACTCCAAACTTCATAATTGATATTCTAGAGACTGAATACAAACGACTCAACTACTATCCAACAGAAATCTTCTCAGATAAGGGGACAGAATTCACAAATAAAACCCTAAAGGACTTTGCTCAATCTAAACACATCAAATTGCTTACATTGGAACCTTACCACTCACAACACAATGGTCAATCGGAAGGAGCCAATAGAACCATTGTCAAATCTGCACAAGCTACATTTTCCTCTTCTAGATTGCCAAAAAATTCCTGGCATATAGTGATCAGAAGCTGCTGCTTCATGTTGAATCAAATCCCTCGGGAAGATAATAATCAATCACCCTGGGAACTTATGTTCAAGAAGATTCTTCCTACTAACTATTTGAAACCCGTAGGGTCATCGTTTATCTATCTTGGAAATCATCTCCATAGAGGAAGGAAGTTTGATGAAAAAGGACTGGAAGGAATATTAGTTGGGTTTAATCCAATTTTTCACTCTTACCTCATATTAAACTCATCCAGTGCCGTTATTGAAACCAAACATGTCCAGTTTCTCAAGAACAATCTGTCCGAATTTCCACTTCTCGAATCACCGGGACTCTATCTCTTCTCTCAAGCCAGCTCGGAGTCCAACGATTCTGACTTCTCATCCACCAAAAAGCAATATACCATTCGAGAATCAAATGAAAATCTCTCTGAGTCCGAGTCAGATCGTGAGGAAACCAATTTCATGGATCCCACAGACTCATCTGTCCCAAACTCACCCTGTCTCCCTACTCCCATAGAACCTCCTGAACCTACTGTATATCAAAGACCTCAACGTGAAACTAAGAAACCACAACAATATGGTTTTCATCATTATTACAAACCCCCTTCCTACAAAGCTTCCCAGAAATGCTTTGAGTGGCCTAAGTGGAAGGAGGCTACAGAGATTGAATTAAACGGAATAGAAATACAAGAAGTGTGGGAAGAATGTTATGGAAATCCGGATAACATCTTAAATACAACTTGGGTCTTTAAGGTGAAAGAGAACTGTCATGGTGAGCCAGTCAAATATAAAGCTCGATTATGTGTTAAAGGCTTCAATCAAGTACTTGGTATCAATTACAATGAAACTTGGGCCCAACTGGAAAAATAGGATCCTTACGGTTGGCTCTCTTGTATGCTCTGAAAGAAAAGATGAAACTCACCCATTTTGACGTTAAAGGCGCATTCTTGCATGCTCCTCTGGAAGAAACGGCCATCATTAAAAGGCCAGAGGTATCAAATCAAAAATCTCCTTATCTTAAGTTAAAGAAATCCTTATATGGTTTAAAACAATCTCCCAAGAATTGGTACAACACCTTGACGTCCTGGATAAAATCTCAAGGATAAAGCAAGTCGACAAGTGACCCCTGCCTCTATCTCAACACTAAGACAAAAGAACTACTATATTTTCATGTGGATTATTTAATTCACGTGGGTAACTCCAATACTTTCGAGTCAAATTTCCTTAATCAATTCCAGAATTCATCTTGCCATCCTCCTAACACAATACTCGGAATGCTTATGGAGATTGAAGACGATCGGATCCTCTTAAGCCAACCTAACCATATTGATTGTGGACTGGAGGAACTAGGCTTGTCATCTTGCAAAGAGACAATGTCTCCATTAACTCAGAACATCAATCTCGAGCCTGACTCTGATGATGATCATGCAGAATTCTGTCAACTGAATATTAATTACCAATCAGAAATTGGTCTTCTCAATCACCTATCTCAATATACCCAACCAGACATTTCATTCTCCATATCAAGTTTGGCCCGATTCAACGCGAAACCAGGTATGAGTCACTGGAGGGAGGTTTGTAAAGTTTGGAAGTATCTCAAGACCACAAAAAATTTTAAGTTGACAATTAAATACAATCCGGAACAAGACATCATTTCAAGCTTCAGTGACGCGACTTGGGGAGACAATCCCACTTTTTGAAAATCTCAAACGGGTTATATTATATTTCATTATGGGAGCCCGGTCATCTGGAACTCAATGCGGCAACAAAACATCACTTATTCCTCAACAGAATCAGAATTAAACGCTTTGCTTGATTGTTATCTAGAAGTAAAGTGGATTAAACATCTCGTCAATGAAATCTATCAAGGCTTCAAATTCAAGCCCAAATTGCATATAGACAATAAGGGTTTAGAAAACAAGATAAAAAAATTTGGGTCTCATTCAAAATCAAGGCATATAGACATAAAGACAAAAGGTATTAGCGAAAGCTTCATAAACCAGGAATATGCGCTAGATCTCATTCCTAGCAAACTCATGGTTGCGGACTCTCTTATGAAAGCATCCTCAACAGTCTCTCTTGAATTATTACAACATAGGGTATTCAGTAATTACAATAAATAAATTCTTGGATAATCCTTGTACCAGCCACGGGGAGTGTTGAATATTGACCTGGCATAGCTCTGTAACCGCGTATTATTGAAACTCATAAATCAAAGAAGAGTGTAAATACTCCATTCTAAGTTTTACCCCGCCCCCGGGTGAGAACATTTGGTGGACGGGCTCTTCCTTTTCCTAGTTCTATTTCCATTTTCTGATTCTATTAGGTTTCCTTCTTTTTGATCTTTTCGTGCGAGAACTCCCACTCTCACGAGGATTCAACCTCAATGTTCTACTCTCTCGACAAACAAACCTCAACACCAGATCAATCTCAATCAACCATTGAATCTCCCTCTCGAGTGAATCTCCTCTGTTCTTCTTTTGATTCTAATTTCTTTTCTTGATCTTGATACAAATCAATATTGCACCAACTCCTTGAACTCTAATCAAAATCTCTAGATCCTACAGCTTGTGTGTCCTTGTCTGGTAAGAGGATCATCCGCATGAAGTCTTAAATGAAACAACTCTGATCTCTGTTTATTTCAGGTTATTGTCTGCCTTGCCTAGTTCTATAGAATTCTCTACCGTTCATGCTCTATTGACTTAGACTATAGCTGTTGCTGTTGGTATCTCTTTTATCCACTCTTTTCTTTATATTCTTGTGGTTGAACTTTCTTTTCCAATGTCTAACGTTCTCTTTCTTTAGCTTGCTGGTTCTAGTTCTATGATAATTAATAATAAAGTTAACAATAGATGCTTTATCCTGGTTGATGATAGATGCTTTATCCTGGTTGATGATATCTCTCAATTGTTGATTTTCTAACTCACTAGTCGTAAGATAGGAAGATTTGTTTTGCATTATCTTATTGGAACTCTCAATTATATTATCCAATTGTTTATGAATTTTTTCTGTATTGCTGCTCAAGATTTTAAAGCTGTAGAAAACATTATCAGAAAATTTATTTAAGATAGAAGTAAAATCTGCATCTAGTTGTGATAAACTTTCTTCCACTTCTGAGCTAAAGATATTATATTGTCCCAATCTTTGGGATTCCTCATCTTTTGATGATTTGAAGACCTCAACTTTTTGGGGTCTTTTCCCTTGAACTTGGCTAAATGATCCCAAGGGTTCCAATTTTCCACGTATTTATCTACCTCTATCCTGGGAATTAATTTCTGCAGGGCTATCTGAAAGGACTTGTCCTGTGATATGGATTTTCTCATGGCTACCATGTCCTCTTGTACTTGGTCCAGTTTGTAGGCTTCCCAGTGACTCACATGGAACTTTCAAAACTCCTTTATTTTGGACTCTTTTGCTGAGTCAAACTGGGGTGGCGTGGGTAGAGGCATGATTTCTGGGGATAACTCTCTGGGAGGGGGAGCCATCTCCAACAATTTGTTGGTTGAGCTGGGTGGCACGGGCACTGGAGGGTTTTGTGGTGCTAGTGTCAAGGGTTTGATTCCCCTAATTGTGCTTTCTACAGGCCCTGTTATGGGCGCAAATTCCTCCAGGAAGGGGTCCTTTGGACGCGGCTTATTTGGTTGTGCAGGTGTTGGGCCTGTTTTGAAACATAGTGCATAAATATGTATGTTTTCCATCAAAATATTTTGATAAAAAGATAAAAAATAAAAAATATTTTTCTTTTTATTTTTAAATTATTTTAATCTCACTAAAACTTGAGGTCAAAGGTACCAAGGATTGGTTAGGGTTAAAGGAGTCCTTGGTGGGTAATCCAGGGGGATCTTGAGGGGTACCAATGAGGTCTTGGCTCAAGTCCAAAGATCTGTGATCAGAGTGACTTTCCAAAAATCCTTGATCAATAAAATCAGCAAGGGAGAAGGTTCTGTCCACTTTAATAAGTTAAAAAGTTTAAATTAATAAGTTTTGGATTGATTATAATTTTTATTAATTTTTATTAATTTTCAAAGTTTTTTCAATTTTTTGGGTTATTTTTTTTGAAAAATTAAAAAAATATATTAAAACTTACTTCTTTTATTTATTTTAAATAAAAGAAGCTGTCTTTGATAATTCTTCCAGGCCTTGTGTTTCCTGAGTAAATAGTTGAAATTAATAAGTATTTCAAGTTCAAGTTCCTTTTCTTTAATTTCTTCTTGTTCACCATTCAGAAGTCTTGGTTTTTGTTGTAAAAGAGTTAAAGAATTACAATAATTAGGTGAAATAGAACTGGGACTTGTTTCTTTCTTATTTTTAAGAAGGTTTAAATAATATTCAATTAATTCTCCATTAGTCTTAAGATCCACTGGGAAAAAAATTATAAAGGAATGATGATAAGTATTTTTACTTATTTTTACATATATTATCTGGTCCAAACAAATTAATTAATTTAAATAATTATTATTGGAGAATATTTCCAACAAGATTATTGGTTAAAAGCAAGTGCAAAGTTGGTAGTAGTTGGTTTGTTTCAAATCATTTAAATATATTTTTAAAGAGGGTCCGCAGTTCATGCAAAACAGGGGATCTTTATTGAAACAACCTCCCTTCAAGGGGCTCTTTTGAACCGTGTAAAGACCATGGGACAATGAGGTCCTAAGTGATTTACTTAAAAGGGGTTTACTCAAGGGGAATGAGTTGAATGGCTGTTTCACAGCACTTATGCCTGAAGGCAAGGATAAGATAACTTACTAATTCAAGCAGGCACTCCTAGATTCTTGCAGAAATTCACAGTTGAAAGGGTCTCAGAACCATTATTGGGGATTTTGCTGATATTCTTCAGTGGATTATTGGTGGGGTTAGAATTAACCATTATACTATCAGAATGAGGCCATAAATCACTTGTTTATCTTATATAAACACTTGATCACGGATGTAAAGGGATCTGTATTGATTAATTAAAGATTACTTTGGTTCAAATCATTCAAAAGGGCTGTTTATATACCTTTTTTGCGATAATAAGAACTTCTAAGGGTAGGTAGAGAGGTTTGAGCTTGTGTACTGAGGCTGGAAAGCTGGCAACGGATAGTTTGGCACTTATTTGGATTGCTGTCAACCCGCTATCCCTGCTTGTGTCATATTTCTATGTGAAATAAGTTTCAGAAACTGTTTAAATGTTAATTTGTTATTTTCCCGGTTCTGGCATATTTGTTTATTTTTTATTACTTTATTTTGAGTGAAATGTGCAGAAGTAGGTATTTCTAGATTATGGGCCATCTTCTGCAAATTTTGGTAATTTTCAAAAAAATTTTAGGTGAACCTTTTGGTATGTTTTGCGGTTCATAAAGATTTGAAAATCACAATTATGTGACAACCTTCATGATTGTTTCCCTTAATTTATTTTCTGTATACTTTGAATTTCACACTTTTTATCCAATATTCAGAGGTTTCAGACATTCCTATATCCTTCAGTCAGGTTGCTACATATGCATGATGTATGTATGCAGGTTGTAGCATGTTCCTGCGGTACCTGGCTTTCAGGATTGGTTCAGTTGTTTGTGATGCGCACAGGCTTGACAGCTGCATGCCGGAATCTATCCTCTGCGGAAAGCAGTCATTTTGCATGCTAGTTTCTTGAAAAGTACCTACATATTGATTTTCAGGCGTGTGTAATCTTTCTGTATGGGTGTGGGGCTACACGCGGGAATGGTGACACAACACAAATCAGCCTGTAACTCCTCAAATATACACGTCACCTCAACTCTGAGTGATTTTTAGGTGTGAAACCTATACATGACATTACATGCGAGATAATAAAATGGCCAAAAGGTGGGCCATGGTGGTGCAGTGGTCTTTTGGTCATTTTCTTTTAAAATTATTTAAAAATATAAGGAGTTGGAATTAAATGGTGAGATCAGTGAGTAACCCTACCTTATTTTGGGTGAGGAATTCAAATTTGTAATAATATTCTGGATTTTGCACTCATTTTATTTCAATTGTTTATTTCTATTTTTAATCTGCTTAAACAGGTTGATCTGTGCCAGTAGCAAGCTGACAGGGTCTTAAATAAAGTTTGCTTGTCAAGTCTTGACAAGGATCCATAAATTTATGGATCCTTGTCAAGGAATTTGTCCGGTGGGCAGCTACCAAGCCTTATTGAGCGCAAAATGGTGGCTCAATGGGAAAAATCCTCAATAAGTCTGCTTATTGAGCGGACTCATTGAGACAACAATAGATGTTCTAAATAAATAAAAAATTAATTAATACATAAATAAATAAAATTTATCAGGAATATAAATACAAACAAATAAAATTAATAAATAAAAATAAACAATTGAAAACCGACACAACCCATTCACACCTCAGATGGGTGTGAAAAGCCATTCCAACCCCAATATGGGTTGAAAACCGCACCACGCAACCCATTTCAGGGTGTGAAATGGTTGTGTAGGGTTGCAAATTTAACATTTCCCTATCAAAAATTAAGGGAAAAATATATCAATGGAACCTTGCCACCATAAATCTTACAACCATAAATTTCAAGGAATTGGTAGAAATAGCTAAGAAGCATGCAGAAAACTATTACCAAGATACTTTTGAATGCCATTGGGAAAAAATACAAAAGGGCACTGAATTCAAAATTAAAAAAAAAGTCCTAGTATAAAAAACCAACTGGAATAAAATGGCTGGAAATACAAAACCTGGAAATGCCTTCTTGGGGCCGTTTAATCCCAAGATACTTCATCATAAAAGCACTGTGGAATTGAGCTTCATTGAAGAACTCTCCAGGAAAAAAACATTCTTTCCTTTTATCCTTTCAACTTGCTACTATTCACAGAGAAAATTATCAAAAGTAAAAAAAAACTGTATCAAATAACAGACCAAAACCCTGCACTTACGCAACTCCATAAAGTAGCAGCCTTCTGCAACACTGTGACTTCAAAGATATTCTAACCCTGAAACTCTGCACTTCCCCAGTAGCTTTTGAGCTTCTGACCCAGCTGTGTGCACCACTGACCAGCTTTGCATGCATGAAATATTTTAGGAACAAAATTCATACATACAGGAATTAGTTGAGGAAGAATAGTCCCACTTGCATAATTTAGTTGAGGAAGCTGCATTGATATATTGGCCAAAATTAGCCAAAGACTCACATAGAAAGTGCACAAAAGGAATTTCTGTGCAGAATATCCAATTCATGCACTCAGCTGTCATATCTGCACGCTTCAGATACGCAATTCCCTTCCGTGGCCACAAGTTACAGCATGTAACCACTACAGTACACTTGGATCCGCCATGAATATGTAGGGATATGATGTATGTTTGAAGGATGATTTGAAAAACTAGAAAGTCAAATAAAAAATAAAATAAAATTAGAAAGCACCCAAATTTGAAAAATAAATTATAAGGATCATCTGAAATAAAAAGATTCCAACCTTTTTGGACCACCAAAAATACTAAGAAGTCCGCCCAAGAATAACAAAAAATATTGAAATGATCAGTGGATGATTGAAAATCAATAAAAAAGCATCACTGATCATATTTATCAAACATAAATAGTACAAAATTATAACCTGTGTCAGATGTGTAAATTAAAAAATTAACAAAAAGAAAAATCCTGTGACTAAAACCTGCACATATACTACAGATCCATTGTCAGCTGAGCTAAAACCCCAATAGGACATTCTAAAATAGATTTAGCTGGCCTGCTAGCCTCTGCACATAGGTCCTCCCCAATCTATGTGCCCTGAGAGGACCCTCTTCAACCCAAAAAACTATTGATACAGTACCTCTTTTCACTCTCTTCACATGGTTATCATCATTAAGAATTTATTATTTATCACCAGAAACCATGCAATCTTGTATCAAGTGGTTATAAAAAGATACAAAATTGATTTATGGATACATTCTGTAGTATATCATGATTATTCTAAATTAACATTATTGTTCTCATTGAAGATAAATGTCAGCTTGCTACTATGTACAGAGCAAGCTGTCATAGCAACACAAAACTATAAAAAATATGAATATATAAATTGACAAAAGAAGGAGTGATAAATCCAGAAATATTATTAGAGAAATGGATTCCTCACCCAAAATTTGGTAGGGTTGCTCACTGACCCCACCCTTGAAATCCAAGTCCTTACATTTTTAAAATAATTAAAAAGAAAATTACTAAAAATTGTGACACCAGTATGGCACCTTTTTGCCATTTTGAACATTTCACACGTGTTGTCACGTATAGGGTTTACACCTAAAATGCACTCAGAATTGAGTTGTTGTGTATATTTTAGGAGTTACATGCAGAACTGTGTTATGTCACAATTCCCGCGCGCAGCCCTGCATCATTACATACCCCTACATACTCATAGTAGAAGTTTCCTGCATACTAGAGACTGGCTTGCAGCTAATTCTGCCACACACACAGCAAATCCCAACCCGCGCGCATCTGAACTGACTGATCCCCGCGTCTGGATCCGTTGTGAATAATCTGACAACCAGGTACCACTCAAAGAGCTACAACCTAATTAGGGTTGCCTGGCATATGTAACAAGTTGACATAAGCATTATTAATAATCTAAAAAGATCAAAAATTAATTAAAATTAATAAAAATTAAGTTTAGAATATTGTTTAATAATAAATTAAAGATCAAGGATTACCACATAAATCATTAACTCTGATCTTTGAAGACCACAAAACACTACAAGGAGTGTTCATAAAAATTATTAAAAATTATCTACATGATCAGCAGATAATGAAAAAATCAGTAAACGTCCAAATCTGTTCACTTCAAAGCAATAATAATAGTAAAAATGAAGGATGAGTGCAGAATGATCAAATTTACTCCATAATAGATTAACAGATCCTGTGGCTAAAATAGTACAGAAATCCAGCAGATCTAATGTCAGCTGATTAACAGCACCAAGTGGAAGTGCTAATCTTGCTCTGAATGGCTTTCCAGCCTCAGCCCATGAGCAGAACTCTCTATAAGCGCACTGAGAAGCTCAAAATACCCCCAAAAAGTTATTTATACAGACCTCTTTGGATCCATTATTCCATCATCTGTTTACCAGGAATTATTATTATCAATCAGACACCGTGTCATTGTTATTCAGCTGCTTATGAAGAATCTAAGCAAGTGATTTAGGACCAAGTCTGTAGTATTATTATTTATTTCTTAAAACCAATCAACCCTTGAAGTTTAGTCAGGCAATCCACCCCATCTGCTCTGAAACACTTCCTATTATTGTAGGATTTTTGTGGTAAAGTGCTCAGAGTGAGTTTTTCCCTTCCTGTCTAGGTCATTGTGCTGTTATGCCGGCAATTAGTGGAATAAGCCCTTTCTAAGGCACCCATATTCATTCCAAGGTTCTTAAACTGCCTGAGGAGGCCCCTTGAAGAGAGGTTGCTTTGTCTGTAAAGACCCCCAGTAGTAAGATACTGTGGCCCCTCTTTTATATACATATTGAAAAAATTTTATTACCAAACCAATTAAACCTTGCAACTGCTCCCATTATTTTATTTATTTGAGCCTCTAAGCATTTATTTTTTGGAATAATTATTATTATTATTATTCCAGTATTTTTATCACTCTCTGTAGCTAAAAGGACTGCAAGTTTCCTGGTATCAGAGAGTTGAAAACTGGGGGTCTGGCTGGGAAATATCCTTAAATAATTAATGTTTGATTATATATTCCTTGGACCTGTCTATTTTTTTAAAAATAAGTTAAAATAGTTATAACATATATCTTTGATCCTTTGTTTCTCTAGTGGATCTTAAGACCAACGGAAAATTTATCAATTATTATTTGAACCTTCTTAAAAAGAAAAAAGATGAAAAACTCCGTAACTTTGTCCCTGTTATCATAACTCCTGAGCAACAACAAGAGAAATTGCTTTATTAGAAACAGTAGGTTATAAAGGACAAAGAACTTGAGCTTGAAAGAATTATCAATTTTAATTCTTTATTAAGGCAACATAAGTAATGGAAAATTTATCAAAGGAAGATTTATATTTATAAACTAAATAATCCTGATGATAAAGAAAAATCTAAAACTAATAAAAGTGATTTTTTTTTTGAAAAATATCATCTTGCCACGTAAAAATGCAAAAAAATATTAAACTTATATTTTTTTTTTGTCCTAATCCATCTCAGTGGACTCAATTTTTGGTGATCTCCTTGACCAGGACCTCCTAGAGGAGGTCCCAGAAAGTGTATCCTTCGACCTACCCTTGGAATTATTCCAGGATCTGATTGGAACTCACTCAGACCCTGTTGGAATACCCCCCAAGGACAGTTGTGATCCCAACCAAGTGTTGGTACCCTTGAATTTAACTTTAAGTGAGTTAAAATATATATAAAAAATTATTAAAAATATAAATACACCAAGAATATTATTTTTTATATTTTTAAGTCTTTTCTCAAAATTTTTGACAAATGACTTACTCATTTATTTTGGTGCTATGTACCAAAACAGGGGCAACACCTGTCCGACAGGTAGACCCCGATTGTATTGATAGTTTCCCGGAGGAACCCCTACTTGCAAGGACTCCAGTCACAAGGGCAATGAGGGGGCTTAAACCAGTGACCATAGTGTCACACCGGACAACAATAGCAACAACCATGGCCACAAACTTGACCAACAGAGTGTTGGAGAACCACCCATTGCCCAATGAGTTATCCCAGGAGGATACTGGTCCTCCTATGCCACCCCAGCTGGACTCAACCAAGGAGGAAAGAGTCAAGGTATTAGTGAAAGAGCATGTGAGCTATTGGGAACAATTCAAACTGGCTCAGACCCAGGAGGATCAGCCAGGTATGAGAAGAGCTATTTCTCTGGCAAAGAAATCTCAGATTTCTCTGCAAGAGTTGATCCCAAAGAAAGAGGTAGAAGGCTACGTGCAGAACTGAAATCCTTGGGATCAGTTAGCTTCCTTAAAGGGAAAGGAACACAAAAAGAAGAGGTCCTCAGCCCATCAGAAGTTAAAGAACCAAAGGATTGGGACAGAGTAATATCCCTAGCTCAGAAGTGGAAAAAGGTGTACCACAATGAGATGTAGAAGCTCTTCATAGCTTTTCTGTAAATGTGTCTCATAATTTTACTGTTATCAGCCAGTGTTTTGACAAATTTTTTCAACAATTGGACAAATTGAGTCTGAGTCTTTTCAAATTGATTGATACCCAGTCTCAAACTATGAGAATTTCTGAGTTAGAAATACAAAAAATCAAGGATAGTATAAAATATAGTAAGTTGGACCTGATGAAACATATTGATTATAACCAATCAATTCTTCAGGAAGTTATTCTTGCAACCATGAACCAGCTTAAGGAAGAAGTTAAGAAAACTAGTCCTACTCCTTCAGCTCACCTGATTAAAAAAATTGATTTACTAAACAACAAACTTGATATGGAGTTAGTTATGATTAAGAATGATCTCAGAGATCTTAAAGTGAATTCTACTAACTCCCCAGTCAATGACCTGGAAGAAGCTAGACCTGCTAGGTTCACCAGTACTCCTAGTGTTCCTGCCAGAACTAGGACAGCTAGGGATGAATATTTTAGGCCCAGTCCTACTCCTGAAATAGAACAGGCTTTGAAGTTACTTCCTCCCATTACTGAATGGCCTAAATTATCCAGAGAAGGAGAATACAACCATTTTAGTTTCATTAAATTGATTGATTATACCCTTGCTTCTTATAAACTCCCTGATACAATAGTTGTGGTAAGATTGCCCAGACTATTTGAGGGAGTGGCCCTGTATTGGTTTATCAATAAAAGGGAAGAAGTTCAATCTTTATCCTGGAGTTCTTGGAAAGAATTGATCAAAGTACAATTTGGTACTACGATTTGGAAGAGAAAGATGATGAAAACTTTTGAAACCTCCCAGTTTGATACATCCAAGGACAAACCTCATAAGTGGTGCTTAGACCAGAAAAGGAGGTTAGACTGTTTTTACCCGGATTCTGATAAAGAAGAAGTCAATGAAAGACTTCTCAACTCATGTCCCAGACAAATCAACCAAATTGTAAGGCACAGGATGCCTATGGATTCTGATTTTTCTAGCCTGATAGGTGTGTTGGAAGAGACTATTGATATGAAGGTTCTAGATAAGAGAGTCAACAGACTCCCCAGGGAACAAAATACTAGGAACAGGGAAGAGTATACGGCCAAAACTAAGGAATACCCTGCCACTAGTCCAACTACCTTGGAGGTCAAGAAGACTCCAGAGTCAAAGGAAAAAGTATGTTGGAACTTGAACCACACAGGACATGTAAAAGCTGATTGTCCTCTACCTAGGAAAAGGATTAATCCTATTGAAGGAGAAGAGTATGATAATCCTGACCCTCACCTAGAAAATACTGATGGATCACTTTCTGAGTTTGATTTGATTATCACTAAACCCATCAATGTCATTGAAGGAAGTATTGAGTCTTCTCTAGACATAAATTCTGTTAATGAGGATTCTAACTTCCCTCAAAAATGGAATCCCGACATGAAGATTCACCACATCTCTGAGGCTAAAGCCTTGACTCTAAAAGCTTCTTTGAGTAAAAGTGACACTTCTGGCAAAACATACTACGCTACTTGTTTGATCCAAGGTTCCCCTGTTAAGTTACTCTTGGACAGTGGAGCCTTTTGCTCTTGTGTTTGTTCAACTTATTTGGAGAAAAAAGACCCAAACTGGAAACTGAACTTATTACCTGTACCTCAGGCTCAGTTCAGGAGTTGTAATTATTATCTTAATGCTGTTGGAGTATGGTCCTCTGATATCATAATCCCTCACTCTAAAGGATCACTCAAACTGAACAATGAATTTGTAGTGCTCCAAAATGAAGTATGTGATTACTTTATCCTTGGTAATGATTCTCTTTGCTTGTATGATATAGATGTATTCCAAAGCAAGGATAGATACTTCACCATAGGGGGAGACTGGAACAAGAATTTTCAAATATGCCATGTCAATGCTCAAACTTCTGATTCAACCTATGAAAAACAATTAGAGAGTTTCAATCAGGAATACTTCTTTCAAGCAGCTTTGAATCCCCTGCTCAATGAAGAACAATGATGGGACATCCTACCAGTATGCTTTGAAAATCAGAATGCTTTCTGTACCAAGGATCACCCCATTGGTAACATCAAAGTACATGATATGATTCTGACTCTAACCATTTAGCCTCCTTACCCAATTAATGTCAGGAGACCTGCTTACACTTCTAGTCCAAAATCTAGAGCTGCTCTGGAAACTCTAATTCAAGAGTTGGTTGACCTACAAGTCTTAAGGAAAGTACAACACAATGAACAAGTAGATATCACTACTCCAGTAATTATAGCTTGACATAATGATAAGTGAAGGATGGCTGGAGATTTCAGAATGCTGAACAACTACACCCAAGCTGATTATTATCCAATTCCAAGGATTGACCATGCTCTGCATAACCTGTCAAAAGCTAAGTACATCACCATCATGGACATGCTGAAAGGTTTTCACCAAATACCTATCAGCCCTGATAGCTGGAAATTCATGAGAATTATCTGTCATTTGTGAATTTATGATTATCTAAGGATGATGTTTGGTATAAAAAATACTCCTTCTCATTTTCAAAGGATGATGGACACAGTTCTAGGATTGTTCATCAGACAAGGATGGGTGATGTTTTATATTGATGATGTTATCATTTACTATGATGATTGGGATACCCACCTGGATAAAGTAAGATTAGTCCTCTAAACTATCTCTGCTGTGGGATTCAAAGTTTCAATGAAAAAGTGTAACTTTGATTATGGAGAACTAAAAGCCTTAGGAAACATTGTCTCTGGACTAACCTTAGCTGCTGATCAAAACAAGATAGCAGCAGTAATGAATAGGCCAATGCCTCAGAATAAAACTGAAATCCTATCTTTTATTAGATTTTGCAGCTACTATAGGAATTACTTACCAAAGTTTGCTCTTCTGGCCAAGTTTCTGTATGAAATCTGCAACAACACCACCTTGTTTGAAATGAATCATGAAAGAGTTAAGAATTATGAGGAACTCAAAATGGCCATGCCTTCAACTCCAGTACTTATTCAGCCAGACTATTCTAAACCCTTCAAGCTCTATATAGATGCTAGTATGGATGGAGTAGGAGCCAAATTACACCAGGAAGTCATAGAGGATGAAAAACCGGTTGAAAAACCTATACTCTTCATATCCAGATAAGCTAAGGATACTGAGAAAGGGTATGGTGCAAGCCAAATGGAATGCCTTGCTTTAGTATGGGCTCTGGAGAAACTTCATTGCTCCTTGGAAGGCACCAAGCTCACAGTAATTACTGACTGCAATGCTGTCAAGACTTTGATGAATATGAAGACCCCTAGTAGGCACATGTTAAAATGGCAGATAGTCATACAACAGTACAGAGGTCAGATGACCATAGTTCACCAAGCTGTGGCTAAACATCAGAATGCTGATAGTTTGAGCAGGAATGCTCTACCCAATGACCCAAGTAACCCTACTTATGATCCAGAGGATAATGATATCTTCCCTATCCTTAACATTAAAATGTTGCATGTTGAAGCTCCTATAATGGGAATCCACATTTGTGAACTGAAAGAATCATTTTTCAACTCAATCAAAGAATCTTACAATTTTGGCATGAACACTATGATCACCATTATGGAAAGTGTTTCTCCACCATCTGAATTGATCAATAGCCTACCTGAACACCTCTTGAAACCATACAAAGCCGGAAGGTTCACCATATGGGATGGTCTAGTATACTACAGGCATCAACATTCAAGTGTTATAGTCTTAACTAAGGATGACAATATCAAACACTTCCTGGCTGAATGCCATTATAACTGCTCATCTGGTCATTTATCTTCTGATATAACCTTGGCTAAGGTTAAACAAACTGCTTGGTGGATCAATTGGAGGGACTCAACTATCCAGTAAGTTACTAGTTTTGAAACTTGTCAGAAGTCCATCATGACCACTGGGAAAAGGGTTGGTCTACTGCAAAATATTGCTGAACCCAAGAAAAGATGGGAGATCATCAATATGGACTTTGTAACGGGACTACTGCCAGGAGGAGCCTATGCCTACAACTCAGTCCTAGTCATTGTGGACAGGTTCTCCAAGAAAGCAAAGCTTCTACCTAATCACAAGGAAGACACTTCTATGGAAGTTTCCCTATTATCTTGGAACAGCCTCATTTCTGATGTTGGAGTTCCCAAGATCATTATAAGTGACAGGGATCCTAAATTTACCTCTGAGTTCTGGAGAAATCTTCATGAAATGCTGGGAACCACCTTAGCTTTCTCTAAAGCTTATCACTCTCAGATGGATGGCTTAGCTAAAAGAATGATTCAGACCCTGGAAGAAATGCTCAGGAGATTCTGTGGCTTTGGTCTAGAATACAAGAATTCTGATGGTTATTGCCACAATTGGGTTAGACTTTTACCTGCACTAGAGATGGCCTACAACAGCAGCAAGCACTATACCACTAAGGCAGCACCCTACATACTGGAAAGAGGGTGGATTCCTAAATTACCCAAGGATAACCTTAATCACCAGCTAACAAATATTCACCCTACATTGCTTGATTTCAAAAAAATGATATATGTAGGCAATAAACATGCTGTTAAGTGTGTCCAGGATGCTGTGGAGTATAACCAACAAAGGTGGGATAAAACCCATAAGGAAACTGATTTAAAGATTGGTGATCAAGTCTTGATCTCTACCACCAACTTCACCAACTTAGCTGGAAATAAAAAGCTTAGACCAGCTTTTGTTGGACCTTTCACCATTAATAAACTTCATGGTAAAAATGCTGTGGAAGTAATCCTTAGTGATGAGCTTTCTAGAAAGCACCAAGTCTTCCCAGTAAGTCTCATCAAACACTACTGCCCAAGGAATGGAGAATATACTCCTTCACCTGAAGTACCTGTTGCAGAAGAACCTGAAAAAGACAGAGGAAAAATTAGCAAGATCCTCAAAGATAAAAAATAAAGGATCAATGGAAAAGATGTCAGACTCTACCTAGTTAGACACAAGGGAGAATCAGCTGATAAGGATGAATGGTTACCTGAACACAATATCCCTGATGGACCCATACACCTAAGGAACTACAGAGCCAGCAGAAGGCATTGACCCAAAATTTTATTTTCAGATATAGACATATCTTGGAGTGGGGGAATGTCAGCTTGCTACTATGTACAGAGCAACCTGTCAATAGCAACACAAAACTATGAAAAATAAGAATATCTCAATTAACAAAATAAGAGTGAAAAATGCATGAATTTAATTACAGAAATGGATTCCTCACCCCAAATTAGGTAGGGTTACTCACTGACCCCACCCTTGAATTCAAGGTCCTTACATTTTTAAAATAATGAAAAAGAAAAGTACTAAAAATTACAACACCAGTATGGCACCTTTTTGCCATTTTAAAAATTTTACACGTGTTGTCACATATAGGGTTTAAACCTAAAATTCACTCAGATTTGAGTTGTTGTTTATATTTTAGGAGTTACACGCGGAAATGTGTTATGTCACAATTCCCGCGCGCAGTCCTGCATCATTACATACCCCTACATAATCATAGTAGCAGTTTCCCGCGTCCTAGAGACCCGCCTGCAGCTAATTCTGTCATGCACGCAGCGGATCCCACCCCGCATGCATCTGAACTGACTGATCCCCGCGTCAGGATCCATTGTGACTAATCTGACAACCAGGTACTGCTCAAAAGAGTTAAAACCTAATTAGGGTTGCCTGGCATATGTAACAAGTTGACATATGCATTAGTAAAAATCTAAGAAGATCAAAACTTAATTAAAATTAAGTTTAGAAAAGTTTTTAATAATAAATTAAAGATCAAGGATTACCACATAAATCATTGACTCTGATCTTTGAAGACCACAAAACACTACAAGGAGTGTTCATAAAAATTATTCAAAATTATCTACATGATCAGCAGATGATGAAAAATTAGTAAACTTCCCTATCTGTTCACTTCAAAGCAATACTAATATTACAAATGAAGGATGAGTGCAGGATGATCAAATTTATGCCATGATAGATTAACAGATCCCGTGGCTAAAATAGAACAGAAATCCAGCAGATCTAAGGTCATCTGATTAACAGCAGCAAGTGGACATGCTAATCTTGCTCTGACTGGCTTGCCAGCCTCAGCCCATGAGCAGAACTCTCTCTACGCGCCCTGAGAATCTCAAAATCGCCCCAAAAAGGTATTTATACAGACCTCTTTGGATCCATCATTCCATCATCAGTTTACCCGTAATTATTATTATCAATCAGACACCGTGTCATTGTTAGTCAAGTGCTCATGAAGAATCTAAGCAAGTGATTCATGACCAAGTCTGTAGTATTATTATTTATTTGTTAAAACCAATCAATCCTTGAAGTTTAGTCAGGCAATCCACCCCATCTGCTCTGAAACCCTTCCTATTATTGCAGGATTTTTGTGGGAAAGTGCTCAGAGTGAGTGTTTCCCTTACTGTCTAGGCCATTGTGCTATTATTCCCAGCCATTAGAGGAATAAGCCTTTCTAAGGAACCCATCTTCATTCCAAGGTTCCTAAAATGCCTAAGGAGGCCCCTTGAAGAGAGGTTGCTTTGTCTGTAAAACCCCCAGTAGTATAATGCTGTGGCCTCTCTTTTATATACTTATTGAAAACCTTTTATTACCAAACCAATTAAACCTTGCAAATGCTCTTCTTATATTATTTATTTGAGCCTCTAAGCGTTTATTTTTGGAATAATAATCATTATTATTATTCCAGTATTTTTATCACTCTCTGTAGCTAAAGGACTGCAAGGTTCCTGGTATCAGAGAGCTGACAATAAATCAAGTAACCCAATGTGTATATGAAACCATTCAACTGTCAAACTCTGCAGGTACCCTGTGAGTAATTTATCAAGTAAATGAAGTTATTTTCCTCCTTCCTTGTATTTTTTTCTGTTTTTCCTGGCCATTCCACCATTTTAGTAGGTATAAATTCCTCCTTTCTATTTCAAAAGGTTCCCATTTCTCCAGGATAAAAGGTCCATAGTTGATCTCCTGAAGAGAGGTTTTAATGAAGCCCATTTTCTAGAAAGAATGTGCCTCCTCTTTTTTAAAATATTGAAAAACCTTTTAAACAAATCATTTAAACCTTGAACTTAATCCAACCATATTTATTATCTTTGAGTCTTGAATTTTTTTACTTCTAAGAATATTAATATTCTTTCAAAGAATCACTCCCTGTAGATAGAGGTTAGAAAGGTTCCTGGCATCAGAGAGTTACAACTGAGGTCTGAGTGGGAAATATATATTTAAATAATTATCATATCATTATTAATTTCATGGACCCGGAATTTAACACAAAAATAAGTAAAAATACTTATCAAAATTTCTTTTTATAAATTTCTCATAGTGGATATAAAGACCAACAAAAAATTTATTCAGTAATATTGGAAAATTATCTAAAAGAGAGAGAAGAAAATCTAAGGAGTTTTTTAGCTAATTATTGGTACTCATTAAATTCTGAACAAAAGCAAGAAATACATCTTTATCCCAGAAAAGCAGAAAGAAAGGAAAAGAATGAGAATTATAAAAACTTATAAAATTTAATTTTTTACTCAGGAAAAATAGATTCCAGAAGAGATTTAGAAACAGAATCTTTTCCCAAAAGAAAAATCACAAAAGTCAGTTATATATATTTTTTAAAAACACGTAAAGATAAAAAAAGATAAAAAAAAGTATATATTTTGATTAATTTATTTTTAAAGTTGAAAATGCTGAAAAAACCTTCTCGCTCTCTGATTTTATTGAAAAGACGTCCTTGAGGATTTCCCAAACCCTGAAACCTTGTATTTATCCCAGGATTTGATTGGAATACATCGGGACCCCCTTGTAAGACCCAATAAAGAAGCTTTCAACCCCAACCAAGATTTATTAACCTTAAATCTAAGCTTAATTCATCACAAAAATAAAAATAATAACCTAAAAAAAAAGTATATTTTTGTTATTTCTTTACCAAGTTTTGAAAAGGAAAAACCAGGGCCGAATTGGAGTCTCTGGGTGACCAGTGAAATGAAGTCACTATTGTGGCCACTGTTGTCCCCAATAAGGATCAAAAATTCCACAATGAAATTACAATGATAGATTCAATTTTTCACAATGCGGTACACAATATTTCTTGAGGGTTTCACCTCTATGGAAAATGAAATTCTAGAAAATTTCACTGCAGATGAAACTGAGAATCACCTTGATTTCACCTTTTTTGAAAATTGCAAGTCATGCATATTTCCCAAATCATGAACTTTTAATTCTGGAATTTCCACCAAGATGAAAAAAGAACTATTTATGGAAAAAATCAATTTTGTGAAACATGTTTATTTTTTACAGGGAAACTGATTTGAATGGGAAGTTTTTTTTTGAAAAAATTGAAATTATTATAAATTTTTTTCAGTTTTTCCCATTCTTGCTTTTCACAGATTCAAAATCATAATTTCACAAAGCTCCACTTCCCCTACAAGCAGTTGGAATTTTTTCCAGGCCAAGATTGAAGGCCATAAAGAGTTTATATAACAAATTTGAGTATTAATACATGAAAGCATCACCCCCTCCCTGTGGCAAAGGAAATTGGTGCTAAATTTATCCTAAAAAAATATATATATAAATCAAAAGAAAAAAGTGGGTTATAGCAAAATCCCAAATAATTTTCTGTTCAGAGATGGGTGTTACACTTCCTTGCATTTCTCTCAAAATAAATGTATCAATTCTTTTACAAAAGTGTCCCCAGGTGTCACTTTAAGTTCACAAGGGAACCACTTTCAATCAACTCACAGTTTCTTTTTTTTTTTGGAGACACACCTAGGGCATAAGCCCCACTTTTCTTTTGTGCCTTAAAACGCTAGCACACACAGTCCAAGGTTTTCATCTTTGAGCTAATCCTTAGATTTATCTAACCCATCTCAAGGCTGTAAAAATTGGTTTTCTACCTGGTAAGAAACCCTTCATTAATTGCATGAACACCATAGACTTCCTTCCCTGGGCTTATTCTCTACCAGCCCAAGGAGTTTGAATGATCCAGGAGTGTTTTTAAATTCCGAGATCCCCCTCAGTTAAATTCACAATGAAACCATTTCAGACCAACTCACAGTTCACTAAAATATTTTAAAATGTTTTATGGATGGAGTTTTACCAAAAGAGCTTTGGTTTCTCAAAAATTTATTCAATGTGAAAAAAATGGACATCTTTGCTTGAAAGTGAATAATTCAAATAGATATCTCCTGAAAGGTATCACATGGAGGATTGAAACAGACCCAAGTTGGCACTCACTACCAGTAATGGGGAGGAAAATCATTCTAGGATAAAACTAGACAGCCAGGAACTGACTTCCAGCAGAAAAGGAAAGATCCAATGCAGTTTATAGCACCAACTACCATTTCAACAAAATCCTCAACAACGTTCAGGGTATTTAGTGGTAAATTTTCATTCCTAAGATAAAACCTATTCTTCCTTGTTCTCCTGTCAGACTCCTGGATGCCAAGAACCTTGCTATCCTTTAGCTACCAGAGGTGATATTGTAAATAATAAATATATTATTTAATAATTGCAGCAAAAATCTGTAGAATACTTGGATTAAGCTTATGGCAAGGTTAAATGGTTTGGTTATTGTTTATTGTTTCGAATCAAAATTGATTATTAAATATTTTTAGAGGGGCCACAATTATATTGGGGATCTTTAACACCTCTCTTCAGGGATTTCAGTATGAAAACACGTATTCCTGGTTACTTTGGGTTCTTTAGTTTAAAGATTATTATACCCAAAGATAATATGTATATAAAATACACAATGGAGTGTTAGGGCCTTGTAGCCAAGCTACCACGACAGAGAAAGGATAATAAGACTCACTGGTATATTATTAAATCCTTTGGGTATCTGTTTGGGACGTGTACTGATGGGTTAAACCTGTATACTGGGGTTATAAGGTTTTTCAGCAGTTTTAATTGATAAAAAGAGGTTTGAAGACAGGTATTACTGATCAGAAATTGCCATAAATAACTTACTTATCTCTTATAAGTATTTGATTTCCTTGGCACGGCGTCTGGATATGAATATTACTGGGTCTCTGCCCAACAACATCCTCAAAAGAGCTCTGTATTTATAGTATTTGGGGTCCCAATATGGTCCTTCTGAGGGTTGTAGGTGCTCAAAGGGACGGACACTAAGGCTAGCAGGGTAACCAGGGGTAGCCTGTCATGTGCCCTTGGGTCTATAGCCCGGGTAGCATCTAATTCCTTAGGGTATGGGAATTATTCTACCTTATAATGGACATTAGGACGTGTGAATAACACTAATCTGTTGTATTTATGTATTATTTAATTAATTATCCTTAGTATATGTTCCCTTTGATATAATAATTATATTGTTAGACATCTCCACGGACATTTTGATGTAAGTTAAGTTCTCATTATGTATCATATAACTGGAGTAAAAGGTCATAATATTGTTTTTACTCTTTATCTATGAGTTCCAGTTGATTTTTTAAGATAATTACTTGAAAATATAATTCATGAGAATTCATGTAATATTTTTACATCATTATCTTCTTTAGTTTTTCACGAAGATGTTGATGTATAGTAATTCTCATAAAAGTATATTAAAGTATTTTAATATTTTTTTGAAGCTGTCATTGTCTTATTTTCGACATTCTTGTTTCTTTGCATTATATTAAATAAAAAATACGTGTAAAGATTATTTAGGTATTTTTATATAATATTATGTATATTTTTACAGTCTACTATCCTCAGGAACCTTTATTACATATGTAACAAGTTCCTGTGTATGTTGTAGCCTGTTTACGCGGTACCCGGGCCGCCTGTCACTATGTCAGCCTGTAGTCCTGCGGCTGCATACTTGTCAGAGGCCAGGGGCTGCGTACACAACCCTGATTTGTTGACACGGCTGTATCTCAGCTGCGCGCCGGTGCTGTGGCTGCCGCGGGTGCGTGCGGGAATTGTGAAAAAACACATTTCCGCCCGTAACTCCTAAAATATACACAACACCTCAATTCTGACTGAATTTTAGGTGTGAAACCTATATGTGACAATGTGTGTGAAATATTTAATTGGCCAAAAAGCTCAATACTGGAGCCGTAGTATGTTGGTTCTTTTTTCCTTAATTATTTAAAAATATAAGGAGTTGGATTTGAAGGGTTGGGTCAGGAAGTGACCCTACCTAATTTTGGATGGAGAATCCATTATTTATGGTTTTCCTACTCCTTCTTAGGTTAGTTTTATTATTATTATTTTTATTTTATTTTAGTTACTTTTGCAGCTTGATCTGCAATAGTAGTAAGCTGACATCTCTGGTCCTGTCAGCTTGCTACTATGTACAAAGAAACCTGTCAATAGCAACACAAAACTAAGAAAAATAAGAATATCTCAATAAACAAAATAAGGACTGAGAAATCCACAAATAGTATTACAGAAATGGATTCCTCACCCAAAATTAGGTAGGGTCACTCACCGACCCCACCCTTGAATTCCAAGCCCTTAAATTTTAAAATAATTGAAAAGAAAAGTACTTAAAATTACAACACCTGCATGGCACTTTTTGGCCATGGTAATATTTCTTGTCATGTATAGGGTTTACACCTAAAATTCACTCAGAATTGAGGTGTTGTTTATATTTTAGGAGTTACGCGCGGAAATGTGTTATGTCACAATTCTCGCGCGCAGCCCCGCATCATTACATACCCCTACGTACTCTAAGTAGCAGATTCCTGCGTACTAGAGACCCGCGCGAAGCTGATTCTGCCACGCACGCAGCTGATTCTGCCACGCACGCAGGGGATCCTACCCCGCGCACATCTTTAATAACTGATCCCCGCATCTGGATTCATTGTGACTAATCTGACAACCAGGTACCGCTCAGAAGAGCTACAACCTAGTTAGAGTTGCCTAGTATATGTAACAAACTGACATATGCATTACTAATGATCTTAAAAGATCAAAACTTAAATAAAATTAATGAAAATTAATTTTAAAACATTTTTTAATAATAAAGCAAAGATCCAGGATTATCACGTAAATCACTGACCCTGATCTTTGAAGACCACAAAACCAGTATGGCACCTTTTTGCCATTTTAAAAATTTTACACGTGTTGTCACATATAGGGTTTAAACCTAAAATTCACTCAGATTTGAGTTGTTGTTTATATTTTAGGAGTTACACGCGGAAATGTGTTATGTCACAATTCCCGCGCGCAGTCCTGCATCATTACATACCCCTACATAATCATAGTAGCAGTTTCCCGCGTCCTAGAGACCCGCCTGCAGCTAATTCTGTCATGCACGCAGCGGATCCCACCCCGCATGCATCTGAACTGACTGATCCCCGCGTCAGGATCCATTGTGACTAATCTGACAACCAGGTACTGCTCAAAAGAGTTAAAACCTAATTAGGGTTGCCTGGCATATGTAACAAGTTGACATATGCATTAGTAAAAATCTAAGAAGATCAAAACTTAATTAAAATTAAGTTTAGAAAAGTTTTTAATAATAAATTAAAGATCAAGGATTACCACATAAATCATTGACTCTGATCTTTGAAGACCACAAAACACCACAAGGAGTGTTCATAAAAATTATTTAAAATTATCTACATGATCAGCAGATAATGGAAAATCAGTAAAAATTCACATCTGCCCGCTTTTAAGCAATATCAATAGTACAAATGAAGGATGATTACAGAATGATCAAATTTACGCCATAAAAGATTAACAGATCCTGTGGCTAAAATAGTACAGAACTCCAGCAGATATAAGGACAGCTGATTGACAGCACTAAGTGAACGTGCCAATATTTCCCTGACTGGCTTTTCAGCCTCAGCCCACGAGCAGAACCCTCTCTACGTGCCCTGAGAAGCTCAAAATTACCCAGAAAGGTATTTATACAGACCTCTTTTGATCCATTATTCCAGAATCAGTTACCAGGAATTATTTGTTATCAATCAGACAATGTTTCATGGTTGATCAAGTGCTTATATGAAGATAAGCAAGTGATTTATGACTTAGTCTGTAGTAGTATTATTTATCCTTATTAACCAATCAACCCTTGAAGTTTAGTAAAGCAATCTACCCCATCTGCTCTGAAATCCTTCCAATTATTCCAGAATTCTCATGGTAAAGTGCTCAGAGTGAGTGTTACCCTTCTTGTCTTGGCCATTTGTGCTGTAACCCCCGGCCATTAGTGGAATAAGTCCTTGCTAAGGCACCCATCTTTATTCCAAGGTTCTTAAACTGCCTAAGGAGGCCCCTTGAAGAGAGGCTGCTAGTCTGCAAAAATCCCCAGTAATATAATACTGTGGCCCCTCTTTTATATTATATTGAAAAACATTTATTTTTAAACCAATTGAACCTTGCAACTGCTCTTATTATATCATTTATCTGAGCTTCTAAGTGTTTATTATTGGAATAATAATAATTATTATTATTCCAGCATTTTTTATCACTCTCTGTAGCTAAAGGACTGCAAGGTTCCTGGTATCAGAGAGCTGACAACTGGGGGTCTGGCCGGGAAATATCCCTAAATAATCAATTTTTAATTATTCATTCCTTGGACCAGTCTATTTATTTTTCAAAAAATATAAGTTAACATACTTATAACATATATTTTTGATAATTTGTTTCTCTAGTGGATCTTAAGACCAATGGAGAATTGATCAATTATTATTTTAACCTTCTTGAAAAGAAAAAATAAGAAAAAACTCTGTAAATTTGTCCCTGTTATTAGAACTCCTGAGAAACAACAGGAGAAATTGCTTTATTATAAACAGCAGGTTATAAAGGACAAAGAACTTGAGCTTGAAAGAATTATCAATTTTAATTCTTTATTAAGGCAACATAAGGAGTGGAAGATTTTTCAAAGGAAGCTTTATATTCATAAAGTAAATAACCCTGAAGATAAACAAAAATCAAAAAACAATAAAAGCAATTATTGTTTCTAAAAATATCATTTTAACACGTAAAAATACAAAAAAATATTAAACTTATATTTTTTTGTTTTTATCCATCTCAGTGGATTTTTTTTTGGTGATCTCATTGACCAAGACCTCCTAGAGGATGTCCCAGACAGTGTACCCTTGGACTTACCCTTGGATTTATCCCAGGATCTGATTGGAACTCACTCAGACCCCGTTGGAATTCCCCCCAAGGACAGTTCTGATCCCAACCAAGTGATGGTACCCTTGAATTTAACTTTAAGTAAGTTAAAATATACATAAAAAATTATGAAAAAAAAGACACAAAAAATATAATTTTTATATTTTTAAAGACTTTTTCAAAAAGTTTTGACAAAAGACTTACTCATTTTTTTTGGTGCTATGTATCAAAATAGGCGCAACACCCGCGCAAAAGGTAGAGCCCCATTGTATGGATCTCTGCCTGGAGGAACCAGTGCGTGCAAGGACTCCAGTAGCGAGCGCAATGATGGATGCAGGACAACAACAGCAACAACTGCGGCTTCCAACTCAACCAACAGACTGTTGGAGAACCACCCATTGCCCAAAAGGTTATCCCAGGAGGGTACAGGTCCTCCTATGCCACCCCAGCTGGACTCAACCAAGGAGGAAAGAGTCAAGGTATTAGTGAAAGAACACGTGAGCTATTGGGAACAATTCAAATTGGCTCTGACCCAGGAGGATCAACCAGGTATGAGAAAAGCTATTTCTATGGCAAAGAAGTCTCAATTTCTCTGCAAAGGTTGATCCCAAAGAAAGAAGTAGAAGTTTACGTGCAGAACTGGAATCCTTGGGATCAGTTAGCTTCCTTAAAGGGAAAGGATCCTAAAAAGAAGAGTTCCTCAGCCCATCAGAAGTTAAGGAACCCAAAGGATTGGGACAGCATAATATCCTAGCTCAAAAGTGGAAGAATGTGTACCACAATTAGATGTAGAAGCTCTTAATAGCTTTTCTGGAAATGTGTCTCAAAATTTTACTATTATTAGCCAATGCTTTGATAAAGTTTATGAAAAATTGGAAAAATTGAGTTCAAGTATTTTCAGAGTGATTGAAACTCAGTCTCATATTATGAGAATTGATGAGTTGGAAATCAAACAAATCAAAGATAGTATAAAAGCTGCTAAGTTGGACCCGATGAAACATATTGATGATAACCAATCAATTCTTCAGGAAGATATTCTTGCAACCTTTGACCAGCTTAAGGAAGAAGTTAAGAAAACTAGTCCTACTCCTTCAGCACATCTGACTAACAAAATTGACTTATTAAGCAATAAACTTGATTTGGAGTTAGGTTTGATTAAGAATGATCTAAGAGATCTTAAGATCAATTCTACTAACTCTCCAGTTATTGACCAAGAAAAAACTAGACCTGCAAGGTTCACCATTACTCCTAGTGTTCCTCCCAGAACCAGGATGACTAGGAATGAGTCTTTCAGACCCGGTCCCACTCCTGAAATGGAGCAGGCTTTGAAGTTACTTCCACCCATCACTGAATGGCCTAAATTCTCTGGAGAAGGAGAATACAACCATTTCAGTTTAATTAGATTTATTGACTATACACTTTCTTCTTATGAGCTACCTGATGCAATAGCTGTGGTAAGATTGCCCAGAATATTTGAAGGATTATCTCTTGATTGGTTTATCAATAAAAGAGAAGAAGTTGGATCTTTATCATGGAGTTCATGGAAAGAATTGATAAAAGTACAATTTGGTACTAGAATTTGGAAAATAAAGATGATGAAAGCTTTTGAAACTTCCCAGTTTGATCCATCCAAGGACAAACCTCATAGGTGGTGCTTAGACCAGAAAAAGAGGTTAGAATGTTTCTACCCGGATGCTGATAAAGAAGAAGTCAATGAAAGAGTCCTCAACATATTTCCCGGACAAATCAACCACAGTTTAAGGTGCAGGATGCCTATGGATTCAGATCTTTCCACCTTAATAGGGGTACTGGAAGAGACTATTGATGTGAATGTTCTTGATAAAAGATTCAATAGACTCCCCAGGGAACACAATACTAGGAACAGGGAAGAATATACTGCCAAAACTAAAGAATCCCCTCCTACTAATCTATCCACCTTGGAAGTCAAGAAGACTCCAGAATCAAAGGAAAAAGTATGTTGGAACTGTAAACAAACTGGACACGTGAAACCTGATTGTGCTCTACCTAGGAGAAGGATTAATCTTATTGAAGGAGAAGAGTATGACAATCCTGACCCTCACCTTGAGGATACTGATGGATCACTCTCTGATTGTGATTTGATGATCACTAATCCCATCAATGTTATTAAAGGTAGTATTGATTCTTCTCTGGGCATAAATTCCGTCAATGAGGATTCTAACCTACCTCAAAAATGGAATCCCAACATGAAGATTCACCACATCTCTGAGGCTAAGGCCTTGACTCTAAAACCTTCTGCCGGTAAACTTTACACTTCAGGGAAAACATGATCTGCTACTGGTTTAATCCAAGGTTCCCCTGTTAAGTTACTTCTAAAAAGTGGAGCCTTTTGCTCTTGTGTTGGTTCAACTTATTTGGAGAAACAAGACCCAAAATGGAAACTGAACTTACTACCAGTAACTCAGGCTATGTTCAGCAGTTGTAATTCTGCTCTCAATGCTGTTGGAGTATGGTCTTCTGATATCATACTACCTCACTCTAAAGGATCACTCAAACTGAACATTGAATTTGTAGTGCTCCAAAACGGAGTATATGATTGATTTATCCTTGGAAATTATTCTCTTTGCTTATATGGTATAGATGTATTCCAAAGCAAGGGTAGATACCTCACTATAGGTGGAGACTGGAATAAGAAGTTCCAAATATGCCATGTCAATGCTCAAACTTCTGATTCAACTTATGAAAAAAACTTAGAGAGTTTCAATCAGGAATACTTCTCGCAAGCTGCTTTGAATTCCCTTCTCAATATAGAACAGAAACGGGATATCCTACAAGTATGATTTGAAAATCGGAATACTTTTTGTACCAAGGATCACCCCATTGGTAACACCAAAGGACATGATATGATCCTAACTCTGACCATTAAGCCTCCTTATCCACCCAACCTCAGGAGACCTGCTTACCCTTCTAGTTCATAATCTAGAGCTGCTCTGGAAAGCCATATTGAAGAGTTGGTTGACTTACAAGTCTTAAGGAAAGTAGGACAAAATGAACAAGTGGATATCACTACCCCAGTAATTATAGCTTGGCACAATGATAATTCAAGGATGGTCGGAGATTTCAGAATGCTAAACAACTACACCCAAGCTGATTATTATCCAATTCCAAGGATTGACCATGCTCTCCATAAACTGTCCAAGGCTAAGTACATCACTACAATGGACATGCTGAAAGGTTTTCACCAAATACCTATCAGCCCTGATAGCCGGATATTCATGAGAATTATCTGTCATTTGGGAATTCATGAGTATCTTAGGATGCCTTTGGTATTAAAAATGCTCCTTCTCATTTTCAAAGGATGATGAATATTGTCCTAGGATTATTCATCAGACAGGGATGAGTGATGGAATACATTGATGATGTTATCATTTACTCTGATGATTGCAATACTCAAATGGAAAAATTAAGGCTATTCTTCAAATCCATCTCTTCCCTGGTATTGAAACTATCAATGAAAAAGTGTAACTTTGGCTACGGGGAACTCAAGGCCTTAGGAAACATTGTCTCTGGACTAACCTTAGCTGCTTACCAAAACAAGATAGCAGCAGTAATTAATAGGCCTATGCCTAAGAATAAAACTGAACTCCTGTCCTTTATCAGCTTCTGCAGCTACTATAGGAAGTACTTACCAAAGTTTGCTCTTCTAATCAAATGTCTGTATGAGATCTGCAACAACACCACTGCGTTTGAAATGACTCATGACAGAGTCAAGAACTATGAGGAACTCAAAATGGCAATTACATCAGCTCCAGTACTGATCCAGCCAGATTATTCTAAAACTTTCAAACTCTACATAGATGCCAGCTTGGAACGGCTATTAGCTGCTGTACACCAAGAAGTCATAGAGGATGAAAAACCAGTGGAAAAACCTATACTCTTCATATCCAGACAAATCAAAGACACTGTGAAAAGGTACAGGGCAAGTCAAATGGAATGTCTTGCCTTAGTATGCGCTCTAGAAAAACTCCATTATTACCTGGAAGGCACCAATTTCACTGTGATTACTGACGGCAATGCTGTCAGGACATTGATGAACATGAAGACCCCTAGTAGGCATATGTTAAGATGGCAGATAGCCATACACCAGTACAGAGGTCAGATGACCATAGTTCATCAAGCTGGGACCAAACACCAGAATGCTGATAGTCTGAGCAGGAATGCTTTACCCAATGACCCAAGTAACCCTGCTTATGATCCAGAGGATAATGATATCTTCCCTATCCTTAACATTAACAGGTTGAAGATTGAAGCTCCTATAATGGGACTCCACATTTGTGAACTGAATGAATCATTGTTCAACTCAATCAAAGAATCTTACAGTTCTGGAATGAAAACTCTGATCAATATTATGGAAAGTACTTCTCCACCATATGAATTGATCAAAAGCCTACCTGAACCTCTTTTGAAACCATACAAAGCCCAAAGGTTCACCATAGAGACGGTCTAGTATACTTTAGGCATCAACATTCAAGTGTTATATTCTGAACTAAGGATAGCCATATCAAAAATGTCTTGGCTGAGTGCCATGATAACTGCTCATCTGGTCATTTATCTGCTGATAGAACCTTAGATGAGGTTAAACAAACTGCTTGGTGGATTGATTGGAGAGACTCCACTATACAGTATGTTACCAGTTGTGAAACTTGTCAGAAGTCCAACAGGACCACTGGGAAATGGTTTGGTCCACTGCAAAGGATTTCTGAACCCAAGAAAATATGGGAAATCATCAACATGGACTTTGTAACTGAAATACCACCAGGAGGAGCCTATTCCTACAACTCAGTCTTAGTCATTGTGGATAGGTTCTCCAAGAAAGCAAAGTTTCTACCTAATCACAAGGAAGACACTGCTATGGAAGTTACCCTATTATTTTGGAATAGACTCATTGCTGATGTTTGAGTTCCCAAGATTATGATCAGTGACAGAGATCCTAAATTCACCTTTGAGTTCTGGAGAAATCTTCATGAAATGCTGGGAAGAACCTTAGCTTTCTCTACAGATTATCACCCTGAGACGGATGGCTTAGCTGAAAGAATGATTCAGACCCTGGAAGACATGCTCAGGAGATTCTGTGGCTTTGGACTAGAATACAAGAATTCTGATGTTTCTTTTCACAATTGGGTTAGCCTTTTACCTGCACTGGAGATGGCCTACAACAGTAGCAAGCACTCTACTACTAAGGAAGCACCCTACATATTGGAAAGAGGAAGGATTCCTAGATTAACCAAGGAAAACCTCAACCACCAGCCAACAAATATTCACCCCACATCACTCGATTTCAAAAATATGATAGATGTAGCTAACAAACATGCTGTTAAGTGTGTCCAGGATGCTGTGGAGTATAACCAGCAAAGATGGTATAAAACCCATAAGGAACCTGATTTCAAAATTGGTGATTAAGTCTTGATCTCTACCACCGACTTTACCAACTTGGCTGGAAATAGAAAGCTTAGACCAGCTTTTGTTGGACCTTTCATCATTAATAAACTTCATGGTAAAAATGCTGTGGAAGTAATCCTCAGTGATGAGATTTCTAGAAAACATCCATTCTTCCCAGTAAGTCTCATCAAACACTACCACCCAAGGAATGGAGAACATACTCCTTCACTTGCAATACCTGTTACAGAAGAATCTGAAAAATACAAAGTAAAAATTAGCAAGATCCTTAAAGATAAAAAAGATAGGATCAATGGAAAAGATGTCAGACTCTACCTAGTTAGATAAAAGGGAGAATCAGCTGATAAAGATGAATTGTTGCCTGAACATAATATCCCTGACAGACCTATACACCTGAGGAAATAAAGAGCCAGCAGAAGGCATTAACCCAAAAATTTTTTTCAGATATAGACATATCTTGGATTGGGGGAATGTCAGCTTGCTACTATGTACAGAGCAACCTTTCAATAGCAACACAAAACTATGAAAAACAAGAATATCTCAATTAACTAAATAAGATTGAAAAATACATGAATTTGAATGGAGAACATACTCCTTTACTTGCAATACCTGTTACAGAAGAATCTGAAAAAGACAAAGGAAAAATTAGCAAGATCCTTGAATATAAAAAAGATAGGATCAATGGAAAAGATGTCAGACTCTACCTAGTTAGATAAAAGGGAGAATCAGCTGATAAAGATGAATTGTTGCCTGAACATAATATCCCTGACAGACCTATACACCTGAGGAACTAAAGAGCCAGCAGAAGGCATTAACCCAAAACTTTTTTTCAGATATAGACATATCTTGGAGTGGGGGAATGTCAGCTTGCTACTATGTAGAGATCAAACTGTCAATAGCAACACAAAACTATGAAAAATAATAATATCTCAATTAAAAAAATAAGAGTGAAAAATACATGGATTTAATTACAGAAATGGATTCCTCACCCCAAATTAGGTAGGGTTACTCACTGACCCCACCCTTGAATTCCAAGTCCTTACATTTTTAAAATAATTAAAAAGAAAAGTACTAAAAATTACAACACCAGTGTGGGACTTTTTGGCCATTCTAATGTTTCACACGTATTTTCACATATAGGGTTTACACCTAAAATTCACTCAGAATTGAGGTGTCATTTATATTTTAGGAGTTACACGCGGAAACGTGTTATTTCACAATTCCTGCGCGCAGCCCCGCATCATTACATACCCCTACATACTTGTAGTAGCAGATTCCAACGTACTAGAGACCTGCGCGCAGCTGATTCTGACACGCACGCAGCCAAACCTACCCCGCGCGCATCTGTACTAACTGATCCCTGTGTCTGGATCCGTCGTGACTAATCTGACAACCAGGTACCGCTCAGAAGAGCTACAACTTAGTTAGAGTTGCTTAGTATATGTAACAAACTGAAATATGCATTACTAATGATCTAACAAGATCAAAACTTAAATAAAATTAATGAAAATTAAGTTTAAAACATTTTTTAATAATAAATCAAAGATGAAGGATTATCATGTAAATCACTGACCCTGATCTTTGAAGACCACAAAACACTACAAGGAGTTTTCATAAAAATTATGAAAACTTATCTACATGATCAGCAGATTATGAAAAATCAGTGAACATCCACATCTGCCCGCTTTTAAGCAATATAAATAGTACAAATGAAGGATGAATACAGAATGATCAAATTTACTCCATAACAGATTAACAGATCCTGTGGCTAAAATAGTACAGAACTCCAGCAGCTCTAAGGACAGCTGATTGACAGAACCAAGTGGACGTTCCAAGCTTGCCCTGAATGGCTTCCCAGCCTCAGCCCACGAGCAGAACCCTCTCTACGTGCCCTGAGAAGCTCAAAATCACCCAGGAAGGTATTTATACAGACCTCTTTTGATCCATTATTCCAGAATCAGTTACCAGGAATTATTTATAATCAATCAGACACTGTGTCATTGGTGATCAAGTGCTTCTATGAAGATAATCAAGTGATTTTTGAATTATTCTGTAGTAGTATTATTTATCCTCATTAAACAATCAACCCTTGAAGTTTAGTTAAGCAATCTACCCCATCTGCTCTGAAACCCTTCCAATTATTCCAGGATTCTCGTGGTAAAGTACTCAGAGTGAGTGTTACCCTTCCTGTCTTGGCCATTTGTGCTGTTACGCCCGGCCATTAGTGGAATAAGTCCTTTCTAAGGCACCCTTCTTTATTCCAAGGTTCTTAAACTGCCTAAGGAGGCCCCTTGACAAGAGTTTGCTAGTCTGCAATAATCCCCAGTAGTATAATACTGTGGCCCCTCCTTTATATTATATTGAAAACTGTTAATTACCAAACCAATTAAACCTTGCAATTTCTTTTATTATATCCATTTTTGGAGCTTCTAAGTGTTTATTATTGGAATAATAATAATTATTATTATTTCAGCATTTTTTATCACTCTCTGTAGCTAAAGGACTGCAAGGTTCTGGGTATCAGAGAGCTGACAGATCCCAAATGTGATTTGGTGTTCTATCTAATTCATATCAATCAATTTTCTGGATGAAAGCTGATGATGTGTTTAACCCACAAAAATCATCTACTTTAAGTAGATTTCTCCTTTCAGGGTTCATTGTATGCTTTCTCAATACTCACCTCAGGAGCTGTCTTTTTTGCCTTTATTTTGCATGCATTCTTTGATCCACATTTTGTGGTTAGTGGGCTTTCTGTGCTAAGATCTTTATCATCCCTGTGGGGTTGTATTTGTTCAAAAGATTCTCTTTACTCATAATCTCAAACAAAACCTCTTCTATTTATGTCACTAAAATCACTCCAATTTGAACATATGTTCAAAGGCTACATGATTGGATGCTTGGATTTTCAGTCAAAGCCTTAAATGACCATTTGTAGATTTTGGAGCTGAGGAAATTCAGAGTTTGTCAGCTTACTGATACCAGGAACTTTTTCATCTTTTAGCTACAGCAAGTGATATTGGTGTTGGAATAATAATAATTCCAAGTAAATTATGTAAAATGCTCAAATGATTGATTTAGAAGCAAGTGAAAAGTTTAAGTGGTTTGGTTAGATTAAATTGTGTAAAATATATTTTTCAAGAGGGGCCACAGTTTTTGCAAACAGGGGATCTTTATTGGATAACAGCATCTGTTCAAGGGGCTCTTTTGAACCATGTAAAGACCTTGGGACAATGAGGTCCTAAGTGATTACTCAAAAGGGGTTACTCAAGGGGATTGGGTGGACTGGCTGACTTGCAGCACTTATTCCTGGTAGCAAGGAAAAGATAACTTACTAATTTAAGCAGACACTCCAAGAAACTTTCAGAAATTCACGGTTGAAAGGGTCTCATGACAATTTTTGGGGATATTGCTGTTATTCTTCAATGGAATTAACAATGGGTTAAGAATTAATAATTATACTATCAGACTGAGGCCATAAATCACCTTTTTAATTTGACTAAACACTTGATCACGGATGGAAAGAGTTATGGATTGATTACTTAAAAATTACTGAGGTTCAAAACATCTAAAAGGGGCTGTTTATATACCTTACTAGGGTAATAAGAACTTCTCAGAGCACGTAGAGAGGGTTGTGCTTGTGTTATGAGGATGGAAGCCTATCCAGGGGCATTTAATCCTGTCTCAATAATTCTTTCAATCAGCTGTTTTCAGGTCTACCAGCTTTATGTCAGTTTTTAGCTGCAGAAGTGGTCAGAGTAGAATTTATTAATTTGTAATTTTTGACTAATTCATTTATTTGAATAGCTTCATTTATATTTTAAGCATTGAGGCGGCTGCTAGCTGATTTTCTGGCACTTTCTTAACATTTTGATAACTTTTGATAATTTTTATGGCAACTTCTTGATGTGTGTTGTGGTCCATGAAGTTCTCAAGTTTTAAATTTGTCATTTTGTCATTTTGTCATTTTTGGTTATTTCCATTCTTCTTACAACTTTTTTTTGATTATTTTGACTAATGGAAGAATTTAGTAGATTTTCTCACACCTTCTGTTCATTTTGATAATTTTGAATTATTCTTATGACATCATTTGATATTTTTCCAGAATTTTGAAAATAAAGATTACTCCTTTTTTTGTCATTTCTCATGATTTGTATTTTGATTTTAAATGCTTTGTATTTTGAATTTTTTCATTTTTATTTTAGAATTTTCATTTTTAGAATAGATACTATGCATACGTCACATTGTTACATATGCAGATACTCTCTGTCATAGTTGTAGACAGTTAGTGCAGTACCTGCAAGCTGTTTTGCCTATTCTGAAGTCTGGCGCGCGCAGGAGTCAGGTCAGCAGGGATAGGGATGTGGGAAAGCATGCGGGAATTTTGACAAAATACATATCCATCCATAACTCCTAATATATACATAAAGCCTCAATTCTGAGTGAATTTTAGCTGTGAAACCTATATGTGACAACAAATGTGATATATTCAAATGGCCAAAATGGGTCACCATTGGGTTTTGTGATTTTTGGATTAATCTTGGTAATTTATTTTAAATGGGAGGGAGTTGGAATTCAAAGGTGGGGTCAGTGAGTGACCCTACCTAATTTTGGGTGGGAAATTCAAATCTGAAATAATATTGATGTATTTCTCACTCCTTCTGAAGTTAATAAAATATTAATTTTTACAGTATTTGTTCATTTTATTTTTGGTACCTTGCAGGTTTCTCTGTAAATAGTGGCAAGCTGAAATCAATGATTCTATTGATTTTAGAGACTTTTACTTGAATATTTGTTGTCTTTCAATAATTAAACCAATTTTTTTGTTCTATAATTCTACTATTCCTTTTTTGAATAATATTTGCTACTTGTTAGGTTGCTCTGAAATAGTAGCAAGCTGACATTACCCCACTGCAAGATATGTCTATATCTGAAAAACATTTGGGCTCTCAATTTCTTTTACAGGCTCTATAGTTCCTCATTTTTTTAGGTGCATCTGGAATGTTGTTTTTCCTATTTCTTTCTCAGGGTCAGCTTTGATAGGCACTTCAGGAGGAGGGATGCTTTCTCCTTTCCTGGGGTTGTAATGCTTGATCAGGCTGACTGGAAAGACAGGGTGTTTCCTAGATAGTTCATAACTCAGGATGAATTCAGAAGCATTCTTCCCTTGAAGCTTTTGGTCCAACAAATGCTGGTCTGATATTCCTGTTTCTGGTCAAGTTGTTGAAGTTAGCAGTTGAGATCAGGACTTAATTTCCAATCTTGAAGTCAGGATCTTTTATGAGTTTTATCCCATTGCTGTTGGTTTTATTCAACAGCATCTTGGACTCATTTGGCAGCATGCTGGTTATCTATGTCTATCATTTCCTTGAAGTCCACAGAAATTGGGTGGATATTTGGTGATACATCCCCTTTTTTTTGTATATAAGGAGCTTCCTTGAAAGTAGGATGTTTGCTAATGGTGTAAGCCATTTCCAGGGCAGGTAGTAGACTAACTCAGTCATGGCTATCAGCATTTTAAACATGCAAAATCTTCTGGGAATGTCTTCTAATGTCTGAATCATTCTCTCAGCCAACCCATCAGTCTTGTGGAAAAGGCTAAAGTGATTCCTAGAATATTGCGGAGATTCCTCCAAAACTCAGAGCTTAACTTAGGGTCTCTAATCATAGTTTGGGAACTCCCACATCTGCTATGAGTCTGTTCTAGAAAGTTAAAGCTACTTTCCTGGCTTGATATTTCTTATGATTGGGAAAGAACTTGGCTTTCCCGGGTGATCTGTATATTATGAATAGGATGGAGGTGTAGGATTAATTTCCTCTTGGAGGCAATCCATATTTATAGCTTACCATTTCTCTTTTGGGTTCAGAGATTTTTATGAGAGGTAAAAGCTTTTTCCAGTATTCTGGTTGGATTTCAGATAAGTCTCACGACTAGAGACATAATTAAGAGTTGATTCTCTCCAATTAATCCACCAGGCTGTTAGTTTGACTTTTCCTAGATTTCTGTCAGAAGATAAGTGATCAAGAGAGAATTTGTCATGACACTCAGATAGGCTGTGTTAAATAAAGGATCACAAGGTTAAGTATTGGGAAGTTTCATGAGTTTTCCATTTCTTATGTCTTTTTTTACTTGGATGTGTTCAAGGTTTTAAATTTCTCCTTCTCTGGAGGTACTAGCATTTTGCTTAGTAAGTTTTTATTCTTCAACTGTGAATTTTTCAATTCCTGATAGTAAAATAATTCTCTTATATGGAAAGCATCCTTTCATAAAAGGAATGGAATCAGGTGGTTTCTTTATGGAAGCTTTAGCAGTTTCCTAAACTCTATGCCTCAGAATTTTGTGAAGCAGAGTTATAAGTTCCCATGTGAAATCACCTTCTTTGTTTATGTCAATGAAGAAATTTGTTAGCTAATATGCATAGCTTAATCAATGTGGGCATATCATTTTTTCCAATTCTGAATTTGGTTCAACCAGATAATTTAGTAATTTGGGTGCTTTTCTTTACAAGGCAATTCCCCCTGATTTCTAAAGGGTCAACATGTTAAGGAAGTGTTTTCAATATCCGTTCAAAGCTATTCTGATCGCAGGCACAGGTGTTTGCACTGTCAGTTTCCTTCACGTTGGGTTCTAGGTCTCAATTGCAAGTCTTTGGTCAGGATTTTTAGGTCATGATACTTATTTGAGGTGTTACGTCACGTTTGTAACAAATTCAGTTTCTTTGTTTTTGAAATGGTTGGCTCTGAGTGGCGGATCACTATCCCAGCGTTCTGGTGGGGGGTGATCATTTGTAGTTTAGTTTTTCAATTTCGAAAAACCATCTTGCTTCATTGGCAACTCCTGCGGGTAACTTTTTGGTTCAGTGGTGGCTTGATATACTCGGCCGCACCAGGTAGAGCTCCTTACAACAGGTGATTCATGCTCTTAGTGCGCTCAAATTTGTTGCGAGTTGAGTATCGCCTTACGCTGCAATATCCTGCCTATAGCAGCTGGTTTACCACACTGGTTTACTATTGATCCAGACTAGATGAGAGAGCTCCATGAATGAGCGATCGAGCAGTAACGAGAGGGAGGAAGTCTGGTCATCCACTCTTACAACACTCCTCATTGGTCTTGACCACTGTTGTGTCCGGATGGGTGTGTTGATACCCATCGATCGCAGTACTGCTTGCGAGATCGGTCGTATCTTCTACGTCTTACTCTTCGCACGCCAGTAGCTGTACGACATCCATCCTCATCTTTGTAGGTCTTGAGTATTAAGTGCATATTGTGATACTATCCCATCGCCGGACTAGTAGTACCTCGCTTTTGATTGAGCAATTTGTAATTCTTGGCCTAGGGGTACTAGTCTAATTCAATAGTCAGTTATTCTTGGGTATCTTCCGGCATCTTTGACGCTTCTTGATTTGATTAAGTTAAAGAGATCAGCCGGAGTTTCTGATTGCATTCCTTTTGTGTAAGATGTCATGCAAGATTGTGTATTTCTTACACTTTTGATCGCTGATATGATGCCTCCACACTTCTTGGGAGACAAGGTTCAAATACTGGTTTGTGAGTATTTTAAAGGTTCTAAGAATTAAGAGTGTGCTTGGCTTTAGGTTTTAGTCGCTGTGCTGACAAGACGCTTAGTTTCGTTTTTACCTATGTCAAGTCTTTGGTGGAGTTTGCATCACGCGTCAAGAGTTTTTTTGGAAAAAAAGGTGTCTTACTCGGGAAGACATCACAAATCTGCTATGGATCTTGAAACACTCTCTCACTCTGCGGTTTTCAAGAGGTTAGTTTGAAGTCTCAAGTTGTCATTGTATATCAAGAGCTTTTGAGAAGGGCTTCGTACTTGGGACAACATTACAAATATGTCGCGGACAACATGGCAACCCTGTACCATTTTGTCAGAGGGTTAGCTTCGTAGGGGCAAGTTGGGTTGCGGACAGATCATTTTCAATTGGTCCTTTTGTTTCGAGGATGTTCCTTATGTTTTTGATGGTTGCGCGTAAAACTTAGCAGTGCTTTGTAGGGAAAGTCCTATTGTAGAAGCGACTCTGAGGGCTGAGGTGTTTGTTCAGAAGAATTTCTAATCTAGGGGAATGGGATCTTGGGAATCCAATAAACGTATTCTTGTGGGAGTCCAAAGAAAATGGTGATTCATCAACTTTTTTTGGGAATGTTTGAAGAGACAAGTTTGAGACGTAAAATTGCCTGGTCTTCTGCGTTGATGCCGTTGATCATGATGCTTAACTCATCATAGATGTGACAGTGATTTAGTCTCTTTAAGGTTTTCTGTTCTGAATTTATTTCATCAGTGTCCGAAAGTAATTTATCAACAATCGGTGGGTAGGTAGATGAAGGAAGGCTCGTTTTGGAAGAACTCTCCCTAGCATGTCTCACTTTACCTAGGAGGGTTGCGATCTAATTGGATTTTTGAGGAAAATTCCTAGTTTTCATCCATTTGAAAGTGATCCCTCTTTATGATTAAGAGTTGAGTAATCGGCATTAGTGGACTTATTTGGACTCATGTTGTGTTTTTAGAAGCCTAAGTTCACAATTTTAGATACTTGTTTCGTGTAGAAAGAGCAGAAGTTCTGACTACCTGGCTAGAGGAGTTTAAGAACGCGAATTGTACTTTTCTTCGTTGTAAGACCGTTAGTTTTATGAAAAGTAAGCTTTGTATTTAGTAGTTTCCATAGACCTAAGAGATCTCTTTAGAAGGATAGAGCCGATATTATTAAGTTGAAAGTCTAGCATTTCTTAATTGAATCCTTTGAGTGGTCGAGGAGCGTTTAATATTTTTGATTTAGCGAATCACACTGGTCCTAAGATAATTGGAGCTAGACTTCTTACCGTGTCTTGATAAGCCTGAATTTCTTGATAAGAATAAAACCAGCAACTACATACAAGATGGTTAGAGATGTAGTGCGAGAAATTGAAGATCAAGAAGTGATGAAAGTCATAGACCATACCCAGCCTTTATCAATTCTAAGTCCGACCACACTATAGGACAATGAAGAAATCTTGATCTAGACTACCTCTGTTGATGACACTGGAATACCTCTGAGAATAAACAGGAGAAGGAGTCAAAACAAAAGAGATGAAGAATGAAGCTCGTGTTGAGAAGGGGATCGCACCAAATTGGAAAAGGTTTGGCAGTGAGTGGGCCGATCTATCTTCTTGAGAGTGTTCGAACGTTGACAATTGAAAGTTGAGATCGAGTTGTTGAACACTTCCGAAATAGAAAAGAAGATGGTCGACGAGTCTCTTCTTTGTGATTTGTTTGAACTTCAGACTAAGTACCCTTGCCGCGCGGAGTGGGTGATGCATATTGAATGCGAGTTTTGAATACAAGCTGACCCTGATTGGTAGGGCGCGCGTATAAAAGGAAAAGGAGAATAAAGTGATGAGAAAGATAAAGAAGAAAAGAGAAAGAAGAAAATAAGAAACATGGCAAAAGAAAATCATAATAATGCAGCACTATGGTGCAGCAATATGTCAACATGTCTCAATGTACTTGAGCTGCTGTTTGAAGCCGATATGGTCTTCCTTTCACTTAATATCATTGAAGTATGTTTGTATTGCGGCAAGATTGTTATTGACTTGAGATTGGTACTTTTATCAAATGGATCAAAAGTGCAGTTTTATTATTCGTGCAAAAAGAAAGGTAGGCCATATCTACTAGCTGATTTGACATATATGTTTTGACACGTATGGGGAACAAAATTTTGCTACAATTGCTCTTGTCATATAAACACGAGTGATCACAAAGGTGTTCAACTTGCTGTTGACCTTCTATTAGCTCAGCAGGTTTGGCACGGGCTGGACCGGCTTGTTAATTTCTCGAGAGCCTCTTTATTTCAATTCAATAGCAACAAACTCTTGTAACAGTATATCTGAGAGACACAAGACAGATTGAGGTAGAAAGACAGTCAAGATTGAGTCACATTGAAATTGAGGAAAGAATAGATCACAAGATTGAGACACAGTGAGTGAAAATGAGTATTGAGAAGTCACCTGAGCTGAAGGCACTACTAGCGTGCTTGGCGTGGCGTGCTCAGGAAGGAGTTGACGCGGCTTACTCCTCCTTGATCTGGATACGTTGCCAAGTTTGGTTCGCGTTTGGTACGGTTGATTGGCTGGGTGGATTTGGGATGATGGAAAGAAAGGAAGGGACTGAGATGGCGGAGGAGAGGACGAGAAACTGGTTTTACTGGCGGAAACTCGGACGGATAGGAGCGTGGTGTCTCTAGTCGCGCCCGTGGCATCTGAGATGGAGCTGCGCAATGGAAACTGCGGAGAGTCCGCTTGGTCTTCAGTTAACACTCCTCCTAGATCCAGCGGCGGTGAGGTGTAGTTGCAGTCTTGCCTGTATCACTTTTACATACCCTAGCGGCTTTGTGAGTATGTCCGCTATCATGTTGTCCGTTGGGGTGTGTTTGACAGATAGTAGTGATTTGGATACAAGGTCACGCACATATTGGAATCGGATCTTGATGTGCCGTGAGTTAGGGTTTAGTTGGGCTTCCTTACTTATAAAGTTTGCCCCCTGGTTGTCGTTCTTTATTTTTGGCATCGAGATTGGGATGCCTATGCCTATGATGAGGGTTGACAGCCACCTGACTTGTTTTGCGCAAAGGTTGATCGCCACAAACTCCACCTCGGTTGTGGATTGAGCTATGATTGACTGTTTCTTTGTGGTCCAGCTGATTGGGTTTCCGTAAAGTGTAACTACGTAACCGGAGGTCAACTTTTGGGTGGTGACTGATCGTCCATAATCCGCATCTGCCCATCCGCATAGCTGATTGTCAGGGTTGACAGATTTTCTGAATAAGATCCCCACCAATTTTGTTCCTTGTAGGTGTCGGAACAGATGTTTCACCATTTTCCAATGGGCTTGAGTTGGTTTGTTTGCAAACTGAGAGAGCAGGTTGACTGTAAACTGAATGTCTGGCCTTGTGTGAATGGCTAGGTGTATGAGTGTGCCCAGAGCTTTCTGCATAGTCTTCACATCAAACTCGGCTGAGTCTTGAGCCACAACATTGTGTATATTCATTGGAGCAGGTGCCTTTACCGCATTGAGGTGTTCAAATCCGAAGTCCCTTAGTGCCTTCTCCGTGAAGTCCTGCTGGTGGAGCTTTAGCAAACCGTCTTGATTCCATTCAAGGGTGTATCCTAGGTGTTGAGTTGGCCGTTCTTGAAGCTTTATCTTATAAGTCCCCCCCAGAAGTTTCAGGAACCGTTTGGTTTCTTCCCGGTTTGCTCCGACCACCAACCCGTCATCCACGTGCAAGTGCATGCGCATTGACTTGGTTTTGTTCACAAATATTGATTCATCACCAACCAATGGAGTCATACCAAGAGATAACAACGTCTTTGCAAGGTGGGCCCTCCAGCATCTTGGTGCCTGTTTGGTACCGTACAGGGATTTGTTGAGCTTCCACACCCAATCCTCCTTTCCCGTCACCTCAAAGCCCGCCACCTGCGCTACGTGTATTACCACGTCAATATTGCCGTACAGAAACACCGTCTCAACGTTGAATTGATATACATGCCAGCCGTGATGGACCGCCGCCAACAGAAGGGCTCTGAATGATTCACTTTGACCCACCAATGAGTACGTGTCCAGGTAGTGCTGGGGATATTCCTGATGATTCCCAAAACAAACCCATCTTGATTTTTGTTGGGTGGTCTCTCCAAATTTGTTTTTTTTCCGCACCAGGCGGCACATGCCACCTATGACTTTGTTGTCCGTTGGCCAAGGAACCAAAATTCTATTCTTGTGCATAAGTAGCTACTGGTTTTCAGCCGTCATCAACTCTATCCATTTTGGGCTTTCCTCAGGGTCCGCAAACGCTTTTTCCACCAAGATTACCTTGCTTATCATTGCCTCATTGGGTTCATCGCCGTTGTGATGAGGGCCTTGCGGCCGTCTTGATCCTTGTATGATGGCCCGGACATCAATGTTCAAGGAGATGTTCTTGGGGGCCTCTTCGTAATATGGCACGTAAGTGTAGCCCTTGGGGGCAGGGGATGGTAAAACGGGCAGGTCCGGTGAGAGAGCAATGGCGTCACCAGCATTGGCGTTTGACGTAACAGATTGATGGGGCACGTTGTTAACAAGTGGGTCAGGTGGAGTCTGCCAATCGATGGTTTGAGGTGAGGAGGGTGGATAGTTGGCGGAGCCAATTCAGTTGTGGAGCTTGTTCTTTTTGGATATTGAAACAGCCAGGAGTACAGCTGTTGTAGAGTGCTTTCCAGTAGCGGTGGGCATGTTTAGGGTCATGGTCTGTGGGAGCAAGGATGGAGATTTTTTTAAGGATTGAGCAGAGTGATAGGGAAACACTAGACGCGTTGGTGTAAAGTCCCGGCTTACCACCACCTTCTGTTTGTCCGGATCCAGAAATCGACCAGCATCGGAGTATGGTTCATATCCCAAGAACAGAAACGGTTTAGACCTTACCTGCAGTTTTGACGGTGGGGAGCTGTGCACATGTACCTTGAGACCAAAAGGGACCAAGTTAAACACATTGCAAACAGGTTCCATTGTGACATTCACACCAAGCAGCATGCTGACCGGCGATTTCCAACCAAGCGACGATGACGGAAGGATGTTAATTAGCATCAAAGAGTAATTCGCAGCCTCATCCCAGTAGTTGATGGGTACATCAGACAGCGCAAGGACACACCTCATCTTTGTCAGAATGGTTTGGTTGAACTGTTCTGCCAGCCCATTTGATTGAGGCGAGTTCGCATGTCCTTGCTTGAGAACAATGCCACGACTTGAGAGGAAGTCGCGTAGCTTGGTTGAGCCAAATTCACCTCCCCGATTGCAGTGAATGAACGCTGGGATGAGGTCAAGTTGATTTTTGATGTCGTGAATGAAGCTGATGATTCGTTCCTCCGCGTTGGACTTGTTTTTCAAGATGTATATTTTGTTGAACCTTGAGAAATTGTTGATGATCACCAGGATGTACAACGCCGATTGCTTGCATGGAGGGGTGATTTTTAGAACATTGAGATGGAGACGTTGGAATGGTTTAAGTGAGGTGGGAAGTGGATTGGAGTGAGCTTTGTGTTGGATCTTGCATTGAGAACAAATGCTACAGTGTTTGCTTGATGGGAACGGCTTTGGCGTAGATATTTTATGGAGTAGGAGAAATTTCTTGAGGTAAGCATCCAATGGGTGACCCAGGGTGATATGCCAATCCACACTTGAGTTTGTTAGCCCTGCTAGGTTGAGGTCGGTTGGTGGAGGATAGTACAAGGTGTAGAGATTACCAATTCTTGGGAATCAATAGATTATTCTATCCCCCAGTTTCACCAGAACGATACGGTGTTTGTGCACTACTCGCAACCCATGGTCTTCCAATTGAGTGGCGGATATGAGGTTGCGTTTTCCATTTGGAGCGTAGAATACCGGGAAGATTGTCGTTCCACCTATGTTGAGCTTGCCAACGTGAGTGATCTCGATGCTTCCCCCGTAGGTGTTCAGCTGCCTGGTGACCGGTGTCGCATTGTGTAGCAGTAACAGGTTACATACCGTTGATCTTGAGGCTCCAGAATTGTATACAAGTTCGTAATGAGGTTTGTTTGGGACAGAAGTATGATACATGGCTTCTTCACAGACTAGGAAGCCACACTTGTTGGGGTTGTTGGATTCATTGGCAACCATGATTGCGTCGGCTGTTTGGTCCTCCGCGGGTGAGTCTTCCAAGCATTCCTCTGCGATGTTCAGAGAGTGTTGGGACCGGAGGAGTTTAAGTTCCCGATCCAGGCGTTCTATCTGAGAGGCAAGGGATGCTGGCTGGGAGTGAGATTGTGGATTTTTCCTGGTTGGAGCAACAGAGCGGGGTTTGAATGAGGGAGGTGGAGGCGTTTTATTGACTCTCTTCATGTGTGGACGTTTGGTTTGACAAGATCTATTCTGTGTGAAGTAGCTGGTATCCGCGGAATTTGACTTGCGTCTTGAGTCCTCCAGTAATATTCTGGTTGACACAGCGTCTAGGGTGAAGGGTTGGATGTCGTAGAGGGTGGATGTGATACTCGAAATCAAGTCATCTTGTCTTAAGCTTTTTATGAGGAAAACTGCTGCCAGGGCCAGAGAGACAGTCATGATTTGATTTTTGGTTTGTTGACCTTCAATCATCCTGGTGAGGTTCACATAGGCGTCCTTGAATGCCAAGGTGTGTTCTTGTAGAGTTCTGCCCGGCTCATACGTTAAATTGACCAACCAAATAAGGGCGTCACCAATAACTATTAGGGAGTTTTTGCCACATTCATTTGCAAGTAACCAATAGGCTTTGCTGAAGCTTGACTTCCCTGATTTGATGCACGATAGGAGATCCCTCTCAACTGAGTTCCTTAAGAGGCTAAGGGCTAGGGGGTTCTTCCGTCAATATGTCTTCGATTTGCAAGTGGATTTGATCAACTCTTCATTGAGTATATCTTCATGTCCTTTACCCACAAGGATATCTTCAAATGCGCTCTTCCAGTCGTGCCAGTTATGTCTGTTGAGTTTTACAATTCTTGATTTGGAGGAATAGTCATTGTCTGAGTTGTCGGATGAGGGAATGAGTATTGGGTGTCCTTCCGTTGTGGCCATCTGAAGTTGTACCTGGATTCTTTGACCTCTGTATCTGTTCAAGAGCTGTTAGAATTAAGAGTCGACTCTTTCTACCATGTTAATTTCTTGAGAGCCTCTTTATTTCAATTTAATAGCAAAAAACTCTTGTAACAGTATATCTGAGAGACACAAGACAGATTGAGGTAGAAAGACAGTCAAGATTGAGTCACATTGAAATTGAGGAAAGAATAGATCACAAGATTGAGACACAGTGAGTGAAAATGAGTATTGAGAAGTCACCTGAGCTGAAGGCACTACTAGCGTGCTCGGCGTGGCGTGCTCAGGAAGGAGTTGACGCGGCTTACTCCTCCTTGATCTGGATACGTTGCCGAGTTTGGTTTGCGTGAGGTACGGTTGATTGGCGGGTGGATTTGGGATGATGGAAAGAAAGGAAGGGACTGAGATGGCGGAGGAGAGGACAATGAACTGGGTTTACTGGCGGAAACTTGGACGGATAGGAGCATGGTGTCTCTAGTCGCGCCTGTGGCATCTGAGATGGAGCTGCGCAATGGAAACTGCGGAGAGTCCGCTGGGTCTTCAGTTAACACGGCTGACTGGCCATCTTCTAAATTTTGATATAATTGCTTCTGGATTACAATGACTGAATAAATGATGATAATAAATTGATGCTATATACACGAATACAATGAGATGATGATACAGATACAACGTGCATTGGTCTATTTATAGACCGGTCTAAGACGATAGAAAACATGCCCTAGCCAATCCATGTAGTATAGCTTTGCACGGTACTTGTGCTTTACAGTTCTTTTTTTCCTGGGTTGCTTATGGAGCCCAAAGCTTTTTGCAATGGATAGCAAGCGATTTTGGCAGGCTTGCTTTTCTGATGGTGAGTCTGCTTCATGGTTGCTTTAATGTTTGTTGTCTTTGCTTTCCGATTCTTGAAAGCGTGCTAACATTTTGCAAATTGTTACTCCAACACCCCCCCTTGATTTGTGATCTATTACAGCTAGGCTTGCTTGGGCTGGTATGATTTTAAAGATCCCCATCTCTTTGCGGAATTTGTTGTTCTTGACACAATCAAGTGGTTTAGTTAAACAGTTGGCTATCATTTCAGATGTCTTGAGGTATTGCAAATCAACTTCTTTGTTTCCAATCAAATCTTTCACCAAGTTGTAATGTACATCAATGTGCTTTGTTCTTGAGTGATAGATGGGTTTCTTTGAGCTTTTGATTGCTCCTTTGTTGTCACTGTAAACCATGATTGTCTTGAGTCCCTTGCGATGCACTTCGGAGTGTAGTAACTTAAGCCATTTTGCTTCTTGAAAAGTTGCCAGTAGGGCGCAAAATCCCGCCTCAGTGGATGATATGCTTACTTCTCCTAACCTTTTACTTTGCCAGCTGACAGCTGCTGCACCGGCATTAAAGACGTATCCAGAGCATGATTTTTGACCAATTTCTTCTGACCAACTTGAATCTGAATACCCTATCGGAAGTGGGTCTTCAATTTGTTCATAAGTCATCCCATAACCCCTTGTTCCTTTGAGATAACAAAGAACACGTTTAAAAGCTTCCCAGTGTGACATACTGGGTTTTTCAAGGAATTGAGACAACGTTCCTACTATATAAGCTAAGTCTGGTCGAGTACACTGGGAGAGGTAATTGAGAAACCCTAATGCTGATTGGTAATCAAACCCAGTGGATTTAAAGACATTATGTTTTTCTTCTGTTGCAGTTTCAAGTTTGAGGTTGCTTTGAGTTGGAGTTAATGAAACTTTACATTCTTCCATTCCGTATTCTTCTAATAGCTTGTTGACATAGTGTTCCCGGCTAAGGGTGATTGAGTTGGTGTTCTGTGTGATTTTTATCCCTAGGACATGGCTGGCTATTCCCAAGTCCTTGATTTTGAATTGGTTTTTCATATCTTGAATTGTTCTTTCTGATCCTTTTCCAATGAGGATGATATTGTCCACCCAAACAAAGAGTGCTTCATCTGATTTGATGAATAGGCAAGGATCTGCATCACTCACAGTAAATGAGTTGTTTAATAACTGTCAGCCCACTAGATGCCAAGGACCTAGCTCCTTCTAGCTACTAGAGGTCATAGAAAATTTAGATCAAAAATGTCAAAAAATGCCAGAGATATATTTTTGCTGAAAGGGTTAAATTTATTTATATATGTGTAAAAATAAATTTAAAAGGAGGGGCCAAGAACTCAATGGGGTTTTTGAGCCCTCCGGAAAACAGGTGTATGTCTGTTAAGGACAATATAGATGAAATTTTTGTGCCTGTGGGGTTTACAAGGACTCCTTTCAAGAAGGTTGTGTGTAATTTCCTTGGGGTTTAAGTTATGCAGAACCTAAAAAAAGGGATATAAGTCAGCAGGATCACTTATTAGGCCTAGATCCGGACTTATTCTTGATGGATGGGCCAATATGCAGGGATTCAGGGTGCTGGAAGCTGATTCTGGGGCAGGCTGAATGGCTGGATGCTGATTTTGGCCAAAAATAAGGATTCAAGAGTTTTGTCTATAATTTTATCAGAAAGTGGTCCAGGATCACACACTTATTTCTTAGGGTTTGATGGCTTGAGGACAAGAATATCTGAAGTAATCATGACTATATAACTGGATGAATCAGTCAGAAATGGCTGGGGGAGGAGACTTTATTTATATCATTTTGGGGCCCCTCATGGTGCAATCTTTTTACCAACCAAAGGAGGGTGACCCAGGCTAGTACTGAGGCCAGGGAGCCATCAGTGTGTTTGTGTAGACCTACCCTGGTCACTACAGAGGTAAAGGAAGCCCTATTTCATCATGCTTGGGGCTTGATACATGTTTCTGTACCCTGAATGACCTCACTGTATCAGCCAAAGAAGTAGTATTCAATTAATAAAATATAGTGAACAAGGCTAATGCTGAGGCTAAGGGACCATCAGTGTGTTTGTGTGGACCTGCTCTAGCCACTACAGAAGTATGGAGAGTCTTATGTCATCATACTTGGGGATTGGTATACTTTTCTGTACTCTTAATGATCTCACTGTATCAGCCAAAGAGGTTGTATTCAATTAATATTTTTAAATATAAGCCATGGTCTCCTGAGGCCAGGGGCTTAAACACATGCTCAGGAGACTTTGTTCTGAAGGCTGATTTCAAGTATGAGGCTCTTCTTTCCATATTTGCTTAATTGAGGTTTCTTTAATTGAGTAGTGAGCCCCTGGTTGTGACTAGTTACATACAGTCTACATTGTACAGGGTACAGGGGAGGTTGTATGGGTGCCTGGTATATTGTGAGCAAGTTGGCACAAAGCTAATCTACTGTTAATCCCCATTGCAAACTCTTAGGGTGCTACAGTAACTAATATTAGTCTAACTAAATCTACTTAATTGGGTATTAACCCAGTGGTTGTGACTAGTTACGTACAGTCTTCCTTGTATAGGGTACAGAGGAGGTTGTATAGGTGTCAGGTGTCTTGTGGGCTAGTCAGTACAAAGCTAGGCCTCTGTGTACCCTCAGTGTACCCTCTCAGGATGCTACTGTACCTATTGTGTGTTAGTTATCTTGTTGGCTTACCCTATTCTTCTTACCCGTTCTTCATATTCTTTACTGTCACTCTTCCTTTCCATCATTGTTGTATTTTTCACAATTCCCTGTTGTCTACGCACTCTGTCTGCGTCATTCCCCAAACCATCCAGGGAACCCTACAGAATTCTCAAACCCTGGTACAGACAACTCCAAAAATCTCCTCTCCACGCCAACCACTGGATCATTCCCGTCTTGGTAATTCTACTCATCTCACTATTCACCCTCCTGGCTTTATCAGTTCTCAACTTGAAATTGACTTGATCACCTATCATCCAAAGAACTGTAGGTATCTTTATTACTTCAACTCTCCATCAAGTTTCACTCAAGATCTTGATTTGTCACCACAGTCAACCTTTCAGTATTGGTCGGATCAGTCATCTTTGTCCCAAGTTCTCAAGCCTGAATCTTGTGAATATCAAATCTCCCTTGTCATCTCCTAGCTCTGCAACAGAACTACTTTCTTAAATTTTCTCTCATCAATGTTCAGATGTTGCTGCCCTTGTCCGGCCAAGTCTATCAATAGGCCTTGACCTCTCCAGCAGACTTGTTCTCCAAGTTGGTATTGTTTCCTTTGTTTCCTTCCTCCATCTCTCCATATGTCTAGTCATTTGTCTAAATTCTTAAATTGTTGTCCATTTCATGCAAGTCAGCCTGGTCTAGGTTTCTCAGTCATCTTTAACTTTTACATTGTGTACTCTTGTGGGCCCAAACCTTCTGTACAGGTCCCATTACAGGGGACCCTGACAAACTTTGATACAGCTCTCAAAAGGATGCACGGCCCAATTTTTCCAAACTTTCTGTTTGTTTGGGAATTCTCATGCTGTTTGCTACCTTGTGGTGGTGCTCTTTGGGACCCATTTGGTTTGGAACAAGGCTGTGGGGTGTATGTGAAGTACAGTACACAGGGGTGTCAAGGTTCTACCTGAAGGAGCAGGAACTGGGGGGTGGTGCCAGTGGGTGACCCTACCTAATTTGGCACCAGGAATCCATTTCTGCAATAATATTCCTACTTTTCTTACTCATTAAGGGTTTTTATCTCATGTTTGTTTTTAAGTTATTATTTCCGTATTTTTGTATTCATTATTATTCATTCATTTTTATTTCTGGGGTCTTTAGTCAGTTGGTTCTGAATAGTAGCCAGCTGACACTAACCATGTTTTTAAGGTGTTGTACCAGCTTCAGGCGGCTTGTTTGAGACCATAGAGTGAATTCTTGAGTTTGATGATAAAGCTGTTGGACTGTCTGAGAAGGTCTTTGCACTGCTCTAAGTTGTAGTATTCTGGTTTTGTTTCTTGGATCCATTTGATGAATCCTTCTGGTAGTTCACTGTATACCACTTCTTCTTTGCTAAGATCTGAGTTAAGATAAGCGGTCACAAAATTGGCTTGTTGTACTTTTTGTCCATTTTGAGTGGCATAATTGAATAAGTATCTAAGGTTTGATAATTTTCCAGTGGGAGAGAAAGTTTCCTTGTAATCTATTCCTTCTCTTTGTCAAAAACCTCTGGCTACGCAATGTCCTTTGTATTGTTTAAGGTTCCCGTACTCATCAAATTTCTTTGTTAGTACCCATCTTGTGTTGATAAGGGTCTTGTTCTTGGGGAGTTTGGATTGGGAGATAACTTCAAACACTCCTTTATCAATTATCAAGTCTAATACTTCAAAAACAGCTTTCTTCCATTGGTTCCGCTCAGGGGTTTGTTTGGCATCTTTCAGGGTATGAGGTCTGTTTTTGTTTTCCTTTACTACACTTCTCATTGCCTAGTGTATTAGGTTATTGGGTGAGTAAACAGGTCCTTCTAGTTCTTCAGCCAAATGTGCTCAATTTCAAAGGTGTGTATTGACAATTGCACTTTCATTGATGTTACTACTAATATTCCTTGGTGCTACTTCTTTAGGGATCCAGTCCCAACCTGGTTTAGTTTTAGATTCTCTCCCCCCCTTATTAGTGGGAGTGGAGGTTGATACAAAGCTTCCCTGCAGTTTTTCTGGTTGGGTGGAGGGTTCATGAGTTAGTTCTGGCGGTGGTGAGTGTAGTGGTGTTGTTGATTGATTCTTGGTTTCGAGTGAAGGAGTACTAATTATCAGTTCAATTGGTATCAGTGGATAGTCCACTGGTCTCTTGTACTCTGTACTTTCAGATTTCATTGGGAGTTTGTCCTTGCTGAATCAAACATCTCTTGATCAAATTACCTTCCTAGCTCCAGGTAAGTACACCCAATAAACTGCAAAATTCTCTTCATACCCTACCATAATTCCCTCTTTACTCCTAGGTTCCAACTTTCCTTTCTTTGGCAAGTTCATCAAGAAAACTTGTGAGCCAATTTGTTTAACATGATTGAGTTTGGGTGGTTGTCCAAAAAATAGTTTGTAAGATGTCTTTCCTCTTAGATCATTTGTCCTTTTTTGTAGATAGGTGGCTGCAGCTAATAGTTCCGCCCAGCATTCCTTTGGTAGTCCTGAATCAAGTCAAAGAACCCTTTCCTTCTTAACCAAAGTATGATTCATTCTCTCAACAATGCCATTATGCTGTGGTGTGTACAGGGTGGTGACAATGGTTTCTATTCCTTGTGAGATGCACCATTACTTCAAGTTTTTATTTACAAACTCCCCTCCTCCTTCACTTATTATTCTTTTAACATTCTTCTCTACCTGATTTTCCGCAAGTTGAATAATTTGTTTGATCCATTCAACTGCCTGGTCCTTTTATGGCAAGATGGAAGTCCATAAAAAACAAGTTGCACTATCCACAACTACAAGTACATACTTGGCTCCTCCATGTGACTTGGGAGTGATTGGTCCCATCAAGTCAACCAATATTTCCTCCAAGATGTTGTTTGTTTGTTCAATCTGGTTTTGAAAGGTTGGTCTGGCCATCTTCCCCTCCATGCATGGCTTACATCCATTAGATCTTCCATGGTGTCCTTATTGTTCGTGGTCAGAGATTTGAGCTGAGTGGTCAACTTTTCAATCCACATACAGCAAGTTATTTTCTATCCTTCCTTTGGAAATTATGACCTTATCTTTCTGGATTATAAACTCTCTATTCTGGTGGTTAAAGAGCTATCTTTCTTTCTTCCAAATCTTGCCAAACAATAGTAGGTTATAGGTGATACTTGGGACATAAAGGGTGTTTTAAAAGATGATGTCATGGTTGTTTAGTCGCAAAACTACAGTTCCCTTTCCTTCAATTTCAATTTTCTTGCCTGCATCTCCAATTATAACTGATTGATGAGCATTAGATGAATTACTTCATGACTAAGAACCAGCGGACTAAAGAAAAGAGTTAGAGTCATGAGAAACAAAACAAGGACTGAGACAAGGAAAAATGAGAAGACCAACAGCTTGGGTTATTTAGAAAAGAAGAGAGAGATCAGGCAAGACTTTGATGGCAAGGAAGTTGATGGAGCTCAAGCAATAAAGACAATAACTATGAGATTGAGTTGATTTGTCAGAACAATCATGTGAAGATGATCTTGAGGATTAGTTTCTTACCAGGCATAGATTGGATGACGGAGAGATTTCAGATCAGGGTGGAAGGATTGAGTTGAGGAGGATTTGGGTTGAGAGGATAAAAAAATAGGAACAATTAATGAAGAGATTGAGCAAGAGGAGAGAATGGGAAAGATGGAATTCAACAAGAAAGAAGAAAAATGAGAGAGGCAGGAATTAACAAGAGGAAGGTCCCCCGGAGGTTCACTCGCGTTGCCTCAGAAGGTGGAAGTCTGGGGATGGCACAGACATGTCACAAAGACTTGTCTCAGTTTGTCCGCGGAGCAGCTGGGACAGAGACTGAGTGAGAACCAGAGTACAGGGAAGAGAAGGATAATGTTAACACCCCTTGTGACTGGTGAGAAGGTAATCCAAGCGATCAGTTGTTGGTAGTATCAAAGATTTCATTCTGAAGTAGTTGCAACAAGGTTGCTTATGAAGCCTTTGTAAGAGAGTCCGTGATCATGGAGTGACTCTGAATTAGATTGAATATAAATTTGTTGTCCTCATAGTCTTCACGTAGTCATTTGGTTTTGATGTCTATGTGCTGGGATTTAGAGTGTGATCCAAACTTCTTGATTTTGTCGTCTAGGCCTTTATTATCAATGTGTAGAGTTTGCTTAGGTTTGGCAATTTGATGGATCTCGCTGATGAGATGTTTGATCCACTTGATTTTGAGGTAACAGTCGAGTAGCGCATTTCGCTTGGATTTGGTAGAAGAATAAGTGATATTCTTCTGTTGAGTAGAGTTCCAGATAACTGGACAGCCATAGTGAAGAATTAGGTATCCGGTTTGAGATTTGCAGAGGGCTGGATCATCTCCCCAGGTGGCATCACTGAAACCTGAGAGAACTTCTTGCTCCGGGTTGTACTTGATTATGAGTTTGAGGTTGTTTGTTGTCTTGAGATACTTCCATACGTTCTTGACTTCCCTCCAATGATTCATGCCTGGTTTGGCATTAAACCTAGCCAGGCTAGAGACAGAGAAGGAGATGTTGGGTTGGGAGTAGTGTGCCAAATGATTTAGGAGTCCAATTGCCGATAAGAGGTTAGGCCAAGTTCTTCCAGCCCTCTCGCAATGTAATTGGGCTGGCTCAAGAGAATCCTATCATTGCCCACTTCCATGAGCATGCCAAGTACAGTGTTGGGTGGATGACCCGAGGAGTTCTTGAATCTTTGGAGAAAGTTATTTTCAAAGAAATTGGATTTGCCTACATGTATGAGTTTGTCCACATGGAAGTAGATGATCTCACCGTTTTTGGCGTTGAGATGGAGACAGGTGTCACTAGTAGATTTGTGATATCCTTGAGATTTGATCCATAAAGTCAGGGTTTTGTACCAATTCTTTGGGGATTGCTTCAGTCCATAAAGAGATTTCTTTAGTTTTAGATAAGGAGATTTTCTGGTAGATCCTTTGGGATTTTGAATAATGATGGTTTTGTCAATAGGAGCATGGAGGAATGCACCTTTTACGTCAAATTGCGTCAGCTTCATTTTATTCTTCAATGCATAGACAAGAGCCACTCAAAGCAATCTGAGTTTGCCGGTAGGTGCCCAAGTCTTGTTGTAGTCTATTCCCAGAACTTGATCAAATCCTTGAACGCAGAGTCAGGCTTTATATTTGACTGGATCACCGTGGCAATTTTGTTTCACTTTGAAGACCCATGTTGTATTTAAGACATTCTCTGGGGTACCAAGGTATTCCTCCCAGACATCTTGGAGTTCAATTGAGTTTAGTTTGTCTTCCAAGGCCTTCTTACACTTAGGCCATTCTGGACCCTTGCTTGCTGCCTTATAGGAGGGAGGCTTGTAGTGGTGATAGAAACCATATCGTTGGGGCTTTCTTATTTCTCTTCTTGGTCTTTGAGAGGGAATTTGAGCAGGAAAATCCGGAACTGGTGAGGGTAGTGCAGAATGATCAGAATGTGCAGAAATTGCAGAAGGTGCCAAATGTTGTCATTTTTCTGTTCATATTTTGTAACTGACAAATTTAGTCAGCCTTAGATCTATCTTACTGCTTTTATTATCCTATTATTATTTTCTCAGGCCCCTTCTGGGGGCTCTCTAGTTGTCTTAACCCTGCTACCCTAGGCCCCCTTCGGGGTTCTCCAGTTGTGCTTAAATACTGGTCCTCCCCTTGGACCAGGAATGAAACTGATCTGATTACCAGACAACTAAACCGGAGTGTCCCTTCCTCCTTTTCAGATCAGTTCCACTTGACTTTACAAGTAATATCTCCTCCCCTTTGGCTCTTTGTAGCCTTATCAATACTCCTCCTTTGTCTATTCAGAAGCCTACCATATTCCTTCCTTCTCCAAATTACCCTTCTCCTCATATTAATCCCTTCACGGTTAAAAGCCAAAGCTCATCCCACCAAGCCATCTGGTCAACTTCATTGTTCCAACTGGTTGTGTCACCGCAAATCTCATCCATCCCACATTTCCATCTTGTCTCAATCTCTTCTCTCTTCTTCTCATTTGACCCTCTACACTGTCTCCGATATTCGTCTTCAACCTTCATCTCTATCCCATGCGCTTCCCACACTCACTCCTCCAATCATCTCCCATCATCAATCTCAATCTCTCAATCCTCAAACCTGGTTATGGATCTATACAATCTCCGGCCTCTCAACTCTGATCTTTTGTTTAGCTCTGTCAAACCTTCCTTGCCCAAATAAACTCAAACCCAAACATCACCACTTGTACTGCCCCCCTCCTCAACGCCACTAACTCCTTCAAGGCCAGTCCCAAGTCGGTCAACCACGAGCAAGTCAAGAGCACCTTTGATAGTCTCTGTGGCCCCAATAGCGGCTTGGGTTGTGCTCCCCACATCATGTATACAATCCTCAACCAATTCACCGCAAGCTGCCCTCAGGAACTTGCCTCCGGCCTCCAATTGGTCCGAGAGGTCTACGATACCCTCTACATCCTAACCCCCTACCGTGTCATCCCTCCGCTCCAATATTCCTTTTCCTTCCTCTCCCATTCATCTTTTCTCCTCTCCTTGCTCTCACCTCAACCTCTACTTTATCAATCTCTACATTGGTCCGCTCTTTGCCCTTGATCAATTGGAAGAACTCTTCCTAAAACCAAAATTACAGCTCCTCTCCCTCAAATTCAATCAGAACATCTCAAAAAGATCCTACAAACCGTTCCTCAAAGTTGCCTACTTCAATCCTTGCTTGGACCTCTTGGCTGAATGGCCCCATCCAATCAATTCCATTCACTCTCCTTTGTTCAAGATCTACCTTCCAGTCCATCCTATTCTTCCTACTCAATCACTCATTCTCCAACCGTTGGGTCTCCCTCAATGGCAAGCCCAGATCATGGATGACCCAAGCCAGCACTTCCACTCCAAGGCTGCCTTATTCCAACTCGGTCGCTGCTCTCATCAAGGCCTGTATGATCAATCATCATAACTTAACCCCCTTCATCCCAATCCTCGCATCTGTCAATCTACCACCTTTTGCTGTTTCATCTTGCTCTCCTCAAGACAAGCAGTCTGGCTGCTGCTCAAGTCATTTGGTCCATTGCTACCTTAATTTGGTCACTCGGTGCCTCAAGTCAGATCCTCGCTGGGTGTTCTTTGACTGTCATTCAAGCCTCCAATCCCAATTGCTGCTCACCTCTACCTCCGTCTTCTCCATCCGTCAAATCTTCTCAATTCCCCTCCAATCCCATCCATCACCGCTCCTGCTTCCCCTTATTGCTCACTCAACTCCTCTGAGAATCTTCCAAACGACGCTGCTTCAAGTCCAAGGATGATGACAAGAATGACCTTCCGGACAAACTAATCTCGTTGGAAGCCAAAACGAAGACCAACAAACTTTGAGCTTGGAACTTGGGCCCAAATGTCTGCCTCCAACCCATCTCATCATCCTCTCCAACCTCCCTTGGTCACTCAACCCTCCTCACTCCAATTCATCACCAACGCACTCACTCTCCTCAACCCTACCACCACTCATTCATCCACTGGCTCATCTTCCTCTCAGACTATCCTAAACTTGGACTCCCATCTGCCTCCTCTCAAACCTCTTGATCACCAATCCCCAAACTTGGTGGTCTCACCATCAATCCTACTCATCGCCTCACAACTCCCTCCTCAATCCATCATCCCCATCTTGCTTGATTTCCCCTCTCATTGTCTTTCAGCCTTGCTCTTGCAACATTCTCCTCCACCTTGATTGCGACATTGTTCAAGCTCCCCTCCTTGCTTTTCTGCCACTTCTCTTGCTGTCTTGATGACAACCTCGTCGCTCCCTTGCTCACCTCCGCCTGCGCTTGATGGCTCTTTAACCTTGCTTGCAACCTTGATTGCTTCTCATCCTCAATCCCCGACTGGGTCGCTCACCATCTTATCCACCTCATCTCCTCTCATCAATTCATCAAACTACAACAATCACTCCTTTGGGGTTGTCCATTCATTTGGCCTGTCCTTTCACCTTCCTCATCCCCACATCCCTCCATTCCTCCATCTCAACCGCTCACTTGCTCTCCTCCATCTCATCCGCTCCACACGCTACATCACGACTCGCTCGCTCCGCTCCATCTCAACCGCTCGCTTGCTCCCATCCATCTCTTCTGCCCCACCTGCTACATCATCAATACCTCCATCATCCTTTTCCATCTAACCTCCATCAACATCCAAATCAATCATCCCATCAATCACTCCTCCAAACCTCCACCATCCATCCGATTCAACCATCACTTCAACCATCAACAATATCAAAAATCAACTCTCAACAACATCAACAACCTTCAATTCAACCCCAACAAAACATTAACATTCCTTCCATATAGTATTGAACAGGCTGGTGTGTTGGAATCCTCCAATTCTTTTGTTCAATACTATCTGTATATACCTTTCTATTATCCACCCTCTTTCATTACTACAATCACACTCATTATAATTCAAGACAATCATCACCCACCATTATTCAACAAATGCTACCAATCCATTTCATCACCATCACCATCACCATCACCATCACCATCACCATCACCATCACCATCACCATCACCATCACCATCACCATCACCATCACCATCACCATCACCATCACCATCACCATCACCATCACCATCACCATCACCTTCACCATCACCATCACATCATCATTAGCTTTAACATTACCATTACCCTCATCTATCATCATATCATCCTCCCCATCATGCTAGGCAGCTATGCCTGAGGTCCTTGTTGCTCCTCTTAAAATAGTAATATCATTCCTCCCATATCATGCTAGGCAACTATGCCTGAGGTCCTTGTTTCTCCTCTTAAAATAGGCTTTCATCATGCTAGGCAACTATGCCTGGGGTCCTAGTTGCTCCTCTTAAAATAGGATTTCATTCCCCATCTCATATGCTGACAAGGTGGTGTCTTGTCATCCTTTCTCAAAACTCATATCTCTCATTCTCATGTTCTTTTCTCATATTCTCATGAATCTCTGAAATGTTGATTGGTCTAAAATTGGTTCCTAAATTTGTCAGTTAAGGTGGTGTGTTTTCATTTTTCTGTTCATATTTTGTAACTGACAAATTTAGTCAGCCTTAGATCTATCTTACTGCTTTTATCATTGTATTATTATTGTCTCAGGCCCCTTCTGGGGGCTCTCTAGTTGTCTTAACGCTGCTACCCTAGGCCCCCTTTGGGGTTCTCCAGTTGTGTTTAAATATTGGTCCTCCCCTTGGACCAGGAATGAAACTAATCTGATTACCAGACAACTAAACCGGAGTTTCCCTTCCTCCTTTTCAGATCAGTTCCACTTGACTTTACAAGTAATATCTCCTCCCCTTTGGCTCTTTGTAGCCTTATCCATACTCCTCCTTTGGCTATTCAGAAGCCTACTGTATTCCTTCCTTATACAAATTACCCTTCTCATCATATTAATCCCTTCACCGAATTGTCTCGATCTGAGTCTGATTTGGAGAGAATGTCTTGAGACTCTCTAAAGTTGTATTTCTTTTTGAACGACAAAAACTTGGGAGCTCTCGGTTCAAGATTGGTTTGAGTAAGGAGATTGATCCCTGGATTCAAGGAGCAGAAATTTGTGGAGCGGATTCTTGAGAAACTTTACTTGTTTGGTTTCAATAACAGCGCCAGATGAGCTGAGGATCAGGTAAGAGTGAAAAATGGGATTGAACCCAACTAAAATCCCCTCTAATCCTTTCTCATCAAACTTTCTTCCTTTTTGTAGTCTGTTTGCCAGATAGATGACTGAGGATCCTACAGGTTTGAGATAATTAGTAGGGAGCTTCTTGTTAAACATAAGTTCCCAAGGGGATAGGTCATTACTTTCCCTCGGAACTTTATTGAGCATAAAGCAGGAGCTCCGGACCATGATATGCCAATAGCATTTGTTCAGCCTTGATGATGAGAAAATTGCGCGAGCCAATTCTATGATTGTCCGGTTGGCTTGTTCTGCTCAACCGTTGTGTTGAGAATGATACGGTTCTGATGTTAAAAGTTTGATGTGCTTAGACTTTGCAAATTCTTTCAGGGTGACGTTGGTGAATTCCGTTCCTTTGTCAGAAAATATTTCTGTGGGGTAATAATTTAGTTGCTTATATTCTGTCTTGAGAATGCTGATGATGAAGCTGGGAGTCTATTCTTTGGATTGGAGCGGAAAAGCTGCCAGATATCCCGTGAAGTTGTCCACAAGCGTCAAGATGTATTGGTGGCCAGCTTTTGACTGGGGAGTGATCTGTCCTATGAGGTCTAGATGGATTCGTTCAAGTGGTTTAGATGCAGGTGATGAGGTACCTGAGAATGGTGCTTGCGTGATCTTACTCCTCACACAGCTGTCACATTGAAATTTATCAAGTTTGTCTTTGGAGTATTGATCCTTGAGAATGGGTTTGAGCATTGAGATTGAAACGTGTCCATACGTCTTGTGAAGATTGGGAAACGACTGAGATTGGTTTAAAGGAGATGTGGATGATTGACTAGAGAGATTGACCAAGAGGTTGCTTCCGGCACTTTGGGGTTTCTCAATTACAAATAAGTTGTCCCAAATTAAACCTCTGAGGAACATCTGATTGTCTTGGGTGATGTGAAATTGATCTTGTGTTTGAGAAAGATTGCATCCCTTCTTTGCCAAGAGACCGGGGCTGATCAAGTTGACAACAATATCTGGAACATACATGCACTCTTGGAGTGTGATGATGGAGTCTTTCCACTTGAGTCAAACAGTACCTTTTCCTCGTATCTTGAGGTTTGCCTCCAACTTGCCTGTTTTGATTTCTTCCAATTTGTCTTGTAGATCAATAGAAGTAAAATATTTTAGATTGTTGAATATATGTATATTTGCTCTGGAGTCAAGAAGAAGATTAGGAGTACTATCAACGTTGATCCAAAGAGTTAGGAGGGTATGATAGTTGATGGTGGGTGTTTTCTTTATTCTGTTTTTCCATTCATTTTGCTGTTTGATCCACCAATTGGGAGTGATTTGAGGATGTAAGTGGAAGCAGGAGGATTCAGGATGGGGGGCATTAGGGTTGTGGAACCCTTCTTTGCATCTGATCCAAGGCTTCCTATTGTCTTTTTTGGGTCTGTTCTTGAAGGTCACTAGTGAGACATCCGTTGTAGATTTACCAGTCTTGAGCTGCGCTTTCCTCTTGTTGTTTTATTGGGTTAAGTGATTAAATAAAACTTCTAATTTTATCAGCTTCTTGCCATGCATAAGTTGTTGTTTCAAGTTCTCTAGGGTAGGTGGAAATTTGAATAATATTAGGTATGCCAATCTGTCATTTGGTAGATCTATTCCTACATCTGCAATGCAAGTTAGAGATTTCCTGATATCAGTTATGAATCCTTCAATAGCATGTTCGTTGAATGGAGCGTGAAGAAATTGATTGAAGATCCTTGCTCTGTTAGCTGTTTTAGATGAGGCAAATCGTTGGGTGATCTCAGTCCAGAGTAGCTTGGAAAATGTGATGTTTGAGGCATTAACAACATTAGCATGTGTGGTTCTGTCTAGTTTGGATAAGATAATTGTTCAAATATCTTGGTCTTGTCGTATTGGTAGTTGTCCAAGGTCCTTGATCATAGTATCCTTGATATCTTTGAGATTGAACAACATCAACATCTTGTCGCGCCGGATGGAATAATTGTCTTCATTAAGCGGAGGGATGGCATCAATGGAGGCCTTAAGAGCTACCTGGTGGAAATAATCATTTGCTCCAGCTGGTTTGTTCATCTTCAATAATACGGGGTTGTCCTTTGGCTTTTAACCGTGATGAGATTTAGATGAATTACTTCAGGACTAAGAACCAGCGGACTAAAGAAAAGAGTTAGAGTCATGAGAAACAAAACAAGGACTGAGACAAGGAAAAATGAGAAGACCAACAGCTTGGGTTATTTAGAAAAGAAGAGAGAGATCAGGCAAGAAATTGACGGCAAGGAAGTTGATGGAGCTCAAGCAATAAAGACAATAACTATGAGATTGAGTTGATTTGTCAGAACAATCATTTGAATATGATCTTGAGAATTAGTTTCTTACCAGGCATAGATTGGATGACGGAGAGATTTCAGATCAGGGTGGAAGGATTGAGTTGAGGAGGATTTTGGTCGAGAGGATAAAAAAATAGCAACAATCAATGAAGAGAGTGAGCAAGAGGAGAGAATGGGAAAGATGGAAGTCAACAAGAAAGAAGAAAAATGAGAGAGGCAGAAATTGAAAAGAGGAAGGTCCCCCGGAGGTTCACTCAGGTTGCCTCAGAAGGTGGAAGTCCGGGGATGGCACAGACATGTCACAAAGACTTGTCTCAGTTTGTCCGTGGAGCAGCTGGGACAGAGACTGAGTGAGAACAGGAGTATAGGGAAGAGAAGGATAATGGTAACACTGATCCACCTACTTTCTCCATACTCTTAAATAGGTTCTTGTCCAAAAACATGTGCTCTGAGGCACCAAAGTTGACTAAGATGGGTTTTGAATTTAAATTGCTAATCATAGCGGTCAAGCTATTGGGTGTGGCCGCAAACGCCACAGTTCCAGCTAACATTCCACCGGTAGGTTTCTCCTTTTGATCTCTTTTCTTAGACCTACAATCTTTCTTCATTTGTCCCGGTTTGCCACAGTTGTGACACTTATATTTGAACTTCCCCTTGGACAACATTGCAACTTCTTCTTTAACTTGATTGGCGCCACTTCCAAACATTGCTTTATCTTTTTCAAAGATTGCAATGATCTCTTCAATTGATGGATAGTGATTGCCTTGGGTAAGCACCTGGATTAAGGATTCATATTTACCTGGTAATGTCCAAATTGCTATCCTTGATACAATGGTGTTGTTGACTGAGGTCCCAGTAAGTTCCATTTTCCTAAATTTCCCACCTAAGTCTCTAATCCACTGATCATGGTTCTTAAACTTGAGTTCAAGAAACTGATCCAGGGCCACCCCTTGCCCTTGAATTCCAGTTCCAACAAACTTGCCCTTGAGGATATTCCACAATGCTTGGTTGTCTCCCCTTTTGTTGATTGTGATCTTTTTCCCAACAAAAGCAACAATCCCTTCATCAAGACACCTCATGAGAAGGCAATACAACTTCTCTTTATTCTCCTTGGTCACCACGTTATCTACACCAATAACGTAATTCCAGCAACCAAGTTGCCAAAGTTCTGCTTCCATGAGGGTGACCCAAGTCACATATTTGTTCTCATTGAGAACAACTTGTCTTCCGTGGGATGAGTCCATTTCAAGGTGAGTAATTATTATTTCAGATTCTCAGTTCAGTTGTGAGCCGTACTGATAATTTAAAAAAAAGAATTGTCAGTTTTTTGTTTCATTTTTCAATAGTTTCCCCTATATTGAGTGCTGTTTGAAGTAAGGATTGGAGCCTTTCTATATTCAAACAGCACTTGCCAATGGAACCATCAAGTCCTTATTGCTCCTGACTCTCAAGTGCTCTTTTTATAATAACAACAAACCAATGATCATGTTTGCCTTTCCTCACTTGCACTATGCTTTCTCAAGTGATGAAAAAACCATATCAAAAAACATACTTTGTGCCATGACTTCCTTTGAACAATCTCCTTCCCTGAGTTTATTCCTTGAATGGTTTTCACTCAATCATTCTATGTTCAACATTGCGCATTTTCACGCCATCTCCATCCAACCGCTTTTAGTTCTGTTATTTCTTCACAAACACATGATTGTATTCTGTTTGCACAGGCCGCGTATTTTGTGTTTTCCTAATTTGGAACAACTAATTCTGACTGATTCACGGCTTTGTGTCATGGCAATAAATTTTTGTTGTTTAGTCCAACTCCAATGTGGTTTCTCACATAAGAGACTTGCGCATGTTTACAACGTTTGTACTGCAGTAAAGATCCTACAAGAGAAGCCGTTTGACACAGTCCATTTACCATTAAAACTACTCGGTCAGATCACATTTGTAAGGAATTGTTCTTACTTTTCATCCGCACAGGCTTATAATCACGCGTATATTATGAACTCAATCCATTGTGTGACAATACTCAGCACAATAATCTTCACCAATGATACACAATCCCAAACCTGCCTTAGTGTTGAGTCCAAATTCTATTTGTTTGGATAATCCAATGATTGAATGAGCAGCTCTTTCCAAATGAGCCCTCACCCATGCGCTCTTTTCCTTTCAGCCAAATCAACCACATTGCTGACCATGAAATTGCAAGTTGTGTATACCCAATTTGATTAATTACTCCATGACTATCAATGCATTGTGTCCTTTTTTTATGATTTGAAAAACTACATCAATCTCTTGTTTCCAACATCTGGCCGTTATCTTTCAAAGTGAGTTTTCTTGGCTTCCAACCTTTAACATCAATATCCTATTAACTACGCCTTGTCAAGTCCTCCGGCGACGTTCTCAATGAGTTGAAATCAGCTCAGCACCGCCGTTCTAATTGTTTTCAATTGTTTGTTCTGTAGGGTTTTATGCAGACATAAAAATGCCTTGCCTAACCCAAATGTTTGTTTTAATCATGAGCACACAACTTACGGAGTTTCTTTCAATCATGACCACACCCTAACTCCTGGAACTTTTGTGAGCTAGAAAGTATGCAGCCAAGATTGGATAAAAAACTTACTATTTTGGCACACACCTTGGAAATTCATTAATCATTCTGCTTTCCAAAGGACACATACCAACTCTCTCAATCAGAACCGTGTCTTTCTCTTGGCCTATCCCTGCAAAAAAACCCTATAAATAATTTTGGCAGACATTGCAATTAAGTCAAACTAATCGAATCAAACATCCACCAGTCATTGTATGATCTAGCATAGCGTAAGTAATATTTTCTTTCTTCCAAACATTGTGGCATAATACTGAAAGAGTCTGTTTGATTGGTGCGTTGTTCTTGGTCCTTAGTCATAGTTGTAGGTATAACCCTAAAACTTTCCGCAGAATCAAAAAAAAGTTACCAAGCCTTCAATTGAGCGTGGCCCTGCCGTCACAATCTTAGGAGTTGTCCACTGAACAAATTGTCAGCCATCCTTTCCACATGTCTGGGCCTTTTGCAATATTTGAAAAGATAACTACTGTCAATTTGATTTACGTGTTTTAGATTGACTCCTTTCATGGGACACATTACTAAGCTGATCAAATTGATCTGTTGATTTTACATAGCTTGAAAGTATAATTTCCGCAGGCTCAAACTATGGAATGTTCCAATACAAGAGCGCCATCCCTTACATTAAAACTGATAATGGAACTGCTCAAGAAGTCATAATCAAAGCATCTTCCTATGCTTTGGTTAATCAGGGCCTTTCACAGGGTCAATTGTATATTCTGATAGGCAGCTTATTAGCTGTCAATGATACCGTCACCCAAAATTCTGGCCTAGGTATCCCACTTGACATTGATGATTCTACTAATGTCTTTTGGACCCAATTTTCAAAGAAGGGTCAAATTCTTTTTGGAAAAGAAGTCTTCATTTGGGATGGAATCTTGGTCAAAAATTGTTTTTCTGTAGAATCTGTTGACTGTGGCCTTCAAAACTTGATTGATAATAACTTACATTTCGGAGGTGTCTCAGTTATCTTTGCTGGGGATTTCAGACAGATCCTCCCAATACTTAAGAGAGGAAACATGTATGATCAATCTCAAGTGTGTATGAAGAGGTCCGCTTGGTGGGGTCAAGTTGTTAAGTTACCTTTATCTATCAACATGCCATTGGGTTCTGGTGATTTGGAAGATCCACTGTTGCTAGCAAAAATTTGTTGGTTGTTGGACATTGGTGAAGGCAAACTGCAACACACTGACGTTGCTTAGGTTGACTTGCTACATTTTCATGTTATTACCTCACTCAATGAACAAGCTTTATTAAGAGATTTTGCTTCTAAAATATATCACAATCTACGGCAAATCATTCCTCCAATGAATATTTTGGAAAAGAAAGAGTATTTTATTTTGCGGTGTCTCATTACTCCTCTGAATTTCAATGTCAAGGCAATAAACAAATATTTAATACAAATTTTTCCTGGAGATATCCATCAATCATTCAGTCTTAATCACAAAACCAATCAAGGCCAAGAGACCTTACCCAAGGAAGTTCTCAATTCCCTGTCCATACCAAATTTTCCTGAGAACCTCATCAAATTAAAGATTGGATGTCCTCCATTCTCCTCCAGAACTTGAACGTCAAGGCGGGTCTGTGTAATGGTACACAATTGGTAAAAACTGACATTCAAACGCATGGCCTGAAATGTGTCATTTTAACCGGCTGGAAGACAGGAACTAAAGTTGTCATACCCAAAATAAGATTACTTTACAATGGCAAAGAGGGCATTTTGGCTCAATTTTATCATTATCAATTTCCAATTTCTCTTGCTTTCTCAATGAAAATAATCAAAGCCCAAGGGAAATGGTTAGAAATTGCGGGTGTTTTTTTACCCAAGTCAGTCTTTGCTCATGGTCAGTTGTATGTGGCCCTCTCATGTGTTAAAAATTTTAAGAACTTAACAGTTTCCCTATTAAGTTCACAAAATAATCATTGAACTTTAAATAAAGTGAACAAGGGTCTCTTGGTAGATTAATTGTAATTGCTCTGATTATCATATTGTTTCTTTCATTGATTATTGATGCAATTCAAGTTTTACATGAATGATACATGATATTTTTTGTCAGTCTAAGAAACAGTTGCTATTTTGACAATGTTTGTCCATTATTGGTTCATTCAGCAAGGGCGGCGCAGCTGCCAATCCCCTAGTGTGATGATGTACTTGCTTCTGGATTACAATGACTGAATAAATGATGATAATAAATTGATGCTGTATACACAAATATGATGAGATGGTGATACAGATACAACATGCTTTGGTCTATTTATAGACTGGTCTAAGACAATAGAAAACATGCCCTAGCCAATCCTTGTAGTATAGCTTTGCACAGTACTTGTGCTTTACAGTTCTTTTGTTCCTGGGTCACTTATGGGGCCAAAAGCTTGTTGAAATGGATAGCAAGTGCTTTTTGAAGGCTTGCTTTCCTGATGGGGATTCGGCTCTATGATTGCTTTCATGTTTGTTTTCTTTGCTTTCCAATTCTTGAAAGCATGCTAAGATTTTGCAAATTGTTACTCCAACATTAAATAGACAGGCCTCTGCTGGGGTCAATATCACAATGGGTGGTGAGAGGTTGTCAGTGCCTTGAAAACAGCTTCTGTGAGGGGTTTAGCTTTGTTTGTTTGTTGCAAGCTCAAGAATTTTTCTAATAATTCTAGTGTTTTTCCTGATAATACTAGGTTGTATTGATTTCTTAGAAACTTTTGTATAAGTCAGGCTTTCTTCAAAATTTTTATTCATTTTGAGTAATGCGGATAAAAACATCAAAGATGATGGGAAGTGAGGCTCAGGATAAAATAATTTGTATTATTCAAGAATATCTACACGATGATGGGTGTGGTTTCAATCTTTTCCAAAGTTGAGTATTTTTCTTTATTTTTACAATTATGATAATGATATTTTTGTAAAATCATGTTAATCTTTATTTTGGGAATTTGTTTAAAATACAAGTACCTATGTGGAAAATCAGCTATTATTTTAAATCATTGTTTTACAGGATCTTGAAATGGTGGTAAACACTATTGTAAGAGTTACTTAACTTTCTATTTTATTCCAATGAAAATAATAGTCTTAATTTTCAAATTTTTGTTAAATTCTTTTGAGGAAAATAATTTCAATTTTAAGAATGGCACAGAGATTAGTATTAATATATTTACTTCCCAGTTGGAATTCAATTGTTCAGATATTCTTGTTTCCTTGTTCTTAAGAAGAGTAGGATAAAAAAGAATGACTGTTTAATTGGTTTCAAGAACCACTGAATGAAGTGCATGGTAGTCAGATCAAAGAGTGTATGACAAGTTATTTTAACATATGTAAATTGATTGTTGTTCTTTCTTTTGTTTGAGTAAGGCCAAATGATATTGGATCAATATTCATTGGTTATAAGGTCCACTAAAATAATTTGGCCAACAATTTCAAAAAATAAGCCTCTCTGACTTATTTTTAATACCTGATCCAAGGAATGAAATAATTAAAAAATTATAAATAATTATCTTCCCGGCCAGACCCCCAGTTTTCAGCTTACTGATACCAAGAACTTTGCCATCCTTTAGCTACAGCAAGTGATATTGGTGTTGGAATAATAATAATTCGAAGTAAATTACATAAAATGCTCAAATGATTGATTTGGAAGCAAGTGCAAAATTTAAGTGGTTTGGTTGGATTAAATTGTTTAAAATATATTTTCAAGAGGGGCCACAGTTTATGCATACAGGGGATCTTTATTGGATAACAACCTATCTTCAAGGGGCTCTTTTGAACCATGTAAATACCTTGGGACAATGAGGTCCTAAGTGATTACTCAAAAGGGGTTACTCAAGGGGATTGGGTGGACTGGCTGACTCACAGCACTTATTCCTGGTAGCAAGGAGATAAATTACTAATTTAAGCAGAAACTCCAAGAAACTTGCTGAAATTCACAGCTGAAAGGGTCTCAGAACAATTGTTGGGGATATTGCTGTTATTCTTCAATGGAATTAAAAATGGGTTAAGAATTAATAATTATACTATCAGACTGAGGCCATGAATCACTTTTTTATCTTGAATAAACACTTTATCACAGATGGAAAGAGTTCTGGATTGATTAATTAAAAATTACTGAGGTTCAAAACATCTAAAAGGGGCTGTTTATATACTTTACTAGGGTAATAAGAACTTCTCAGAGTACATAGAGAGGGTTGTGCTTGTGTTCTGAGGCTGGAAGCCTATCCAGGGGCATTCAAGCCTGTTTCAATAATTCTTTCAATCAGCTGTTTTCAGATCTCCCGGCCTTGCGTCAGTTTTTAGCTGCAGAAGCTGTCAGAGTAGAATTTATTAATCTGTAGTTTTTGACTAATTTATTTATTTGAATAGCTTCATTTAAATTTTATGCATTGAGGTGGCTGCTAGCTGATTTTCTGGCACTTTCTTATCAGTTTGATAAATTTTGATAATTTTTATGGCAACTTCTTGATGTGTGTCGTGGTCCATGAATTTTTCAAGTTGTAAATTTGCCATTTTTCATTTTGTCATTTTTGGTTATTTCCATTCTTTGTACAACTTTTTTCTAGATTATTTTGACTAATGGCGGGATTTAGTAGGTTTTTTAACACCTGCTGGTCATTTTGATAATTTTTAATTATTTTTATGACATCATTTTGATATTTTTCCGGAATTTTGAAAATAAACATTACTCCTTTTTGTGGCATCTCTCATTATTTGTATTTCAATTTTAAATGCTTTGTACTTTGAATTTTGTCATTTTGCTTTGACAATTTTCATTTTTGGAATAGATACTATGCATACGTCACATTTTTAAATATTCAGCTACTCTCTGTCATAGTTGTAGACAGTTAGTGCAGTACCTGCAAGCTGTTTTGCCTATTATGAAGTCTGGCGCGCGCAGGAGTCAGGTCAGCAGGGAGAGTGACGCGGGAATACATGCAGGAATGTTGACAAAACACATATCCATCCATAACTCCTAATATATACATAACGCCTCAATTCTGACTGAATTTTAGGTGTGAAACCTCTACGTGACAACAAATGTGATATATTCAAATGGTCAAAATGGGTCACCATTGGGTTTTGTGATTTTTGGATTAATCTTGGTAATTTATTTTAAATGGGAAGGAGTTGGAATTCAAAGGTGGGGTCAGTGACTGACCATACCTAATTTTGGGTGGGAAATCCAAATCTGCAATAATATTGATGGATTTATCAATTCTTCTTAAGTTAATAAAATATTAATTTTTACAGTTATTATTCATTTTATTTTTGGTACTTTGCAGGTTGCTCTGTAAATGGTGGCAAGCTGAAATCAATGATTCTATTTATTTAGAGATTTTTACTTGAATCTTTGTTGCCTTTCTATAATTAAACCAATTTTTTTGTTCTATAATGCTACCATTGCTTTTTTGAATAATATTTGCTACTTGTTTGGTTGCTCTGAAATAGTAGCACGCTGACAGAGTGAATGAATGGAGAAGGATGAGGAAAGAAAATCCTTCCACCAATTTTGAGCTCTGTCCTCAGGTAGACACCCTGACAAGGGTGTCACAGACTAGGTAACAAGAAGCAGACAGTAGTGTATATTGAATAATAGGAACAAGAGGACACATGCTTATGACTGTGAGTGAGAGGACTGAGTGGTGAACTTAAGGAGTGTGTAACATGCAAGTAGATGAAATGAAAATCACCATGTGACTGAAAGGCAAAGGAAAGAAAAAGGATGGAAATAGATACAACAAAAAGGAGAAAAAATGAGAGAAATTATGAAATGTATGGGATTGGTGATAACCCCAACACCCCCCCTTGCTAACCACCCGCAATGAGACCAAAGAGGACCTTCTGAGATTTAAGAAGAACGCGGGAAAGCGGCTTGGTTAGAATATCCACTACCATGTCTTTAGTTCCTACATGGTGAACAGAGAAAACTTTCCTAGAAATGCATTTGCAGATGAAATGATGCCAAGCATTGATGTGTTTTGTGCATGATTGATGCTCCGGTTTCTTTGCAAGGGCCTTGGCGGCCTTTTTTTTGAAATGGAGAGGGACTGGAGCCTCTTCCCTCAGGGGAAGTTCAGTTAGAATATTGCAGAGCCTAAGTCCTTCCTTTCAGCAGTTGGAGAGGGCTTTGTATTCAGCTTTGGAGCTTGACATAGAGACGGTTGGCTGTTTCTTGGACCACCAGGAAATGAATCCATGGCCCAGTTTGAGGGTGTAACCCAAGAGAAAGAGGCAGTAATCACGGTCTTCAGCCAAATCCAAATCCAAGAAGCCAATCAAAGTCAAATTTGAACAGCCAAGTTTCAGGCGGATATCCTTTGTTGTGAGGAGAAAGAAAAGTATAAAAAGAGCTGCGTTCCAGTGGTCAATTGAGGGATATTGAAGAAGTTGTGCGATTTTATTGACCACAAAGGAGATTTCTGGCCAGGTGCATTGGGATATCCAGAGAAGAGACCAATGAGCTGGTTGTATTGAGGCAGGGAGGGTGGCAAGTTGGAATCCCATTGGACCAGCATCTTGAAGACCAAGTCAGTGGGAGAGATTGCAGTGATGCAGCTGGACGGGAGAAAAGAGGCCGCAAAAGACTCAATCTAGTGTTGTTGGCCTATAGAGATGGTCCAGGACCTCAAATTGTGCTGGATGGAGATAGAGAGGAAGAGGGAAAGATCCTCATCAGCCCCTATGGTGAAGCCACAACCAATGTTGGTGATGAAGGAGTATACAAAATCTTGGGTGACATCTATAGCCAGATCATCAACATGGGCCGTGATTTCCCCCACCAAAAATCCATCAACCAGCTTGAAATATAGGGAGGGGTTGTAGGCATACCTGGAGAGGCCGATACACAGAAGGGCAGAATTGTGCTCATTGCTCCACTGCCGGGGGGACTGCCTGAGGCCATAGATGGCCCTTGGCACCTTTCATACCCAATCTGGATGGGAAGGATCCTCAAATCCGGGGGGCTGTGAAATGTTTCCTGGCTTGTCAAGGTGAAAATTCATGAATGGGGTCTTGAAATTGACTTGACAACCAACCCAATCTTTGCTTCCAAGGAGGCTGAGGAGGAGCCAAAGAGTCTTGAGACAAAGAGTTGGGGTGAAGACCTCAGAGAAATCAGGCCGCGGACTTAGGAGAAACCCATGATGACCAGAAAAGCCTTGAGCTTTATGATAGATCTGTCAGTTTGGCATTTCACCTTCAAAACCCATTTGCAGCAGATGACTTTGCGCTGTTTTGGTGAGGGGAAAAGGACCCACATTTTCATACCGCAGAGAGAGGATATTTTTTTGTGAGCAGAGGCAATCCAGTGGGAGCAATGGGGATTGCGCATGAGCTTTCTCCGGGTTTTGGGAGCAAGGATGTTGTCCTTAACCAACGCCAAGCGTGAGTAGTTCCCAAAACGCAAGGGGGGACAAGACTGTTTGCTGCAGCAATGCGGGGCAGGAAGACATGGCCTTGGAGGAGGAGATGAGGTAGCAATGGGGGGAGAGGGAGGGGAAGGGGGAGGGGGCCGCAGGAGAGGAAGTAGAGAGGGGAACAGAGGGAGAGGAGGGGTCACAGATGGAGGTGATAGTGGAGGAGGGAAGATGGAGCCATCTGAAAAGGCAGGGCTTACTGAGCAAGGAACCGCAGAGGGGGGTTCAAAGCAAACAGCAACAGGGGTGGTAGCTCAACAAGGGGTGGGAGAAGGGGGTGAAAGCACAGGATGGGCAGGGCAAGCACTGGAAAGAGGAGCAAGATTGGTGGAAGAAGGAACGGAGAGCTTGTAAGGCCAGGTCAGATCAATGGGGGTTTGGTGAGAATTGGCATTGGTGGATTGGGGCTGGGGTTCTTAACGGGGGAATATTTCCTTGTAGAAGATGGTGTCTCTGGAATTTCTAACCTTGCAAGTTTCAAGATCCAAGACAAGATAGCCGTTTCATTTGGATAGGTACAACAGAAGAACAGCACAAAGTGCCTTTGGGGAGAGTTTGGATCTGTTGTGCTTGGGGACCTTGTACCAGGAAAGGCAGCCAATTGGATGAAGATAGGAGGGCAAGGTGTCTTCCTGACAAATTTTTGAAGCTTGGAGAGACAAAAACAAGCGGTTTCTTGCAGGGGTAGGAGTTGAAGGCAAAAAGACTGTGATTGAGGGCACCTTACCAGTATGATTTTTGCAGGTGGGATGAGGAAATAGAGTACCAGATGAGATTGAGGATGGTGCGGTTTCACTGTTTGGCTAAACCATTTAGTTGAGGAGAGTGAGGGGGTCCTGGCTTGTGGAGAATCCCTTTTGAAGAGAGAAAATCCTTGAGTTTTTCATTGAAGTATTCACCACAATTGTTGGTCCAAAGAGATAGAACAGGGTGGTTGAATTGAGTTTTGAAGAATGCTATAAAATTCTTGATTGATTTGAATGAGCCTGATTTGCGGCGTAGAGGATAGGCAAAGAGAGATATCGAGCAATCATTGATGAAGGTGATAAAGTAGCTAAAACCTTCTCTTTAATTGACTTCAAAAATACATAAATTGGAGTGTATAATTGCCCCTGGGGTACTTGACCAATGACTGAGACAAGAGTGGAAAGGTGTTCTGGAAATTTTGGATTCAATGCAAGTTTTACACTGCTAAATGTCAGATTCATTGTTTACCTTGGGGGTGATCCCAGCGAACTTGAGAAATTTTTGGAGAGACTTCAAATTCAAACAACAGAACCTAAAGTGATAGCCAAAAAGAATTTCTTCAGAGATTTGAAAAATAGTTGAATAAAATTTCTCTGGGTGGCTCACTAGTTTTTGCAGAAGATAGTACAGGTTTCCTCTTCTGTATCCTTGAAGTGGAGTGAGTGGGTGATTGTTGTTGGTAGCATTTTGGTGGATTATGCATCCAGTAGAGGTGAAGGTCACAGTATATCCAGAGTTACAGATGCTTGTGGAGGTTTGGAACCAGCAGAGCTCTTATCTTCCCTATTGGTGGGGAGATTGATCCCTCTTTGGTAGCATTGATAGCTGATCTTTTGGAAAGATGTTTTGCAGTGGAGTTTGGTTTTTGTGCATTAAGTTGCCATTTTTGGGGAGTCATTGAAAATGAGCAGCCAGAGTCCAAGTTAAAATCACTGTCTTCTGATGGAGAGTTGCAAGTCAGGTTACATTCTGCATATCTGGTGTGGAAAATTATTTCAGAGTCTAAAAAATCATCATTGGATTAGCTTTGGCTGCATTTGGCTTATGACTTCCTGAGTTTTTTGGTTTGGTTTTCTGGGGTTGTTTGTTTCTTTTCAAGTATCCAACAGCTTTGAGAACTTCAGGAAATCTGTAGAAGGAGTTTCCTTCAATTTTGCAGTTTTTGCAGTAGTAGATTCTTGTTTTATTTTGAGGAGTGTTGTCTGATTAGGTTGACTGGGGCAGAGTGAGAAGGATGCAGAAGGATGAGGAAAGAGTCCTTCTGTGACCCAGAGCTGCACCAGGTATACCATAAAAAGTGTGACACGTGCTTGACATGTGTGTGGCATACTAGATACAAGAGTCTTAACCCAACATTGTCTTGCTTGATCTTTGGTCAGTAGGAATTTGATGATAACTTTGTGGAGTTAACGGACTGGAGATCCTTGTTCCACATTTGTCTTCTCAAGTGTTCCTGTTTAAGAGCATTGATGAGCTTTGATGATGGGACAGATTCCTCATTCATCATTCTTGAGACGCATGCTAACCAGTCATTGGGGAGTGAGAGGAGAATAGCTGTTGATTGCAGATCATCTGCAGTAAGGGGGTTTTCATGAGTGATCAAAGATGCCAGTTTTTCTCCGTACAATATCATTTCCGCAATGTGAGCTTAAATTTCTTTGTTTTTTAGCCTTGTTAAAAGAATTTTTCTTAACCAGGACATTTGTCCACCAGAGGAGTTGTCCTGATGGGCGTCTCAAAGGGCATTCTACGTTCTGATGGCGCCTTCTTCATGTTTCCTAACAAGCTGGAAGTTAAATGGGTTGATAGATCTTGATATGACTAAGCATACTGCTAAGTTGTCCCTAGTCCAAGCATCAGAGTTGAGGTTTTGAGTCGTGTTATTGATTACATATCCAAGGCCAGAGGCTCAGAAGTGAATCCTCAGTATCATAGACCAGTCAAGATAATTTTAGTCCAAACCAGGTGAGTTGAGAGGAAGAATTGACGGGGTTTTAAACAACAGGTGGTTTTTTGAACCGTCTTCCATGGTGGTTTGAATTTTTGTCAACACAAAGTGTGCTGGATCATTCTACTGCAAATGTTCTGTTTTGTTTACTGGTAGCCCTGCGCTCATAACCTGTCGGAGCTGAGGAAATTCAGAGTGAAAGAATGGAGAAGGATAAATTTCAGTCAGAGATGAGAGAAAGGAAAAGAGTCAAAAAAATTTCTTTCCTAAGGAAATTCATAGTGAAAGAATGGAGAAGGACAAGGAAAGGAAATCCTTCCACCAATGTTGAGTTCTTTCCTCAGGTAGACACAGTTGTGGAGAATCCTTTGGAATTGGGTAAAAAGTTTAGCAAATAGCTTGCTGGCAGTCACTTGAGGGGGAATTTAGTATTACAACTACAAATAAGATAGAGCAATACTAAGGGTGTTTTTGAATTGACTGCCCCTCTGAGTACTATACTAGTCTCACAAAAATAAAAGAATAGATATTTGGTGGCTGATTTTCAGATAGATTTGCTACTATAGTAGTCTCTATCAGACCTAGGATCAATGTATTCAAGCTTGATAAGGAAAAAATGGTGGAAAAGATGGGTGAACTGGTGGATAGAAGCTGAGTAAGGGAAGAATCCTTTCTCTAGTCTTATCCTTTATATATTCTTTATTTTGTTTTATTGGTTACTGATGAATACTCCCTTGATGTTATAGGTGATGTTTGATAAAGTTGAAAATGGTTGAGCCTATACTTGACAACTGATGATCATGGTTGATGATGATGATTATGGATAGGTGATGATGATGATGGATGATGATGATGACTGATGATGATGATGATAGGTGATGATGATGATGGATGATGATGATGACTGATGATGATGATGGTAGGTGATGATGATGATGGATGATGATGATGACTGATGATGATGATGGTAGGTGATGATGATGATTGATGATGGTCAAGGTAGGTGATGATGATGATTGATGATGGTCAAGGTAGGTGATGATGATGATGGATGATGGATGATGACTGATGATGATGATGGTAGGTGATAATGATGACTGATGATGACTGATGATGATGGTAGGTGATGATGTTGACTGATGATGGTGACTGATGATGATGATGGTAGGTGATGATGATGGATGGTGATGATGGATGGTGATGATGGATGGTGATGATGGATGATGTTCAGGTTATGGGTACATGGTGGTGATGTTCAAAGTTATGGGGTATTGAGTGAATAATGGTGGTGGTGGATGGTCAAAAGTATGAGTTATTGGGCTGGGTGATGGTCAAAATTATGGGTTATTGGGCTGGGTCATGGTCAAAAGTATGTGTTGATGATGGTGGATGGCCAAGGGTAATGGTGGTGGTTGATAGTTGATGGTCATGATTGATGTTGATGATGATGGTGATGGTGATGTTTGTTGGTATGGGATATGGGATTGGTGATGATTACAGTATGGGTTATGGGATAATGGTTGAGGATTGTAAAAGTATGGGTTAAGGGTGCCTAGGAGGCATGGTGATCCCTGGAGGGGAGGATGGGGGGAACTGATGATTGGACCTGGATGGGGGAGAGAGGCCCTCTATTTATAGAAAATCCTGCCCTCAGGGCTTCCCCTGAGGGTCTCCCTGGCACAGTGAATACAGTCCATGAGGCATTTTTTCTGGTCAGAGGAGGAGGATGTGCAGGATTTACATGCATGTACACCCTTGCATGCATTGCTGTGCTGCATTTATACAGGTGCCCCCTGCATAGATTACTTCTGTATAGTGGTGGTTGGTCATTTGTTTGGTCCTTCATGCATTGAATTGCATATATTTCTTCTGTATACAGCCTTTTTTTGGGTGCTGCATGCAGGATCTTGCATATATTAATTTTGTATACTGCTGCAGGTTTGGCGGTGCTGCATGCAGGGTCTTGCATATATGAATTATGTATACTGTTGCAGGTTTGTTTGGTGCTGCATGCAGGGTATTGCATATATTAATTATGTATACTGCTGCAGGTTTGTTTGGTGCTGCATGCAGGGTATTGCATATATTAATTATGTATGGTTGTGCTGTATGTGGTATGTACTTGGAGGCATCCAGGGTATGTTATGTGGTATGTACTTGGAGGCTTCCAGGATATGTCCACAAACCTTCTTTGGTCGGTGACACCTGGTAGGGATATGGGTAGGCCAGGGTTGATTTGAGCTGTATCTTCTAAACCATGAGAGATAGGGGGGTACTTTGGCTGAGTGACTAGGGGTTATTTTTGGTTTAAAATCCATTTTTGAGGTCTGTTTGATGATTGGAGACATCCTTGAACTAGAAAAGTGAGTCTGATGGCTACAGGTTAGGTTTTGGAGAACCACACCGTGACACGGGTGTCACAGACTAGGTAACATGAAGTTGACAGTAGTGTATATTGAATAATAGGAATGAGAGGACGCATTCTTATGACTGTGAGTGAGAGGACTGAGTGTTGAACTGTATGGAGTGTGTAACATGAGAGGAGATGTAATGAAAATGAACATTACACTGAAAGGAAAAGGAAAGAAAAAGGATGGAAATAGATATAACCAAAAGGAGAAACAATGAAAGAAATGATGAAATGTATGGGATTGGTGATAATCTCAACAGTAGGACTCAAAATGCCCCCCTGGAACATATTTATGCCATTTAGTGCATGCATGAATTTTTGATTTAAGCCTATTTTACTACAAATGCAATGTAGGAAGGAATTCCCATTGAGCATGGCGTGGCCACAGCCCAAAAAAACAAACACTATCATCAAAAAAATTCCACACATTGCATGGTTTACTTAATGGACTAATCGGCGCATGTGAACCGTTGTCTCCAGCATGCAAAGGCCAACTAAAATTGACCAGAGGAACTATACAAAAATCTTTGTTTGTCAATATTTTAGACTTACAAAGCAACATTTATTTTATACCAGAAACTTTTTTCTTGTAAAAAGAGTGAAGGTACTTTACATGCTCATCATAGTGTGTATTTCATCCACATGAGATGGTGGGCAGAGGAGGCACTACACTCTTATGTGGTTGTAGTTTCACAATTGCCAGTTCAGTGATGTGCACTCCCATATAGTAATGCAGGCATGAAAATTAGGGCTGACAGAACCCAAGTGTGGTCCAGGTGAATTGAGCCCCACCACCCAGGTTAAATTACACAAAACCAGTGTGTGTAAACCACTTAAACCACACCTCAATCAAAATTTTGAAAACCACACTGAAGCTTGAACACAACTCACCAATTTTGAAAATTCCTCACTTGATTTGGAACACACCTCAAATGGCCACACCTTCACCCAAGTGGACATTTATGTCAGCTTGCTACTATGAACAGAGAAACGGGTCATAGAAACACAAAACTATAAAAAATAAGAATATATAAATTAACAAAAGGAGGAGTAAGGAATCCATAAATATTATTGAAGAAATGGGTTCCTCACCCAAAATTAGGTAGGGTCACTCAATGACCCCACCCTTGAAATCCAAGTCCTTAAATTTTTAAAATAATTAAAAAGAAAAGTACTAAAAATTACAACACCACTATGGCACCTTTTTGCCATTTTAAGCATTTCACACGTGTTGTCACGTATAGGGTTTACACCTAAAATTCACTCAGAATTGAGGTGTTTTGTATATTTTAGGAGTTAAATGCAGAAATGTGTTTTGTCACAATTCCCGCGCGCAGCCCTGCATCATTACATACCCCTATGAACTCATAGTAGCAGTTTCCCGCGTAATAGAGACCCGCGCGCAGCTAATTCTTCCACGCACGCAGCGGATCCCACCCCACGCGCATCTGAACTGACTGATCCCCACGTCTGGATCCGTTGTGACTAATCTGACAACCAGGTACCACTCAAAAGAGCTACAACCTAATTAGGGTTGCCTGGCATATGTAAAAAGTTGACATATGCATTATTAATAATCTAAAAAGATCAAAACTTAATTAAAATTACTAAAAATTAAGTTTAGAGCATTTTTTAATAATAAATTAAAGATCAAGGATTACCACGTAAATAATTGACTCTGATCTTGGAAAACCACAAAAAACTACAAGGAGTGTTCATAAAAATTATTAAAAATTATCTACGTGATCAAAAGATGATGGAAAATTAGTAAAAGCCCACATCTGTTCATTTTAAAGCAAAAATAATAGTAAAAATGAAGGATGAGTGCAAAATGATCAAATTTACACCATAATAGATTAATAGATCCTGTGGCTAAAATAGTAAAGAAATCCAGAAGATCTAAGGTCAGCTGATTAAAAGCACCAAGTTGACGTGCTAATGTTGCTCTGAATGGCTTTCGAGCCTCAGCCCATGAGCAGAACTCTCTCTACGGGCCCTGAGAAGCTCAAAATCACCCCAAAAAGGTATTTATAGACATCTTTGGATCCATTATTCCATCATCAGTTTACCAGGAATTATTATTATCAATCAGACACCGTGTCATTGTTAGTCAAGTGCTTATGAAAATTCTAAGCAAGTGATTTATGACCAAGTCTGTAGTATTATTATTTATTTCTTAAAACAATCAACCCTTGAAGTTTAGTCAAGAAATCCACCCCATCTGCTCTGAAACCCTTCCTATTATTGCAGGATTTTCGTGGTGAAGTGCTCAGAGTGAGTGTTTCCCTTCTTTCATTGGCCATTATGCTGTTATGCCTGGCCATTAGTGGAATAAGCCATTTCTAAGGCACCCATCTTCATTCCAAGGTTCTTAAACTGCCTAAGGAGGCCCCTTGAAGAGAGGTTGCTTTGTCTGTAAAGACCCCCAGTAGTAAGATACTGTGGCCCCTCTTTTATATACATATTGAAAACCTTCTATTACCCAACCAATTAAACCTTGCAACTTCTCTTATTATATTATTTATTTGAGCCTCTAAGCATTTTTTTGGAATTATTATTATTATTATTATTCCAGTATTTTTATCACTCTCTGTATCTAAAGGACTGCAAGGTTCCTGGTATCAGAGAGCTGAGAACTGGGGGTCTGGCTGGGAAATATCCTTAAATAATTAATCTTTGATTATTTATTCCTTGGACCAGTCTATTTTTTTGAAAAAATAATTTAAAATACTCATAACATATATTTTTTTAGTTCCTTTGTTTCTCTAGTGGATCTTAAGACCAACGGAGAATTGATCAATTATTATTTTAACCTTCTTAAAAAGAAAAAAGAAGAAAAACCCCATAACTTTGTCCCTGTTATTATAACTCCTGAGCAACAACAAGAGAAATTGCTTTATGAAAACAGCAGTTTATAAAGGAAAAAGAACTTGAGCTTGAAAGAATTATCAATTTCAATGATTTATCAAGGAAACATAAGGAGTGGAAATTTTATCAAAGGAAGCTTTATATTTATAAAATAAATAATCCTGAATATAAAGAAAAATCCAAAACTCATAAAAGTGATTATTTTTCTAAAAACATCATCTTGCCAGGTAAAAAAACAAAAAAAAAATATTAAACTTATACTTTTTTGTCTTTATCCATCTCAGTGGATTTGGCTTTTGGTGCTTTCATTGACCAGGACCTCTTAGATGACGTCCCAGACAGTGAACCCTTGGACCTACCCTTTAATTTATCCCAGGATCTGATTGGAACTCACTCAGACCCCATTGGAATACCCCCCAAGGACAGTTGTGATCCCAACCAAGTCTTGGTACCCTTGAATGTAACTTTAAGTGAGTGAAAATATATATGAAAAATTATTAAAAATATAAATACACAAAAAATATTATTTTTTTTATATTTTTAAGTCTTTTTTCAAAAGTTTTGACAAAGACTTACTCATTTTTTTGGGTGCTATGTATCAAAACAGGTGTAACACCCGCGCATTAGGTAGAGCCCCATTGTATGGATCTCTTCCTGGAGGAACCCATACGCGCAAGGACTTCAGTTTCAAGCGCAATGAGGGGGCTTGAACCCGTGACCATATTTTCATGCAGGACAACAATGGAAACAACCACAGCCACCAACTCAACCAACAGACCAATGGAGAAGAACCCTCTGCCCAATATTTTATCCCAGGAGGATACCGGTACTCCTATGCAACCCCAGCTGGACTCAACCAAGGAGGAAAGAGTCAAGGTATTAGTGAAAGAGCATGTGAGCTATTGGGAACAATTGAAACTGGCTCAAACCCAGGAGGATCAGCCAGGTATGAGAAGAGTTATTTCTCTGGCAAAGAAATCTCAGATTTCTCTGCAAAAGTTGTTCCCAAAGAAAGAGGTAGAAGGCTACGTGCAGAACTGGAATACTTGGGATCAGTTAGCTTTCTTAAAGGGAAAGGACCCCAAAAAGAAGCGGTCCTCAGCCCATCAGAAGTTAAGGAACCCAAAGGATTGGGACAGCATAATATCCCTAGCCCAGAAGTGGAAAAAGGTGTACCAAAATTAGATGTAGAAGCTCTTAATAGCTTTTCTGTAAATTTGTCTCACAATTTTACTTTTATCAGCAAGTGTTTTGACAAATTTTATCAATTATTGGACAAATTGAGTCTGAGTATTTTCAGAGTGATTGATACCCAGTCTCAGACTATGAGAATTGATGAGTTAGAAATACAACAAATGAAGGATAGTATAAAATCTAGTGAGTTGGACCTGATTAAACATATTGATTATAACCAATCAATTCTTCAGGAGGATATTCTTGCAACCATGAACCACCTTCAGGAAAAAGTTAAGAAAACTAATCCTACTCCTTCAGCTCACCTGATTAATAAAATTGATATACTAAACAACAAACTTTATATGGAGTTAGGTATGATTAAGAATGATCTCAGAGATCTTAAAGTCAATTCTACTAACTCCCCAGTCATTGAACTAGAATAAACTAGACCTGCTAGGTTCACCAGTACTCCTAGTGTTCATGCCAGAACTAGGACAACTAGGGATGAATCTTTTAAGCTCAGTCCTACTCCTGAAATAGAACAGGCTTTGAAGTTACTTCCTCCAATTACTGGATGGACTAAATTCTCTGGAGAAGGAGAATACAACCATTTCAGTTTTGTTAAATTTATTGATTATACCCTTGCTTCTTATGAACTCCCTGATACAATAGTTGTGGTAAGATTGCCCAGAATATTTGAAGGAGTGTCTCTTGATTGGTTTATCAATAAAAGGGAAGAAGTTGGATCTTTATCCTGGAGTTCTTGGAAAGAATTGATCAAAGTACAATTTGGTACTAGGATTTGGAAAAGAAAGATGATGAAAAATTTTGAAACCTCCCAGTTTGATCCATCCAAGGACAAACCTCATAAGTGGTGCTTAGACCAGAAAAGGAGGTTAGACTGTTTTTACCCTGATTCTGATAAAGAAGAAGTCAATGAAAGACTTCTCAACTAGTGTCCCGGACAAATCAAACAAAGTGTAAGGTACAGGATGCCTATGGATTCTGATCTTTCTACCCTGATAGGTGTGTTGGAAGAGACTATTGATATGAATGTTCTAGATAAGAGATTCAACAGAATCCCCAGGGGAAAAAATACTAGGAACAGGGAAGAGTACACTGCCAAAACAAGGAAAACCCCTGCTAATCCGACTACCTTGGAGGTCAAGAAGACTCCAGAGTTAAAGGAAAAAGTATGTTGAAACTGTAACCAAATAGGACATGTAAAACCTGATTGTCCTCTACCTAGGAAAAGTATTAATCCTATTGAAGGAGAAGTTTATTATAATCCTGACCCTCACCTAGACAATACTGATGGATCACTTTCTGAGTGTGATTTGATGATGACTAACCCCATCAATGTCATTGAAGGAAGGATTGAGTCTTCTCTAGAAATAAATTCTGTTAATGAGGATTCTAACTTACCTCAAAAATGGAATCCCAACGTGAAGATTCACCACATCTCTGAGGCTAAGTCCTTGACTCTAAAACCTTCTGCAGGTAAAAGTTGCACTTCTGGCAAAACATGCTACGCTACTTTTTTGATCCAAGGTTCCCCTGTTAAGATACTCTTGGACAGTGGAGCCTTTGGCTCTTGTGTTGGTTCAACTTATTTTGAGAAACAAGAACCAAACTGGAAACTGAACTTATTACCAGCACCTCATGTCAAGTTCAGCAGTTGTAATTCTTCCCTTAATGCTGTTGGAGTATGGTCCTCTGATATCATACTCCCTCACTCTAAAGGATCAATCAAACTGAAAATTGAATTTGTAGTGCTCCAAAACCAAGTATGTGATTACTTTATCCTTGGTAATGATTCTCTTTGCTTGTATGGTATAGATGTATTCCAAAGCAAGGGTAGATACTTCACCATAGGGGGAGACTGGAACAAGAATTTTCAAATATGCCATGTCAATGCTCAAACTTCTGATTCAACTTATGAAAAACACTTAGAGAGTTTCAATCAGGAATAATTTTCTCAAGCAGCTTTGAATCCCCTGCCCAATGAAGAACAAAGACGGTAAATCCTACAAGTATGCTTTGAAAATCAGAATGCTTTCTTTACCAAGGATCACCCCATTGGTAACATCAAAGGAAATGATATGATTCTGACTCTAACCATTAAGCCTTCTTACCCACTTAACCTCAAGAGAACTGCTTACCCTTCTAGTCCAAAATCTAGAGCTTCTATCAAAACTCATATTCAAGAGTTGGTTGACCTAAAAGTCTTAAGGAAAGTAGGACTCAATGAACAAGTAGATATCACTACTCCAGTAATTATAGCTTGGCCTAATGATAAGTCAAGGATGGTTGGAGATTTCACAATGCTGAACAACTACACCCAAGCTGATTATTATCCAATTCCAAGGATTGAAAATGCTCTGCATAACCTGTCCAAGGCTAAGTACATCACTAATGTGGACATGCTGAAAGTTTTTCACCAAATACCTATCAGCCCTGATAGCTGGATATTCATGAGAATTATCTTTCATTTGGGAATTTATGAGTATCTTAGGATGCCTTTTGGTATTAAAAAATTCTCCTTCTCATTTTCAAAGGATGATGGACACAGTTCTAGGATTGTTCATCAGACAAGGATGGGTGATGGTTTATATTGATGATGTTATCATTTACTCTGATGATTGGGATACCCGCCTGGGTAAAGTAAGATTAGTCCTCAAAACTAACTCTGCTGTGGGATTAAAGGTATCAATGAAAAGGTGTAACTTTAGTTATGGAGAGCTGAAAGCCTTAGGACAAATTGTCTCTGGACTCACCTTAGCTTCTGACCAAAAAAAGATAGCAGCAGTAATGAATAGGCCAATGCCTCAGAATAAAACTGAAATCCTATCTTTTATTAGCTTCTGCAGCTACCATAGGAAGCACTTAACAAATTTTGCTTTTCTAACCAAGTGTCTGTATGAAATCTGCAACAACAACACCTTGTTTGAAATTACTCATGAAAGAGTTAAGAATTATGAGGAACTCAAGATGGCCATGGCTTCAGTTCCAGTACTGATTTGCCAGACTATTCTAAATCCTTCAAGCTCTATATAAATGCTAGTATGGACGGACTAGGAGCTGCATTACACCAGGAAGTCATAGAGGATGACAAACCAGTGGAAAAACCTATACTCTTCATATCCAGACAAGTTAAGGATACTGAGAAAAGGTATGGTGCAAGCCAAATGGAATGCCTTGCTTTGGTATGGGCTCTGGAGAAACTTCAGTACTACTTGGAAGGCACCAATTTCACATGAATTACTGAATTCAATGCTTTCAGTACTTTGATGAACATGAAGACCCCTAGTAGGCACATGTTAAGATGGCAGAAAGCCATACAACAGTAGAGATGTCAGATGACCATAGTTCACCAAGCTGGTGCTAAACACCACAATGCTGATAGTTTGAGCAGGAATGCTTTACCCAATGACCCAAGTAACTCTGCTTATGATCCAGAGAATAATGATATATTTCCTATCCTTAAAATTAACAGGTTGAAAATTGAAGCTCCTACAATTGAAATCCACATTTGTGAACCGAATGAATCATTGTTAAACTCAATCAAAGAATCTTACGGTTCTGGCATGAAAAATCTGATCACTATTATGGAAAGTACTTCTCCACCATTTGAATTGATCAATAGCCTACCTGAACCCCTCTTGAAACCATACAAAGCCAGAAGTTTCACCATATGGGATGGTCTAGTATACTACAGGCATCAACATTCAAGTGTTATAGTCTTAACTAAGGATCACCATAGCAAACATGTCCTGGATGAATGCCATGATAACTGCTAATCTGGTCATTTATTGGCTGATAGAACCTTAGAAAAGGTTAAAAAAACTGGTTGGTGTATCAATTGGGAGAGACTCCACTATCCAGTATGTTACTAGTTGTGAAACTTTTCAGAATTCCAACAGGACCACTGGGAAAAGGTTTCTTCTACTGCAAAAGATTGCTGAACCCAAGAAAAGATGGGAGATCATCAACATGGAATTTGTAACTGGACTACCACCAGGAGGAGCCTATTCCTACAAATCAGTTCTAGTCATAGTGGATAGGTTCTCCAAGAAAGCAAAGCTTCTACCTAATCAAAAGGAAGTCACTGCTATGGAAGTTACCCTATTTTTTTGGAACAGACTCATTGCTGATGTTGGAGTTCCCAAGATCATTATCAGTGACAGAGATCCTAAATTTACCTCTGAGTTCTGGAGAAATCTTCATTACATGCTGGGAACCACCTTAGCTTTCTCTACAGCTTATCACACTCAGACGGATGGCTTAGCTGAAAGAATGATACAGACCCTGGAAGACATTCTCAGGAGATTCTGTGGCTGTGGTCTAGAATACAAGCATTTTGATAGTTATTGCCAAGATTGGGTTAGCCTTTTACCTGCACTAGAGATGGCCTACAACAGTAGCAAGCACTCTACCACCAAGGAAGCACCCTACATACTGCAAAGAGGATAGATTCCTAAATTAACCAAGGATAACCTTAATCACCAGCTAAAAAATATTCACCCTACATCAATTCATTTCAAAAACATGATAGATGTAGGCAATCAATATGCTGTTAAGTGTGTCCAGAATGCTGTGGAGTATAACCAACAAAGGTGGGATAAAACCCATAAGGAGCCTGATTTCAAGAGTGGTGATCAAGTCTTGATCTCTACCACCAACTTCACCAGCTTAGCTGGAAATCAAAAGCTTAGACCAGCTTTTGTTGGACCTTTCACCATTAATAAACTTCATGTTAAGAATGCTGTGGAAGTAATCCTTAGTGATGAGATTTCTAGAAAACACCCAAGGTTCCCAGTAAGTCTCATGAAACACTACCACCCAAGGAATGGAGAATATAATCCTTCACCTGAAATACCTGTTGCAGGAGAATCTGAAAAAGACAGAGGAAAAATTAGCAAGATCCTTAAAGATAAAAAAGAAATGATCAATGGAAAAGATGTCAGACTTTACCTAGTTAGATACAAGGGAGAATCAGCTGATAAGGATGAATGGTTACCTGAACACCATATCCCTGATGGACCCATACACCTAAGGAACTACAGAGCCAGCAGAAGGCATTGACCCAGAATTTTTTTCAGATATAGACATATCTTGGAGTGGGGGAATGTCAGCTTGATACTATGAACAGAGCAACCTGTCATAGCAACACAAAACTATGAAAAATAAGAATATGTAAATTAAAAAAAGAAGGAGAAAAAAATCCATAAATATTATTGAATAAATGGATTCCTCACCCAACATTAGGTAGCATCACTCCCTGACCCCACCCTTGAAATCCAAGTCCTTACATTTTTAAAATAATTAAAAAGAAAAGTACTAAAAATTACAAAACCAGTATGGCACCTTTTTGCCATTTTAAAATTTCACACGTGTTGTCATGTATAGGGTTTAAACCAAAAATTCACTAATAATTGAGTTTTTGTGTATATTTTAGGAGTTACATGCGGAAATGTGTTATGTCACAATTCCTACGCGCAGCCCTGCATCATTACATACCCCTACGTACTCATAGTAGCAGTTTCCCGCGTACTAGAGACCCGCACGCAGCTAATTCTGCCACGCACCCAGCGGATCTCACCCCGCGCACATCTGAACTGACTGATCCCCACATCTGGATCCGTTGTGACTAATCTGACAACCAGGTACTTCTCAAAAGAGCTACAGCCTAATTAGGGTTAGCTGACATATGTAACAAGTTGACATATGCATTATTAATAATCTAAAAAGATCAAAAATTTATTTTAGAACATTTTTTAATAATAAATTAAAGATCAAGGATTACCATGTAAATCATTGACTCTGATCTTTGAAGACCACAAAAAGTTACAAGGAGTGTTCATAAAAATTATTAAAAATTATCTACGTAATCAGCATATGATGGAAAATCAGTAAACATCCACATATGTTTACTTTAAGGCAATAATGATAGTAAAAATGAAGGATGAGGGCAGAATGATCAAATTTACACCATAATAGATTAACAGATCCTGTGGCTAAAATAGTACAGAAATCCAGCAGATCTAAGGTCAGCCGATTAACAGCACCAAGTGGATGTGCTAATTGTGCTCTGACCAGCTTGCCAGCCTCAGCCCATTAGCAGAACTCCCTCTACGCGCCCTGAGAAGCTCAAAATCACCCCAAAAAGGTATTTATACAGACCTCTTTGGATCCATTATTCCATCATCATTTTAACAGGAATTTTTGTTATCAATCAGACAACGTGTCATTGTTAGTCAAGTGCTTGTGAAAATTCTAAGCAAGTGATTCATGACCAAGTCTGTGGTATTATTATTTATTTCTTAAACCAATCAACCCTTGAAGTTTAGTCAAGAAATCCACCCCATCTGCTCTGAAACCCTTCCTATTATTGCAGGATTTTTGTGGTCAAGTGCTCAGAGTGAGTGTTTCCCTTCCTTTCATGGCCATTGTGCTGTCATTTCCGGCCATTAGTGGAATAAGCCCTTTCTAAGGCACCCATCTTCATTCCAAGGTTCTTAAACTGCCTAAGGAGGCCCCTTGAATACAGCTTTCTTTTTCTGTAAAGATCCCCAGTAGTATAATACTGTGGCCCCTCTTTTATATACATATTGAAAAACTTTTATTAACAGACCAATTAAACCTTGCAACTGCTCTTATTATATTATTTATTTGAGCCTCTAAGCATTTCTTTTTGGAATAATAATAATTATTATTATTCCAGTATTTTTATCACTCTCTGTAGCTAAAGGACTGCAAGGTTCCTGGTATCAGAGAGCTTACAATTTACAACCCTCACCCTAAACAACCTTGCTAAAGTGAATTTGAAAAAGCATTACCCAAGTTTTAACAATCCTCACCAAGTGAATTCAAAGGATTTTTACCCCATTTTCAATAGCCCTCACCCTGCTACACTCTCACCAGACTGGATTCCAACACTCCTTTCCCAATTTTGAACACACCTCACCCTGCACACTCTCACTGGAGTGGATTTCAACAAACCTCACCCTGCTAAACCCTTACAAAAGTACATTTCAAAACACCTCACCCCATTTTGAACACAACTTACACTGGTAATCTCTTACCACATTGGATTTCTACACTCCCCACCCATCTTGAACACTCCTCACCTGCTACACTCAGACCAAAGTTGATTTCAACACATCTCACTCATTTTTACCAAACCTGACCCTGCTAACCTCCCACCAAAAGGGGATTTCAACACTCCCCACATGATTTTCAATACTCCTTACAATTCCACACCATCAAAAAAATGGATTTCAATACTCCTCACCCATTTTTGAATTCCCCACACTCTTTCCAAAACTCAATCAAGTGATATGTGCAACTACTGGAAATTGTGAGAAAATCATGAGAGTTACAAACATATGTTAGTGTTTGGAATCATGCATCCAACCATTAGCATGTTTTCAAAACTACAGGAAATCCTGGGCAAAGAATTTTTGTAAAACTACAGGAAATTAGGATTCAAGGATTGTTGTAAAAATACAGGAAATTAAGCCTAAAGCATGGAAGTTGCAGAAAAATTTTAGTGTTTGGATGCATTCATCCAAACAAGAGGATTTTGGTGCAACTTGGATTAAAGCACAGAATTTGCACAGAAACGTTAGTGTTCAGATTCATGCATCTGAACAGGAGGATTTCGGTGCAACCTGAATCTAAGCATGGAAGTTGCACAAAAATTTTAGTGTTCAAATGCATTCTTCCAACCAGGATCAAAGCATGGCAGTGACAAAAAAATTTTAGTGTTTGGATTCATGCATCCAAACAGCAGGATTTTGGTGCCACTTGGATCAAAGCATCAAAGTTTCTCAAAAATGTTAGTGTTTGGGTGCATGCATCCAAGCAGGAGGATTTTGGTGCAATTTGGATTAAAGGATGGAAGTTGCACAAAAATATTAGTGTTTGGATGCATGCATCCAAGCAGGAGGGTTTTGGTGAAACATGGATTAAAGCATGGAAGTTGCACAAAAATTTTAGTTTCTGAATGCATGCATCCAAGCAGGAGGATTTTGGTGCAACGTGGATTAAAGCATGGAAGTTGCACAAAAACTTTAGTGTTTGGATGCATGAATCTGAGCAGGAGGATTTTGTTGAAACTTGGAATAAAGCATGGAAGTTGTGTTGGAAGTGTCTCTTTGTTTTTTTCAATAATATTTCCGTTGTCTCTCCATCCTCTTCCCTACTCATCCATCTCATCAGATCCTTCAAATGATACTTCCAGCTCTCCTCTTTACATTTCCAAACCAAATTTGTTGGGTTCACTGAGGATACGCAGAGATGAAAGAAGAAAGAAGGATGATATTTATTCAGAGATGAAAATGATAAAGAGAAAAGGATAAACATGAAGAGGAAAGTTAGACCTAATTCAAAGAAAAGACTTACCTGAGGATATGCAGAGATGAGAGCAGAAAGAAGGATGATATTTATTCAGAGATGAAAATGATAAAGAGAAAAGGATAAAAATGAAGAGGAAAGTTAGACCTAATTCAAAGAAAAGACTTAACTGAGGATATGAAGAGATGAGAGCAGAAAGAAGGATGAGAGAAGAACCTTCTGACTGACTCAATCTCTTTCCTCAGGTAGTGGCAGATGGAAAAGTGTCACAGGCAGCATGACATGATTCTAGAAAGTGATGAAGATGCGTGGGTGACATAAGGATGGAGGTAGGAAATGAATTGAGGTCAAGATAGATGTGGGAAGCACACAAGGATTAATGAATCTGAAGATAGATGAATTTGAAAAAAGAGGATAAGTGATGAAAAGGAAATAAGAAAAGACACAGAAATGAATATAAGAAAAATAAGGAAATATAACAATATCTGTGGCCTAAGGTGGGGATACTCCAACACACCACCTTTCTGAGCACATTATAACAGAACAAGGAGATGCCGGTGTTTTTGTAGTAAAACCCTGTGAAGAGGTTTGGTAAGCATGTCAGCTAGCATGTCAGAGGTTGATACATGACAGACATCAAAGAGAAAGGGGTTTACGCATTTGCAAATGAAATGGTGCCTTGTGCCAATGTGCTTTGTCCAGAAATGATCGAGAGGGTTCCTTTCAAGAGTCTCAGCGCCGCTGTTGTCAGCAAATAAGGTAAAAGGAGTGGAATGGCAAAGAGGGAGTTCCAAGAGGAGGTTTTGGATCCTAAGACCCTCCTTCCATGATTCAGACATAGATTTCTACTTGGCTTGAGCACTGGAGAGGGAGATGGTAGGCTGTTTCTTTGACTTCCATGAGATGGCGCCTAGACCCAGACAAAAGGTATAGCCAGAGGTGGATCTTTGATTGCCTGCATGCTTGGACCAATACAAGTTGGTGTAACCAGAAAGGTCAATTGTGGAGCCTCCTAGGATGAGTTGCAGATTGGTGGTGGTCCTGAGATATCAAAGAATTTGAATTTCTGCATGCCAGTCATCAAGCAAGAGGTCTTGAAGGAACTGGGAGAGTATTTTAACAGCAAAAGCAATGTTGGGGCGCGTGCATTGGGAAACCCATAGAAGGGAACCAATCAGTTGGTTTTATTCAGAGGGGGATTCAGGAGATTCCGGTAGATGCTTCTGCAGGTTTTTGAAAGAGGCAGACATAGGGGATTGGGCGGTTTTGGAGTTGGTGGCCAAAAGCAAATGCTCACAGACTGATTTGATGTAGTGGGACTGGCCAACAGAAAATGTTTTAGACTTAAAGTCACGCTGGATGGATAGCAAAAGGAAGATATTCAGGTCTTCATCTGATCCTACTTTGAACTTACCACTGATTTCCTTAAAAAAAGCTTTTACAAAATTTTTGGTCCCTACAACCACCAGATCATTGACATGAGCTGCCACTGCGCCTACAAGAACACCATCATTGAGCCTGTAGTAGAGAGAGGGATTGTATGAGGATTGGGTGATACTGAGTGAGACCATTGCAGAGATCAGCTCAAGATTCAATTGACGGGGAGACTGCCTTAGAACATAGATTGCTCAGGATACTTTGCAGACCCATTTGAGAAGGGAGGGATCTTTGAAACCAGGGGGTTGAGACATGTAGATGGGCTTGTCCAAGAAAGCAATCAGAAAGGCGGTCTTGAAGTCAATCTGGCAGCCAACCCAATCTTTTTGACTGAGAAGAGAAAGTACCAGGCAAAGAATTTCTAGGCAAAGAGTTGGAGAAAAGACTTCAGAGAAGTTGAGCCCCTGGATTTGAGAGAAACCCATTGCAACAAGCCTTGCCTTGAGCTTTAGGATTGAGCTGTCCTCCCAATGCTTCACCCTGAAGACCCACTTGGAGCGGATAATCTTCCTATTTTTTGGCGGGGGGACAAGCTTCCATGTGCCTATTCCTTGGAGAGAAGACATCTTGTCCTGAGCAGAGAGAATCAAACAGTTTTGAAAAGGAGAATTGAGAAGCTTTTTCCAGGCCTTGGGGAAATAAGATTTTCTTTTACGGAGTCAAGCCAAGAGAAGTTACTGTAGCAGGAGGGAGAGCAGCAATGCCTTGATGAGCGTCAAATGGGGGGAGGGCTGGTTGTTTGCGGAGGTGGGGAAGGGGAGGGAGCCCATACGCTATGATATAGGGGCAGAGGGTTGGGTGAGGCTGGGATAGGAGAGGAAGGGGAAAAGGGGGAAAGAGGAGCTGTACAAAGGTTGGGAAGGTGGGAAATCCAGTCTGAGCCCAAGGTGTTGATACTTGGCAAGCGCTGTTGGGAAAGAGAGGCAGGTCAAGGGACGGGGTAGACAAGAGAATGATCAAGGCAATTGTAGGGGAAGGGTAAAGAGTAGGCAACAAACAGTTTGGACTGCAGCTCACGAGTAGGGGGTGGAGGAGGGGTGGTGGAAGGTATCTTGCCAGTGAGCTTTAGAGGATTATGGGTGGGTAGGATGACAGGCAGGTCCAGGGAAGGGAGGGGCTGGCAAACTTCAATACCAGGAGCTGGTTGAGCTTTTGGAAAGAGTGTGTCATTGAAGATGCAGTCCTGGGACTTCACTACCTTACGTCTTTCCACATCAAGGACGCAGTATCAAGTCCTGTTGGAGAGATATGAAAGAAGGATACCACTCCTGCCCTTCTTTTCAAGTTTAAAACAATTTTCTCTGGGTATTTTTTACCAGACCATGCACCCAAACAGATGGAGGTATGAGAGGGGGGTGTCTTTCCGGCGGAGGATGGAGTTTGGTGAGACAAATCCTTGAGGTGTTTTGCATGGGAAGGAGTTGAAAAAAAATTTGAGCGGCAGAGGGCGTCTTCCCAGAAGGGTTTTTGTAGATTTGAGGATAAGAGGGAGGCTCAAATCATATTTTATATGGTTCTTTTGGAACGTTCAGCTACGCCATTGAGTTGAGGGAAGTGTGGCGGTCCAGGCTTGAGGGTGATCCCTTTTGATTTCAGGTAGGCCTTCATCTGGTGGTTAAAATATTCTCCTCTGTTATTGGTGCGTAAGGAGTTAACTTGAGATTGGTATTGATTTTCAAAGAAAGGGATGAAAGTTTTTTTGCAGTTAAAAATGTTGGATTTATTCTTGATGGGATATGCAAGGAGTGCTTTTGAGAAATTGTTGATGAAAGTGAAAAAGTATTTTTATCCTTCTTTGGACATGGTTTCAAAACTGCAGACGTTGGAGTGAATGATTTGTCCTTCTCTGGAAGACCTGTGGCTGAGATGAGTATTGAAAGGGGTTTGAGTCATTCTTTATTCAATGCATGTTGGAAATTATTGCACTTCTAATTTTTTTGACAATTGAGGCAAGAAATTCTGAGATTTCAGCAGCTTTTTGAGAGATTTTATGTTCAGATGGGAAAGCCTGCTGTGGTAGCCAAAAAGACTGTTGTCACATGAGTGTGTAATGGTTGAAGACAGTGAGTTGTTAGAGCTCACATCTTGTCTTGGAAGGAAATAAAGATGACTTCTTTGGTATCCTGACTTGAGGGCTGGGTTTTTCAGATTGGTGGTGTCTTTTTCATATATTTTTCAGCCATCTTTGGAGAACACAACCAGGAAACCAAAGTCACACATGCTCAACACAGGTAGGAGTGGTTTGTTTAGTTTTGGGACAATAACAGAGAAAATTTGACAGAAGGGAAGTTTGAGCTATCCCTCAGCAACAGAGGTGATAGTTGATCCATATGAAAGATGTATGGGATAGAGATTTGCTCTTCTATTGCTAACTTGGTATTTGTATGGAGTCATTGAGACCAAACATCCGGAGTCAAGGTTGAAATCTTGATTTAGATTTGAGGTTGAATGAGTCAGATTGCAGGAGATTGAGCCTGCATGGACTATGATTTGGGAGTCTAAGAAATTTTCCAACTCTCCTTCTTCTGAATTGTTTTTGACCATTGCTTTGTTGGCATTTTCCTTTGACGTCCTCAATTTTCCTTCTCTATTGTTTTTCTGTTGTTGGCTGTTTCTTTTTGAAAGTTTGAGTATTTCAAGAACTTCTTGGAATCTGGAGAAGAGATATCCCTCTGTCTTGCAGTTGGTGCAGTAGTAAACTTGGGTGTATCCAGTAGGGCTTTGAGCAGGCTTCTCTTTTTTCTTAGACAATGGTTTTGATGGGAATTTGGTGTTGACTGAGTGGAAGGTGTTTTTTTCAATTCTGGTTTGTATCCTTAAATGTTCTTGTTTTAGAGAGGAAATTATTTTGTAAGACAGAACTGATTCTTTGTTCATCATACTTGAAACGCAGCCAAGCCAGTTTTTGGGAAGGGAGAGCAGAATTGCAGTTTACTGAAGATCTTCTGCGGTTAAAGTATTTTCCAGAGTGATGAGGGAACCTAGCTTTTCTCTATAGGAGACTATTTCTGACAGTTAAATGGTCATTTCCTTATTGTTTATTTTTGTGCAGAGGAGCTTTCTTATCCAGTACATTCTCCCACCAGAGGAGTTGTCTTGATGGGCTTCCTTAAGTGCGTTCCACATTCCTAGCGCGCTTTATTTGTGTTTTTGAATGTACTGGAAGTTGGAAGGAAGAATGGATCTTGTGATCACTGAACATACCACAAGGTTATCTCTTGATAGTGTTTCCAGATTAGTTTTATGGGATTTGATATTGAGTAGATAGCTGACTCCTGATGCTCTGAAGTGGATATAGAGAATCAGAGCCCAATCTAGATAGTTGGATTTGGATTGTGGTGAGTTCCACAGCATAATTGAAGGGTGTTTGAGAACCAGATGTTAAAATTGAGGTTCCATCATTGTGGTCCGGTATAGCAGGTACTGGATTGAAATTTTATTGACGCAAAGAGCAGTTGGATCCTTCTAAGATGGTTAAAGCACTGCTGGTAGAGTTCTGGGCTCATAAACTGTTGGGTTCACTGAGGATAAGCAGAGATGAGAGCAGAAAAAAGGATGATATTAATTCAGAGATGAAAATGATAAAAAGAAAATGATAAACATGAAGAGGAAAGTTAGACAGAATTCAAAGAAAAGACTTACCTGGGGATAGGCAGACATGTAATCAGAAAGAAGGATGAGAGAAGAAACTTCTGACTGTCTCAATCTCTGTACTCAGGTAGTGGTGGATGGACAATTGTCACAGGAAGCTTGACATGATTCTAGAAAGTGATGGAGATGCGTGGTTGCCATAAGGATGGAGGTAGGAAATGAAATGAGGTCAAGATAGATGTGGGAAGCACACAGGGATTAATGAATCCAAAGATAGAGTGATGTGACAATCTATTCTGAGGGATAGGAAAGAGGAGAAAGTGATGAAAAGGAAATAAGAAAGACACAGGAATGAATATAAGGAAAATAAGGAAATGAAACAATTTATGTGGCCTAAGGTGGGGATAATTCAACAAAATGTTCTACATTTCTCTCTCCAAATTCAAAAATCCAATCTTCTTGATCACCTCAAAAATGAAGATACTGGACTGTAATATTCTCTTTTTTGATCTGTCAAACATTCTTGGTAACTCAACAGTGGACCTCCTGCTGCACCCTGACAATTGAGGTGTTGATCTTTCAATTGGATCTCCAGTTTTTTTAATTCTTTGTATACCTGCATCAAAGCTTTTCCTCCTGATATTTCACCCCAGTCAATTGTCCAATTTGTAAACAATTGTGGTAACATAATCTTGGCCAGATATTTGAAAATTTTGGAATACTGGCAAGATTTGCACAAGAGTTCAATCTAGAATTTGATTATTTCTCAACATCCATCATCAATAACTTCCATCATCTTGATAAGGATCCATTAACAATCTATTCATCCCTTGAACATACCCTGTTGATCAAAGACCAGATTTTCATCCCTCCTTCCATCAGAGCCATAAAGCTAAAAGTTCTATTTTGCGGAATTTGTCATGCCGTTAGTAAAAACCCACTGCTCATGAGGGTATTGAGAGCTAGTCCTCTTGCCCACAGTGCTGAATCAAACAGTAAGGAGGTTGATCCAAATCCATTCATTATTGGTGATTGAATTGGATTTATCAGTGCTTTTCAAACCAAAAAACAAACCAGAATTGTCTTCATTGGCAGCCTTGACTTCCTTTTGGATGAATTCAATAATTCCCAAGTCACTCTTCCCAATGGTACAAAGTTAGCACCTCTCCCCTTTCTCTTCCTCAAATGACCTTTATCAAGCCATATTTCAAAAAGACATGTTGAACTTCATGCATCAAATCTCTTACATTATTTGAGTTCTCCCTTATAGCTCCCCCATTGGAATTCAAAAATTGGCCAATCATTTATCAAAGTGGGTATTTCTGATTGATAAATTATGGCACAAAAATCTGCAGTTTTTAATACCCAGCTTGATTATCTCATCAATCCTCATTGGAATCCTGCTGTTTTTTGTTGATGAAAATCACCAATAATGATATGAGATCAATTTGGTTTGGAAACGCTCAGCTTGCTCCTCCAGCTCATCCTCCTCCTATTCCCATCTTCCACATTGATCATAACCTTTTTTTTTCTTGAACTTTTTCCACAATCTCATTGTCAACTGCAACATTATTGCAACCTCCCATCATCACATCTACAACTTTCTGGTGCTTGCTCTCCCAATATGTTCTCCACCTTGCTCACTTCTCAATTCACCACTAACCTCCTTTGGGGAAGATGATGGCTTGATGGATCCAACATGTACAGCTGATGTACTGACAATTGAAGGAACTGTTTGACATTGGCTCTGAGGACAAAGCCAAAGAAAAACAACACATCACCGACTTCATTGCCACCATCCAGCCCCACAGACCCTAGAATACACAGAAAGTTCAGCTCACCCATCCAAAGGCCTGAAGGCAGCAACAACAATGGCGGATGGCTCCCAACATTGTGCGGCCCACTCGGGAGAAACTCATCTAGCCTCAAATTTTGAATTTGAACTGGCAGGGATTGTCCTGGGAGTGGAACTTGGGCAGCACCTAATCAATCTTGGCCTTGCTTCTGAAATCACCTTACTATCTGACAGCCAGGCTGCTCTGCGCCAAATTCATTCCCCCTTTGGCCAATTGCCAGGGAAGTACATCCTCATCCATCTCAACTTCATCCTGAACCAAACCCACCCTGAAATACATATCTCCTTTTTGTGTTTCCTGGGCAACATGGGAATCCCAGGCAAAAAAGAAGGAAGACAAGCTGGCTGATGCGGTTGCCCCACACCCTGGATTTGACTTCCCAGTCACCACAAGAGCTCCTAATGTGCTGAAGAAACTCACCCCAACCCAACCTAAACTGCTCATGGCTCCCACCACGTATTTCCCCCTATCAGCTATCATCCACCAACTCTTCTCAACACATGTGAAACTCAACCACTACCTCTCCAGATTCAAGCAACTACTGTACCCCATATGTTCCAATTGCAATGCAGAGGAATCCATGGCTCATCACCTCACCAGCTGCAAATGGTACCAAGTAGAGAGAATCAAACTTTGGCAACAGCTGAAAGCTCTCCAACTACAAGCCACAGTACTCAACAGGGTATATCTCTTACACCAACCAAAGGCTCTTGCCCCACTAGCTACTGGTTTGGAATGCTGTAAGGCAGCATAGAAAATATCCCTTGGAATCCCACCACAAACTAATTTGAATAGGACCCAACCTACTGGAGCTCCAGGGGTGGTAGATACAAACCTGGTCCTTCCTCAAGTCCAAGGTTCCCCCGGCCCCTCATCACCAGCCAGCTTGGAGTACCTTCTGTCCTTCTTCCTTCTCCTCCTCCTCCTTCTCACCAGCCAAGACTAAGACTAAGACTAAGAGGCTACAATGTTGAAGTATCAACTCCCATTCAATTAGAACCTCTTCACTATCACAAAATCCAATCATCAGGCCTCAACCTTGACTTATTGATTCACCAAGAGAATCATCATCTCCATTGATATCATCAAACATGTTGGACTCAGTTTGGGTGCCCTGATCATCCCCAAAACTGCTCTGACCACCCAATCTATCCATTGAATAGGCTCTCCTCATTCCACTTCCAACGCTCACTGGGTACCCCAATTCTTTTCTACCTTACTCTTTTAACCTCCCTGACTTTCATTGATCCTTCCCTTTTCTCTGGTCTCATCCCCATCCCTTCTTGGTTGTCATTGCATCCTATGGCCAGGAAATCCCCTTCAACCAAATTTTATTTCCTGCACATCCTTCCTTCCATTCTTCTATCTATCCAATCTTGTCCCCTCTAATATAATCCCTCTAACTCCTTGGCTTCCAATCTCCTTACAAAAATCAGTCTTAATATCCTTGGATCATCTCATCAATGCTGGTCTTCAAGCTTGTAACTTGGTCAATCTGATCTCTCCCCCACCCATCCTGTCCTCAAACCTTTCCAGCACTAGTCTTCTTTCTAATTTTCATTAATGCCAGCCTGGCTTTGTGTAAAGCCTCTGTGTGACAGTTATCTACCCACCTTGGAGTCTTTACTCCATATTTCTGAATCTTCAGCCTGGTCCATCTTGGATCTCTTTGGGTACTAGTTTTCCTTATACTGTTAGTTGAAGCCACCTGGGCTTTGTGTCAAGCCTTGGTGCAACAAAAACATTAGTAATCATGCTTGTTCTATGAATTGTATATTTCTGTAAAGGAAATTTTTGAAGTAATATGTGTGCTGCATTGTTTGTATTTTCCTGATAATGTATAAGTTTATATTTATATTATGGGGCTTGCAAATTAAATTCTGTTGTTCCACCTTCTCCATGGTCTCCATCTGCCTTGCTCAAACTCTCCCTTCAGATATGTTGTACCAGGTCCCCCAACCCCTGGATCTCACTGCTTTAACGGTGTGGTGCCCCATCCGGGACACCCTGGCCGCCTTAAGACCTCAACCCATAAACTGTTCCTCAGGCTCATCCAAACTGTCCTTCATCCGCGCCGCACGCACTGCGCGTCCTTTATCCGCGCGCGTCGCGTCCTGCGCAATGTGCTTCCTTTATCCGCGCGTGTCGCGCGTCCTTTATCCGCGTTGTTCATCATCCTTGCCGTTGCGTGTTGCTTGTCATCTCTGCCGTCATCATTGCGCGTCCTCATCTTTGTCTTTGCGCGTCCCAATCTCCTCATTGCTATTGTTGCGTGGCGCTCATCCATGATTTACCAGATCCATGCCGACCGCACCCCCAAGCATTTGGCAAATCCTTGGATCCGTCAAATCTCCCATCTCACTAGATCTATCAGTAGTGAATCTCAAGGCCATCAGGATTTACTCAACCGTCTCAAGCCAATCTCCTATCCGCCCATCTGCGCTCTCATGGACTTCATCTGTCACCGTTCCTGGGGCTCTCCCACCCGCTTCCGCCTTTGGAAGGGGTGAAGAGTGCCAACTACTGCCCGCGGACATCCGCGGCGGTGTGGTTCATTTCTCTTTCCCACCCTGTCCGCCTTTGGACAAGGGGTGGGTAACTCTGGTATTGTTGAGCGCGCCCATCCACAGACGGACGCGAGTGACCACATGGTTGTCTTCCCTTTTCCGCTCTATTTGTAGAATCCATTGTACATAGTCTAACAGGGCCTCCTGCCCATATAAGGAGGGGCTCTCCCCTGCCTTTTTGAGCATCGGAGCATGGAATGATCCAGCATGAAATCAGCACACCCTTGATCCTTGAGCCTCCATACTCAAACCCTTGATCCCCAATCCTTATCACCAACCAATAGCCTTGCTGGTTGAAGAAAAATTCTGTCTGTTGGAATTTTTTTGAGTGTGTTATACCACTCCTTGATCCCTTTCTCTGACCATACTGGTCCTGATCCCTGATCACCTTTTTGGAGCCAATCACAATTGATTGAAGAGGTATTATTAAGCTTAAGACCTGGAGTGTTATACCTCCCCTTAACTTCTTTGGAGTTGCATTCTGCCAGCCTACTCTTGAGTTCCTTGAGAAGTGTTGAGGTTATCCTTGCTTCAAATCAGTTACTGTTTGTTTTAGAGCTTCTTAAACATTGTGCTTTGTCTTGTACAGCCACCCTCAGTTATCTGGTACCCTTCAAGCGCTTGATTGCGGAGATTTGGGGAGGTTCATTGAGAACCTGGAGGTTGCTTGGGTTTGAGTTGATCATCCCCAATCTTCTGCTGACGACCAGAGTTATTAGCTTGTGGGCGTTGTTTGAATACAACAGCTTTTGTTCTTTGAACTCTAAGAAGACTTTAACTCCTTTTGTTCAAGTTTTTCCCTGCATAATCTTGTCTCAGATAGTGCTGTTCTGTCGCTACCAAACTATTATCATCCTTATCCTCTACTCCTTGATTTCTCATTTACCAGGTTCTGGACCTTGATCTCGGTTACATTTAAATATTTTTGTAACACTCAGGAGGGCAGCCTAAACAGCACCTTTCCGCTCCGCAGAACTGCCACGGCCTAGCACCGTTTGGAGTCTTACATTTGGTCCCCTGGGCCGGGATTGAACCAGCAACCTTGGGATTTACAGTCCCAACTTGAAGAATCAACTCCAAAATCCAATCCGATTTTTTTTTTCTTTTTCTGTTTGTTCTTTTTTCAGATCTGATCCGTGGAGCCAGCTTGGTCCAGAAGTAAGTCCTCCTAACTGTGCACCATCTGGGCAGATCTTTGTCGTTTTGTGAAACTCTACTCTTGCCACGCTTGTGAGCCACCTTGGAACTCTGCTTGTTTGTGTCTCTTAGGAACCCTTCAACATGGAACCTGCTGGAACCTCTTTATCTGTTTGGTCCAAGATGGTCAAAATCAAACCTCAGAACAAAAATTTAGGCTTCAATGGGACCAATGTTGAACAATTCCTGGACTCCTATGAGATGGCTGTGGAGGTGGATGGTGCCAGTGAATATGATATGGATTATCAGTTACGGTTTTTTATCTCTTCTGACGAGGTTATGGAGGTTATCAAATTGTTCAAGGTTTTTGAAACTCACAACTGGCGGCTCTTGAAGAAGGCTATGTTGGCCTATTGGGAAAAAATAGATGTAGCCAGATTTACTTTGCAAAACTTGGATGCCCTGGTTTCTTAATGGATCTCCAATTGCAGTATCTCCTCAGCCTCTGACTATCAGAATTTCAGAAAATCTTGGGACCCTATCCAGTCCTATCTTATCCGGAACAATCACATTGATACATTGGACAAAATTTGAGTGCAATTTTTTCAGTCTTTCTCTCCAGGAGTACAGGAAAGAATTAAGGATGAATTGGTGAAATCTGGATCCATGATCACAACAAGAGACAATTGGTTCAAGCTCCCTGCTTTCATGGTTCTTAAGAATACTGTGGATAAAGTGATGAAAGGTCAAACAGCTCTCACCTTTGAAAAACCTAAAATCACTGAACCAGTCCTTGCCCCCTCTTTTCAAGCATCTAACAAAATCATGAATAAGATGGAAGCCAATTGCAGACCTAAACCCAATCCTCAGACTCACCGGGAGACACCTACTATAGATGAGATCACTAAATTACTTCAGGCCTTTGAGAATAAAATAGATCAGAAAATATCCTCTTTAGCCACTTGTAAACCTGCTAATTCTGTTCCTAAGTCTACTATAGTCTGTTATTATTGCCATAGGGAAGGCCATGGTACCGGTAGATGTCCTGAACTCCAGAAGGACAAGGAGGAGAAGTTAGTAGAGCAGAAGGGAAATAATTTTTTCCTTCCTAACAGTGCTTTGATCCCTTACAATTTGTCTCGACCAATCCATCATTTGGTGGCCTCATACAAACCACCAACTCCTAAGAAGGCTTCCTTGGTCTCTGTGGATTTTTGATCATCCTGTGGAACTCTGCAACCTTGGTATCCCCCAGCTATCACTTCTTCCAGATTCCCTGGCACCTATCAATCCAATCCAGCTAGGAAACACCATGAGGAACCAAAACCTCATAAATCTCCTCCTGTTCCATCTTCCATTCTGTGAAAACCCATTAAACGCCGATCTTCACCTGAGCCTCCTTCCTCTGATGTGGAAGACATGGAAGTAGAAAGGGAACCACTTATGGAAAGGTTCCAAGAAAACTCTTATCCTCCCCCTCTTCAACCTGCCCAACCCTCAGATCCTCTTCCATCACCTATTACACCTTATCTTCCTCCCTCCACCCAGCCCAAAGTTTGATTTGAGAGGGGCATCTCCAAGGGCTACCCTAATGCTGTGGAAGGAGTATTAAAGAAAATTTCTGATCTTAAAATCCCTGATCTATCTGTGGCTGAACTCCTGTCAATCTCTCCATCTTTGGCAGAAGGGATGAAGAAATGGGTTTCTTGTTGATGTGTGGAGATTGGTCCGGACAAATTAAAGGTCTCCTCTGGTACTCTGATAGAGGATTCTGGTGGAACAGATCCCTCTTCAGATACCAACCTGTATTCCTTTCCTCTTGGTTTTCTTCCATGTTGTCTTGGTGATTCAACTAAAATGGTTTCTATCCTTGTGGATTTGGGTTCTCAGCTCAACTTGATTTCGGACTCCATGGCCTGCAAGCTTAAACTTAGCCCAAGGGTCAGTTTCAACTCTGCGGTTTGTGGAATTGGGAATCACTCCTGTGAACTGGTTGGTATTGCTGAGGATATTCCTGTTCAAATTGGTCAAAATATTGTTGGCACCTGTCACTTCTGGATCACTCATCTGGATGGTCCCATGATCTTGGGAAGGCCTTTCTTAATGGAATTTGGTGCTACCCTGATGTTTTCTGATCAAGTTGGGGAGAGAATTATCCTCCCTGATGCTGATGGCAGAAAAATTGAAGTCCCCCTTTGTTCTTTGGATTCTGGTCATTGGGAAAGAGACTTCCCTGGTCACCCTCCCAAATCTGTCCTGAAAGGAAATCAGAAAGAAAACTCTCATTCATTTCATCCTCATTTTTTAGCAGAATAGTTGGCCCTACTGATAGTTTTAGTCCTCCTCAGCCTCAGACTTCAACTCATGGACCAACTCCCACCTCAGAGGCATATCTTTCTTTTTCCTCATCATTTTCTTCTCATCCAAATAAGATCAAAAACCAAACACGTGAAAAATCCGAAAATTCCAAAAATATTTCTTCTCTGTCGGGATCTGTTGTATCTTCTTTTCCTTTTTCTTTTCAGCCTGATCACTCATCCTCTATTCTGGTTTCGAATCTCCGCAATGAGTCTAAACTAGATCTTGATCTCAATTCTTTTCTTGGTGGCCTTGGTATGAAGGAGTTTGGTCTTAGGTGGGGGCAATTTGGGGTAGAAGTAAGTCCTCCCAATTGTGCACCACCAGGGGCTTCTACTACTGTTGTTTTTAAAACTCTACCCTGTGCCACACATGTGAGCAATGTGTTATCTTTTGGATCCTCTTTTATGGAGAAGGCACCTTTCAAGGACGCAGCAGAACATTGGACTTGGAAGATGTTGGATCACCGCCTCAGTTTTTGTAGTCAGGTCTCACTGGTCAATGCTTGGAGGAAGCAGGGATTCCTCTCCTTTGCAACCAAGTACAAACCAGTTGCAAAAAAGGTCCAGCCAGTCAACCAACCAATGCCTCTCAAACTCAACCCTCCTCTTATGCCTCCTCCGCTATCCCGCAATCCTTACTGTGGTCTATCCAAATCCCTCACTGGTCCATTTATTCCCTCCTTTCAGGTCACTGAAGAACGTCTGAAGGTGGTCAACTTTGGTCCAGATGGATGGCTTCTTCCTGATGAGTTAAATTTGATCAAAAATATTTTGTCTCTAAGGGAAAAATCTATTGCATTCTTTGAAGAAGAGAGAGGTCTCTTGAAAGAATCCTATGGTCTCCCTTACGTCATCCCTTTAGTTGAACATGACCCTTGGCAAAAGAAAAAGATCCCGATCCCTGCTGCTAAAGTTGACGAATTCATCAAGTTGGTCCGCAAACAAGTCCAAACCGGTTTATACAAACAATTGACTTCTAGCTATTCCAGTCGTGTTTTCTGTGTTCTGAAGAGTAATGGTAAACTTAGAGTAGTTCATGATCTCCAACCTCTTAATAAAGTTACTATTAAAGACTCTGGCGTGCCACCTGCCACTGAAGAATTTGTTGAATCCTTCTCTGGGAGAGCTTTCTATGGTCTAGGTGACATTATGGGTGGCTATGATGAACAATCCTTGCATACTATTTCTCGTCCCCTCACTACTTTTGATACTCCCCTTGGTCAATTTCAGTTGACTCGATTGCCTCAAGGTGCCACCAACTTGGTTGCAGTCTATCAGGCTCAGATGATGTGGATCCTCCAGGACAAAATCCCGGATCATGCGGGTATTTTTATTGATGATGGTGGGATTAAAGGGCCAGTTTCTGACTATGATAATGAGCTCTTACCTTGGCACTCAGGAATCCAAAAATTTTTCTGGGAGTATGCTACTGTCTTGGAAAGAATTTTGTTTCAAATTGAGGAATCTGTCCTTACTGTCTCTGGATCAAAACTGGCCGCCTGTTTGCCTGCCTTGGAAATTGTTGGTCATATAGTCTGCAAGGACGGAAGAAGGATGGCACCCTCTAAAGTCAACAAAATCATCTCCTGGCCTACCCCAATAAACCCAACGGAAGTTAGAGGTTTCCTAGGTGTTGTAACTTATGTCAGGATCTTCATTCCCTCATTATCCCAAACCTGTATTCCCTTGCGTTGCTTAACCAGGAAGGATGCTGAATGGATTTGGACCCAAGACTGCAAACAATCATTTCAGTTGCTCAAAAAAATTGTTGGGAAAGACATTGTTTTGAAAAAGATCACTTATGGACATGGAGCCGGCAAGATCAAGCTGGCAGTGGACTCGAGTTATCAATTTGTTGGGGTTGTTCTTACCCAGGAAGATGAAAATGGTTTGGATTGTCCTGCTCTGTATGAATCTCTTCTTTTCTCAGATGTGGAATCCAGGTACTACCAGCCAAAACTGGAACTTTGCGGTGTGGCCCAAATGTTGAAGAAGCTTCAGACTGTCCTTTGGGGTCAACACTTCAAGTTGCAAGTTGATGCACAATCTATTATTGAAATGATCAACATCCCAAGCCTCCCAAATGCTCCAATGACTCGTTGGGTGGCTTTCATCCAGTTGTTCTCTTTTGATATTGTTCACAGGCCTGGAAAATCTTTCATCATGCCTGATGGTTTATCTCGAAGACCTATTGGAGACAATGAAACAGAGGTTGGAATGGATTTTGATGAGGAAGAACCCTTGACCCCCTGATCTCTCTGCCAAAGAATTTCGGTCCCTTAAAAGGAAGTCCTCCTACTTCTTTGTCCAAGGTTCTAGGCTTATGAAAAGAGCAACTCCTTGTGCACTTGTTGTGGTCACTATCCCTTCTAAGCAAGATTCAATCCTGGAAAATCTCCATTAAGGCCTTGGTCAACATGGGGAAACCAAAACTTATCAACGAATATCCAAACGATTGTGGTGGCCATCCCTGAAGAAATCCGTTGCTCAATGGTGTAGGAGTTGTGAAGTGTGCCAGAAACGTGATCTTAGGCGCCCGGACAAAATTTGTTACCCCACTGGAGAGTCCACTGCCTTTGGGAGGATTGCTATGGATGTGGTTGACATTAAGGCTGGTGGAGTTAAGTACCTCATTGTGGCTAGAGATGATTTTTCTGGATGGGTTGAAGCAAAGTTTCTTAAGAACCTCAGCTCTGAATCAGTAGCAGCTTTCCTTCATGAGACTTGGACAATGCGTGATGGCTTGGCCCGATCTTATTCTACGGATGGTGGCTCGGAATTTGGTGGAAAACTTGCTGAAATGGTCCAATTGCTTCCTGGAAAACATAGAGTTACTACTCCCTATTATCCTGAAGGACAAGGCATGGTGGAAAGAGGCCATGCTCCTTTGAAGGCTTCTCTCGTCAAATTGGCGGGTGAAAGTGGCAAGAATTGTCAAAAGTTTATTCGCCTTGGTCCTCTTCTCTGATCAAATTTCCACCAAGCGAACCACTGGTTATTCTCCTTATGAAATCATTTTTGGTCAGAGGGCTGTTCTTCCTCTTGATCTTGAAATGGAGTCTTTTCTGGGCATCTCTTGGGAAAAAGTTTCCTCAACTACTGATCTATTAGTTGCCAGATCAAAGCAACTAGAGCGGAGTGAAGATATTTGTAACAAAGCTTATCATAGGATGATGGAATCAAGAGCAAAATTGGTTCAGTATTGGGAAGATAAACACCTAAATCAAATCAGGGACCCTTTAAAACCTGGTGACCTGGTATTGGCTTATAATTGTTCCTTGGAAACTCAGTGGGGAAAGCTTTTATCTAACCGCTGGAATGGTCCTTACCAAGTAGTCCGTCAAGTTAGAGGTAGATCATATCTTTTGGAGGAGCTGGATGGTACTCAGATGGCCAGAAGTTTCTCTGCTGATCAGGTCAAGAAATTTCACTCTTGTGGAGGCAACTTGGTCCAGAAGTAAGTCCTCCCAATTGTGCACCATCTGGGCAAGATCCTTGTTGTTTTGTGAAAACTCTACTTCATGCCAAGCGTGTGAGCACTTGGGACGCCTCCTTCATTTTATCTCAGCCACTTCTAGGATTTTTTGGTTGGATTGACATATTTTTTCTCAACCACTCTCAAGATCAAAATGGCCATTCTTTGGTTTCAATCATCTTTTTTTTCCTTTCTTTTCTATGGCATCAAAGTCGGGAGCAGACTTGGGACAGTCTGTAAGTTGGGGAGAGATGTAGTGCCCCATCCGGGACACCATGGCCGCCTTAAGACATCAACCCATAAACTGTTCCTCAGGCTCATCCAAACCGTCCTTCATCTGCGCATGTCGCGCACCGCGCCGCGCGCGCTGCGCGTTCTTTATCCGCGCGCGCTGCGCGTTCTTTATCCGCGCGCGCTGCGCGTTCTTTATCCGCGCGCGTCGCGTCCTGCGCGTTGCGCTTCCTTTATCCGCGCGCGTCGCGCGTCCTTTATCCGCGTTGCTCATCATCCTTGCCGTTGCGTGTTGCTTGTCATCTCCGCCGTTGTCATTGCGCGTCCTCATCTTTGTCGTCGCGCATCCCAATCTCCTCATTGCTATTGTCGCGCGGTGCTCATCCATGATTTACCAAATCCATCCCGACCGCACCCCCAAGCATTTGGCAAATCCTTGGATCCGTCAAATCTCCCATCTCACTTTATCTATCAGTCATGAATCTCAAGGCCGTCAGGATTTACTCAACCGTCTCAAGCCAATCTCCTATCCGCCCATCTGCGCTCTCATGGACTTCATCTGTCACCGTTCCTGGGCCTCTCCCACCCGCTTCTGCCTTTGGAAGGGGTGAAGAGTGCCAACTACCGCCCGGGGCATCCGCGGCGATTTGGTTCATTTCTCTTTCCCATGGTTGAAGAAAAATTCTGTCTGTTGGAATTTTTGAGTGTGTTATACCACTCCTTGATCCCTTTCTCTGACCATACTGGTCCTGATCCTTGATCATCTTTCTGGAGCCAATCACAATTGATTGAAGAGGTCTTATTAAGCTTAAGACCTGGAGTGTTATACCTCCCCTTAGCTTCTTTGGAGTTGCATTCTGCCAGCCTACTCTTGAGTCCCTTGAGAAGTGTTGAGGTTATCCTTGCTTCAAATCAGTTACTGTTTGTTTTAGAGCTTCTTAAACATTGTGCTTTGTCTTGTACAGCCACCCTCAGTTATCTGGTACCCTTCAAGCTCTTGATTGCGGAGATTTGGGGAGGTTCATTGAGAACCTGGAGGTTGCTTGGGTTTGAGTTGATCATCCCCAATCTTCTGCTGACGACCAGAGTTATTAGCTTGTGGGCGTTGTTTACATACAACAGCTTTTGTTCTTTGAACTCTAAGAAGACTTTAACTCCTTTTGTTCAAGTTTTTTCCTGCATAATCTTGTCTCAGATAGTGCTGTTCTGTCGCTACCAAACTATTATCATCCTTATCCTCTACTCCTTGATTTCTCATTTACCAGGTTCTGGACCTTGATCTCGGTTACATTTAAATATTTTTGTAACACTCAGGAGGGCAGCCTAAACAGAACCTTTCCGCTCCGCAGAACTGCCACGGCCTAGCACCATTTGGAGTCTTACAACAGGCCATCTTGCAGCGCTCTCATAGTTGAATATGCATAGTGCCCAATGTAAAATCAAACTGCACTTTTAAAAAAATAGCATATGGTTTGGAAATATGATACCCCATATATTTTATCATTTTAAATTTTACATCATTCATATTGATTCTGATTAAAATTCCTGATTTTTATTAAATTAGTATGTTTTTCACAAAACCCCTATGCAAATTTTGAGATTAATTATTAGTTTCTATCCATATAAGTGTGATTAAGAATAAACTAAAAGTGATTTGTAGCTAATTTTTCAGCAACACAACCAGATGTCAAAACCAGGTGAAAGATTGGAAAAAGGGGGATGAAATTTGTAATATATACTTTTTAATTTTTAAAAAAAGTGATATGGGATAAACTGTGAAGTAAATTTTGTTTTATGAATACTTAAACTAATTATAATGAAACTGTCATTGCATTATTTAAAATATTGACCACTGGAATTTAAGATGGGATACCAAAATACTCAATCTTGAATTGGGAATTTCAATTTCAAGGGTAATTTAAAGTGAGTCCCAGTTGAAGCAATGTGAACATCCAAGTGAATTCAGGTTTTTTCATTGGGGAATTCAAAGTGAAATTCAATTTCCACCATGGTGAATACAATGTGAATCATATTTTCTCTTTGATTTAAACTGAGGTGAACTCAAGAATATTCATTGGTGAATACAAGCTTCATCCAAAGGGACTCAATGGGCCATCAAATGTGACTGGATGGTTACATGAAGTCACTGGCAAGCCAGAGACTCCAATTTGGCCCTGGTGAAACATATACATTTTCAATCATCCTTGGCAATGTTCAAAAACAGACACAACAACAAGCAACCAGAATAGCCCTGTCCTATGCATTCTCTGCCCAGAGGAACCCAAAAAAACAAGGATGCAAGTTGCAAATTCATTATGAGGGAACTAAAACCCACAACTCTAGCGCTGCTTGCCCAAGAGACAACCTCCAGAGGTCTGCACTTGACACCAAAATGTTTGACAACTTTCAGCTTTCCACTTGTACAGAGCAACCTGTCAAAGTACAGTAAAAATGAAAACAAATAAATAAAATGAAAATAGTAAGAAATCCTGAAATATTATTGCATATTTTTATTCCTCACACAAAATGAGGTAGGGTCATTGACTGAGACCACCCTTGAATTCCAACTCCTGATTTTTTTACATGATTAAAGAAAGAAATTACCAAAAGGCCACAGAATCACTATTGCAACTTTTTGCCATTTTAATATTTCACATGAAATTTCATGTATAGTTTTTTCACCTAAAATTCACTCATAATTAATGTGTTGTGTATATTTTAGGATTTATAGCTGTATTTGTGTCCTGTAACAATTCCTGCGCGCAGATCCATACAGCAAGGGTTCATGCGCTGGAAGCTCAATATGTAGGCGCCTGTCAAGAAACCCATATAAAATATGCTTCTGGCCGCGGATGCTGGATTCCCGCAGGCAGCTGTGAAGTATGTGCCTGTCAAAAATAACTGCACCACTCCTGAAAGGCCAGGTTCAGCAGGAACAGCCTAAAAAATGCATGCATACATCATGCATATGTAATAACATTACTGACGGATAGAGGTATGTCTGAAACATCTGAAAATAAAATAAAAAGTATGAAATTCAAAATATAACACAGAAAAATTGGGGAAAATAATAATAAAGTTTGTCACGTAAATTTTATGATCAAATATTTATGAACCACAAAAAATATCAAGGAGTTCCCCTAATAATTATAAAAAATTACAAAAATTTCGAGAAAATGGCTTAGAATTTAAAAATACCTGCTTCTGACCAGGTCACTCAAAAGAAACTAATACAAAATTAAGATATATGTCAAAAATGTAAAAATAACCAATTGACATTTAAACAGATTGTGATAATTATTTCACCCATAAATATGACACAGAGGGGTCCAGCTAAATTTGTTAAAATTCAGATGCACTCAGGTAATGTGCATAGAAGTGTGTAATCCAAATGGGATGCAAAAATGGGCCTCCACGGCCCATTGTCCATCACGTAGGCCATGTGGGCCTATGTGTGTGTGTTATTGGTTTTGGGCTTTTGGGGGCCAAAACACGTTTTTATGGTCTTTTGGGACATGGGACCGTGAGGGCCCGCCAGGGTGTATGGGCTACCCAAGCCAGATGGGCTTATCTGGGCATAAAAGGGCCCAAGCTTTATTATGGACATACTTGGCCAGACGGGCTGGCCTGCCAAAGTATGTAATTCTCATGATTTGGGCTGGGGGCGGCCCATTGGGGCCGCCGCCCATGTTGCGGCCGGTTTGGGGCCGCCTGTGATCCTTGGTGCGACCCAGGCGGGGCCCAAAGGCCCGCCGCGGAGCTGTCGCGCAGCCGAGGGATCCTGCGCGGGCCCGGCTGGTCGCGCTAGGCAACTAGCGCCACGGAGCTGGGGCTTGCGGCCCCGGCTTGCTCCCCCTCCCCTTGCTTGCCGTTGGGAGGGGGATGGGGGCAAGCTGGCTGGGTTGAACCAGCCAGCGACCAACCACAACAGCGCGGTTGGTCAGGGCAGGGGTGACCTGACCACCCCCTTGCCCAAGGAGGTGGCGGCGCCGGCGGCAAGCTGAGCAACCGGCAGGTGGGGGGGAGTTCATCACCCCCCCACCATCAATTGGTTGAGGCAACCAAACAGGATAGGGGCGCTCTCCCCCCCCCTTTACCAAGGGGGAGGAGCAATGGGCCTGGGGGGACCTGATCACCTCCCAGGCCAACTTACTTGACAAATCCCTGGGGGTATTGACCCCCAGGGCCCCTGGTGAGGGGATTTGACCGCCCCCACCAGGGATTTGAGAGAAAGAGGGAGGGGACAGCATGTCCGCTGGTCACACCCCCCATGTGAGTCTGAGACCGGACCCAGCGGCCCCAAACGGGCTGCCATGCCGGCCCCAACACGGGCTGCGGCCCCTAGCGGGCCGCGACAAGGGCGGCGGCCCCAATGGGCCGCCCCAAGCCTGAATTGTGAGAATTACATACTTTGGAGGGCCAGCCTGTCTGGCCAAGTATGTCATAAAGCTTGGGCCCTTTTATGCCCACATAAGCCCATCCGGCTTGGGTAGCCCATCCACCCTGGCGGGCCCGTGAGGGCCTGTGTCCCAAAAGACCATAAAAACGTGTTTTGGCGCCCAAATGCCCAAAACCACTAACACCCACATAGGCCCACGTGGCCTACGTGATGTAAAATGGGCCGTGGAGGCCCATTTTTGCATCCCATTTGGATTACACACTCCTATGCACATTACCTGAGTGCATCCAAATTTTAACACACCCCCTTAATCCGAAAGGGATGCCATACGCATAATAGACGCAAAACCTTCATGTTTGTTCCTATCTAACACCTTAGTTAAGATATCCACAATCATTGCCCCCGTAGGCATGTACCGTAACACTATCTGTTTGCAGTTGACTGCATCCTGTATATAGTTATAATGAACATCAATATGTTTCTTTCTAGAATGGAACACTTGATTTTCTGCCAATGCAATGGCACTCTGGCTATCAGAATAAAACAATGCAAACCCTTGTGGTTTATCAGTATCCTCTAAGACCTTTCTCAACCATTTTGCTTCCTGTGAAGCTGAAAAGTACGCTCTGTACTCTGCTTCTGTTGACAAAAGACTTATTGCTGACACCTTTTTAGAAATCCAAGACACTCAATTCTTTCCTAAGAAGAATACAAAACCACTTGTTGATTCCCTAGTGTTACCATCTGCCCAACTTGCATCAGAATAACCAACCAAGTCAAAGTTCAATGACTTTGAAAACTGCAGTCCCAGACTGCTTGTTCCTTTAAGATACCTCATAACTCTCTTAAACGCTGACCAATGCCTCATGCATGGTTTGTCTAAGTGTTGTGACAAAATACCAATTGCATAAGCAATATCTGGCCTTGTACACTGCCCCAAATAATTCAAAGATCCAATAGCTGATCTATAATCATTCCCGGATTGAAAAAACTCTAGATGCTCTTCATCTGTAGACTTTTCTAAACAAATGTTAGACTGCATTGGAGTAACAAACTCCTTTGCATCTTCTAAGCCGTACTGCTTAAGTAGAGCTGACACATAATGGTTCTGATCCAACTTGATCCCATTCTTGCTCTTACTAACTTTTATTCCCAGCACCTGCTGTGCCAGACCAAGATCCTTTATCTTGAACTCCTTTTTGAGTGTCTCCATGACTCTCTCCTTAGCATTCCCAATAATGATAATGTCATTGACCCATAAAAACAACATTGCATCCTTTCTCACAAAGAGACAAGGGTCAGCCAAACTTGTTTTGAAACCAATCTCTATCAGTTTCATGCTCATAGTATTATACCATGACCTAGCTGCTTGCTTCAATTCATACAGGGATCTACACAGCTTGAGGACATACTCCCCTTTATCTGCTGAGAGGAAACTTCTCACACAGATTTTCCTCATAGTTTCTGGCTTGGTCTCGACCAGCAATTCCTTGAAACCATCAGGAATTGACATATAAACAGTCTCTTCCTCTCCAAGTTTTGCATTCAAGTATGCAGTCACAATATAAGCCTGTCTGATTTCTTCACCCAACTCCACTGCAAAAGCAATGATGTACCTGAAGGTGGACAGCCTTCCATTTGGCAAGAAAGTCTCCTGGTAATCAATACCCTCTCTCTGTTTGAAGCCCTGTGCAACGCATCTAGCCTTGAACCTCTTCAAAACTCCATTAGTATCAAACTTCTTGTTAACACTAATCTAGACCCAACAATGGTCCTTCCTTTTGGAACTGAATCCCGCTTAACCACTTCAAACACACTATTATTCTCTTGAGAATAAAATTCCTCAAAAATAGCTGTCTTCCAATTGGCTCTCTCATCAGAATTCATAACTTGGCCAAAGCTATTTGGGTTAACTCTATTACCCATTTCTGAACTCAACTGTAGAATCTCATTAAGCATACACTTTTCCTGAAGTGTATCTTCCTCATATTCCGCAGAAGCATAATGGGACTTCCATTCCCCATATCTATCAACAGGAATTCTCATCCTGCCACTCCTCCTAACTGGAGGTGGAGGCTCATCAGGTTCTGATTCCACAGACTCCCCTGAAGTGGGTACTAAACCCTCCTGTGGCACGTCTGCCACCTCAATATCATCACTAATGATATTCTCTCCAGCCTCTGCTGGGGAAATAGGCTCCAATTCTATTTCCTGCTGTGATTCCTGAACAGAACTAGGTTCACCCCTTTTGAGTGGAAAGTTACTTTCTTCAAATTTTACATCCCTACTACGGATAACCTTTCTTGTCCCTGGACAATAAATCCTGTATGACTTACTTATTAAGTCATAGCCCACAAGTGCCCCTTTTCTGGATCTAGGATGTAACTTTCCAACCATCTCATTATGGTGGACACTATAATACACCAAGCGACCAATTGTTCTTAAGTGTGATGTTTTGGGGTACAACTTCCAAAACTGATAATGAGGACACTTCCCATTAACACTTACAATATTGTGCAACAGACACACTGTGCACACCAACTCAGCCAATAAAAACATTGGTAGACCAGATTGAGCCATAATAGTTCTGACTTTTTCCAATAAAGTCCTATTCATCCTCTCAACTATCCCATTGTTTTGTGGAGTACTAGCAGTAGTAACTATATGAGTGATACCATAATCATTCAATAGTTTCTCAAAATCTTTACTCACAAACTCACCCCCTCCATCAGTAATAACCCTCTTGATCTCCCTCATCAAACCATTCTGTTTCCAGACTTTGAAGATTACTGAAACCTCCTCTGTGGTTTGATCCTTTGATATTATTGGTTTTACCCAAACAAAATTAGTTGCTGTATCAACCAAATTGATGAAGTATCTTGCCCCTCCAAGAGACACTGGTGAAAATGGCCCTGCCAAATCAATGGAGAATTCCTCTCTAGGAACTTCTGTGTGGTCTCTACTCTTTGAGAACACATTCCTGGTCTTGGCCCCTAAGGTACAACTCTCACAGTTGCTGTCCTTTACCTTATGGCCACTTCTATTGTGAGAAACAGTGCTCAGAGCTGGAAGCTTGAACAAGTCAGCACAGAGCAACTTATTACAAACTTGTCCACTCAGGATAGTTCTCCCATTCAAATCAATAACAAAATTATCTTCTTTAAGATAAAAAATTTGGAAACCCTTTTTCCAGAGCACTCCAAGAGACACAAGGTTATAAGGCAAATCTGGTACATAGAACACTTTCTCAAAAATTATTTTGAAACCCATGTGATTTGCAAGAATAACTTTTCCAATCCCCTTAATCCGGATTGTTCTTCCTTTTTGGCCAATATTTACAACACCATCAAAATCTCTAAGATTTGAAAACAAATTTGGCTCACAAAACATGTGGTCTGTACAACCAGAATCAATCAAAACAAGAACATCCTCCTTCAACAATCCTCCTGTAAGGAATGAAGAATTATCAGCCACTGATAAGTTCTCATTTTCAAGGTTAAGATTACACACTTCATAATCAATCAAGTCCATCTCTTGATCCTCTTTGATTTTAGCCTTCTTGTTGCGGACTTGTTCCACAACAGCTTGTTCCATTGAAACATCCACTGCCACCATAGCAACATTTTCAATGATAAGGTTGACCTCTTTGTCTTCCTTTTCATTTTCCTTGGATTTCTTCCTTTTCTTGGCCTCCTTGCAATCCTTTGCATAGTGCCCCTTCTTCTGACAATTATAACACAAGACCTTTGATAAATCCTTTTTGGCCTTTGCCTTCTTCCCATATTTTCCTTTCTTTCCCACCAGAGCAGTTCCTGTGATCTCCTTCATCTTGAATTGAAGATAATCCTTTTCAATCCTTCTAAGCACATCCTCTTCTCCTGGAAGGGGATCCAACTGAGATATGATCCTGACCAAGGACTCATATTCTTTTGGCAGCTTTTGAAGAATTAATAGGGACAAACACTCAGGATCCATGTTCAGCCCAGATTACTTGAACTTAGCAATACTAGATCTAGCTTCCCCCACAAATTGTTTACAGTTGCCAAATTTCAACTTAAACAATCTATTGAAAGCAATCCCCTTTTGATGAACAGAGTCACCAGCATAATTTGACTTTAGCATTTTCCATAAAACACTCCCCTTCCTCTTCTGTTCCTCCAACAGAGTATCAGAAACCCATGTTACATGATGCTGATCCAAGTGTCTAAGAATAAGATGATAGGCCTTATTCTCCACCTCTGAACTAATCAAAGTATCATCTCCTTTCATAATCTCCCCACAACAGATGTTATCCAACTCACTGTCCATAAGGACAGCCCAAGAATTATAGTTCTGACTATTCAAAACTATCTTGGTGGAGCTGGAATCTGGGATATAAGACATCTTCTTGGAAAACTTGAGGTCCTTGAGGTTGTCTAAAGTAAGGTATAAGGGCCTATCTTGCTTGGAAATAATGATGATGATGGTACTGATAATGTCTTGACAACTCCCTGGGGGTATTGAGCCCCAGGGCCCCTGGTGAGGGGATTTGACCGCCCCCACCAGGGATTTGAGAGAAAGAGGGGGGGGACAGCATGTCTGCTGGTCACACTCCCCCCCCATGTGAGTCTGAGACCCAACCCAGGTGTGCCCTGGGTCCAACCTGGCCCATTTGAGAGGCCAGGGGCTGGCTGCATGAGGCAACCAGCCCGTAAACAAGGCAATAAAGGTCATCATGGCTGGTTTTAAAGGACAACCAGCCAAGGGGATTGAACAGTTAAGGGGCTGGTTCAGCCCCATTGAGGTGGAAACACCAGAAACAACCGGAATAGGCTGGTTGTAAGGGTACAGGAACTGATGTAGTCCAAACCAAGTAACAAGGCCAGTAGAGCCTGTAGAGCTCTTTTGGGGCGGAAAATTTGCCTTTTGGCTTGTTGTATCATGGGCTCACAAGAGACAAATCTTTTGTACTTAAGGAGCCCTTCTCCCTGCTGTTTTCCATCCATTCATTCATCATTCCAATCAAATCCATCCAAGATATTTCCCCATTGTGAGATCCCCATTAGACAATATTGACACCCAGTTTCCAGCATTTCTTTTGCTTTAAATACTGCTCATTTGCCTAAGCTAATTGCTGGCCATAATTCTAACAAAATTGAAAGTGCAAAAATTAATTGCAAAAATAACGCTGGAAAGTTCTCAAGCCTTAGAACACAAGCATAACCCTCTTTTGGTACCCTGGGAAGGTCTCCTTACCCCAAAAAGGGATATATACAGGCCTTTTTGGATGATTAAAACACTAGTAACTTTGAATTAATCAATCCAGACCTATTTTCATCTGTGACCAAGTGTTTATGAAGGATAAACAAGTGATTTCTGGCCTCAGTTTAATAGTATAAATATTAATTCTAAAACCATCATTAATTCCATTGAAGAATATCAGAAAAAACCCCACCAATTGTCCTGGGAACTTTTCAATCCATGAATTTCCACAAGTATCTCAGCCTTTCTGCTTAAAGTAGTAACTCATCTCTTCCTTTCCTCCAGGAATGAGTGCTTTAAGACAGCCAGTCCACCCATTTCCCTTTATTAAACCCCTTTTGAGCAATTACTTAGGACCTCATTGTCCCAAGGTCTTTACACGGTTCAAAAGAGACCCTTGAAGAGAGGTTGTTTCAATAAAGATCCTCAGTTTTCTATAAACTGTGGCCCCTCTTTAAAAATCTATTTAAACCATTTTAACCAAACCAAACTCCAAACTTTGCATTTGCTCTTATTATATAAATATTGTTTGAGCCTTTTACATATTTTCTTGGAATCATTATTATTCCAAAACTAATATAACTTGCTGTAGCTAAAGGAATGCAAAGTTCCTTGTATCAGTAAGGTGAAACCTGAGGTCTGTCCGGGAAATATCCCTGAATAATTAATATTCTAATAAATTAATTTCTTCTGACCAGATATTCTACGTAAAAATAAGTAAGAATACTTATTATCATTTTTCTGAATGCTGTTTCCAGTGGATCTTAAGACCCACAGAGAATTAATTAATCATTATTTAAATCTTCTTAAACAAAAGAAAGAAGGCAATCTATATAACTCTTTGCTTAAGTTTTTGGAATCTTTAACTTCTGACAAACAGAAACAAATCCTTTTGAACTGTGATCAATAAGAAATTAAAGAGAAATAAATTGACCTTGAGAGACATATAAACTGCAACTCTCTACTCAGGCAACAAAAATCCTGGAACAAATACCAAAGACTACTTTTTTGATTTCATAAAGAAGAAATTAAGCTTACAATATTTTTTTTGAATTATTTTTTTTTTGAAAAAATAAATGAAAATTCAAAAAAAAAATGAATGAAAATTAATAAAATTGAAATAAATTAAAATTTATTTCTTTTTTATTTTTTAGTGGAAGGAACTGTTTCCATTTCTGATTTTATTGATCAAGACCTGTTGGAAAGACACTCAGACTATGGATCTTTGGACTCAAGCCAAGACCTTATTGGTACTCATCAGGAACCCCCTGGAATACAAACCAAGGACTCTTTCAACCCCAACAAAGCCTTAGTTTGGTTGAACTTGAGTTTGAGTAAGCTTGAATTAATTAAAAAAACATATAAAAATTTTATTAATAAGTTTTTTTACCTTTTTTTTTGAAAAACTTTACAAAAACTTACCTATTTTATACTATGTCACAAAACATGCCCAACAACTGCACAAACGGAAGAGCCCCTTCCAATGGACCTTTTCCCAGAGGAAAGCACTCCCGTAAGCGTTCCCTCAGCAAGAAAAATGAGAGGACTCAATACTGCAGAACCAGCACCGCAAGACCCGCCAGCTCCCAGGCCATCCCACTTGATAAATCAATTGTTGGAGAAGTCTCCCTAACGCAGAGACCTATCCCTGGTGGCTATGTCTCTGCCTATTTCACCCCAGTTGGACTCAGCCAAGGAGTACACATAAAGTTCCTAATAAAGAAAAATGTGAGTTATTGGGATGCTTCCAAATTGGCCCAAGCCCAAGATTCTAAGGCAGCAACAAGAAAGGCTAAAGGTTGACAGATAGAATATCAGAAATCAATTCCCAGGAAGGAGGTAGAAAAATACGTGGAGAATTGGTATCCTTGGGACCAATTAGCAACTTTAAAGGTAAAAGACCCAAATGAAAATGAGGTCTTCTGGTCACTAAAAGATGAGGAACCCCAAAGATTGGGAAAATATAATATCTTGAGCTCAGAAGTTGAAGAAAGTGTATCACAATAAGATCAGGATGTTAAACCAATCTTTAATTCTTTCTCTACCAATTTTTTCCATAACTTTAACATCTTAAGCAGAAATTTAGACAATAATCATAACCAATTTGATAAGTTCATTAAAATTTTGAAAAGAGTAATCTGTAATCAAGCTTCCAATATTAAGTAAAGTGAGTTAGAAATCAAAAAACTGAAGGATACCATCAATATGGATAAGTTATCCATGAATAAAAATATAAGCAACCCTTTCTCTTCAGTACAAGATTAAACTCTCTTCTCCATTGAAAAACTTGAAGGAGAATTCAAGAAAAAAATTGATACCCCATCTGCTTACCTATTTAATAAATTAGACCTGCGGAGAAGTAAGATTCACTTAGATTTAGTAAGGGTTAAGAATGACCTTAAGGTTATTGAAGTAAATGCAACTGGTCCCTCCCTGGTCAACTTAGAAGAAGCAAAGCCAATCAGAATGAGTATCAGTCCTAACCTCCCCCATTGTCAGCTTGCTACTTGAACAGAGCAACCTGTCAAAGCAGATTTAAAACAGAAATAAAATAATAAAATGAAAAGGAGAGAGAAATCCATGAATATTATTACAGAAATGGATTTCCCACCCAAAATTGAGTAGGGTCACTCACTGACCCCACCCTTGAATTCTAACTCCTTACATTCTTTAATAATTATTAAACAAAATGACCAACAGAACACAACACCACCATGGCACCTTTTGGCCATTATAAAATTTCACACATTATGCCATGTATAGGTTTCACACCTAAAATTCAGTCAGAATTGAGGTGTTGTGTATATTTTAGGAGTTACAGGCGGATTTGTGTTGTGTCACAATTCCCGCGCGCAGCCCTGCATTCATACAGTAAGAGTACACACGCCTGACACTCAATATGTAGGCGCATGTCAAAAGGCCCGCATGCAAGATGAATGACCGGCCGCAGGCAACAGATTCGCGCACGCAGCTGTCAAGCCTGCGCGCATCAACAAAATTGTACTAAGCCTGACAGCCAGGTACCGCAAGAACAGGCTACAACCTGCATGCATACATCATTTATAAGTAACAAATTGCCTGCCAGACAGAGGGATTTCTGAAACATAAGAATGTTGAATAAAAAATATGAAAATCATAATATAAAGCAAATAAATTGTGGAAAATAATTATGAAGGTTGTCACGTAAATGAGATTGCAAAATTTTTATGAACCACAAAACACAACAAGGAGTTAACCTGAAAATTATTAAAAATTCCCAACATGTGCAGAAGATGCTGTAAAATTTACTAATACCCACTTCCACCTATGTCACTCAAAAGAAGTGAATACAAAATGAGGAAATGTGTCTGAATCATAAAAATAAAAAATTAACACTTAAACACCTTCTGACAATTATTTCACAAAGAAATATGACATAGACAAGGCTAGCAGATTGGCAGCACCACAACTACGTGCCAAACTAGCCCTGAAAAGCTTGCTAACCTCAGCATCCAAGAACAACCCTCTCTACGTGCCCTGAGAAGGTCTTATTACCCAAAAAGGTATATAAACAACCCTTTTTTAAAGTGATTTAATCCAGAGTAATTTTTAAGTATCAATCCAGACCCCTTGCCATCCGTGATCAATTGTTTATTCAAGATAAACAAGTGATATATGGCTATAGTCTGATATTATTATTAATAATTCTGGCCCCAACATTGATTCCGTGAAGAATATCAGCAAATAACCCCAATAATTGTCCTGAGACCCTTTCATACCGTGAATCTCTGCAAACTTCCTGGAATAAGTACTTAAACTAGTAAGTTTTCTTCTGCTTGCAACCCAGGCATAAGTGCTTTAAGACAGCCAGTCCATCCATCCCCTTGAGTTAGTCTTTTGTGAGAAATCATTTAAGTCCTCATTATACCAAGGTCTTTTCACAGTTCAAAAGAGCCCCTTGAAGAGAGGTTGTTATCCAATAAAGATCCCCAGTTTGCAAAAACTGTGGCCCCTCCTGAAAAATATATATTTAAACAAATTCAATCCAACCAAACCAACCAAACTTTGCACTTGCTTTTAAATCAATTATTTAAGCATTTTACCGTAATTTTCTTGGAATTATTGTTCCAACACCAATATCACTTTCTGTAGCTAAAGGATGGCAAAGTTCCTGGCATAAGGAAGCTGAAAACTGGGGGTCTGGCCGGAAATATCCCTGAATAATTATTTTTTAATTAATTTATTTCTTTGGACCAGATATTATACGTAAAAATAAGTAGAAATACTTATTATCCTTCCTTTTGATTATTTTTTCTCCAGTGGACCTTAAAACCAAGGGAGAATTAATCAATTATTATTTGAACCTTCTTAAACAATGAAAAGAAGAAAGACTTTGTAACTTTTTGCCTGTTATCATAACTCCTGAGCAACAACAAGCCAGATCACTTCATTATAAGCAACAAGCTATTAAGGAAAAAGAATTGGAGCTTGAGGGACTTATTAATTATAATTATTTACTCAGGCAATGCACGGCCTTGAAGAAATATCAGAGGCAACTTTATTTCTTTAATAGGAATAAAGAAAGTGAGCTTAAAATATTTTTTTTAATTTATTTTTAAAAAAATATATAACAAAAACTTGAAAAAAATCAAATTTTGATAAAAAATTAATAAAAATTATAATAAAACCAAAAACTTTGAGAAGGACCTGTTGGAAAATAGTTACCACCACGGTTCTTTGAATTTAAGCCAAGACTTGATTGGTACCCACAAAGATCCCCCTGGATTACCCCCCAAGGAATCTTTTAACCCCAACCAAGCTTTAGTACCGTTGAATTTATGCTCAAGTAAGCCTAAATTAACTCAAAAATAAATAAAAATATTTTTTATTTTTTTTTTACCTTTTTCAAAGTCTTTTTGAAAAAAACTTACATCATTTTGCATTATGTTGCAAAACAGACCCCACACCCGCGCAACAGGACAAGCCCCGTCCTATGGACCTCTGCCTAGAGGAACGCGCGCCCGTACAAGTGCCTGTAGCAAGCACAATGAGGGGGCTGGAACCCCCAATAAAAGTGCCGCAAGAGCCGCCAGCACCCGCACCCTCCAACACAACCAGCAAATTGTTGGACATGAGTCCCTTTCCCCCACAGTTGTCCCACGCAGTCACCCCTCCTCCTACGCCTCCCACTCCGTACCTAGTCAAAGAGTCCAAAATCAAAGAGTTGGTGAAGGATCATGTGAGTCCTTGGGAGGCTTACAAGCTAGCCCACAAACAGGAGGACTCAGCAGCTATGAGAAAGGCCATATCACGGGCCAAGTCCTCTCAAATAGCCCTGCAGAAATTAATTCCCACGGAAGAAGTGGAGAAATACCTGGAGAAATGGAACCCCTGGGATCAATTAGCCAAATGAAAGGGAAAAGACCCCAAAAAGTTGAGGTCTTGAAATCATTGAATAACAAGAAACCCAAAAGATTGGGACAATATCATATCTCTAGCCCAGAAATGGAAGAATGTCTATGACAAATAGGATCTGATGATATCACACCATTGTTTAACAAAGTTTTTGATGATGTCTTTAAGTCCTCCTGAATATCAACATAATGACCCAAGGTCAAGCTGACCATATGAAAACTCATTAGTCTGAAACCAAGGTATTAAAAGACATCATTGAGTCAAACAAAGTCAGTATACTCAAACAATTGCACATCAATGAGCTAGAAAATAAAAATTTAAAGGATATTATCAGTGCTGACAAAATATCCTTGATCAAGCACATCAATACCACTTACTCCTCTGGAAAAGAAGAGATCCTCTTTTCCATTGAGAAGCTCAAAGAAGAAGTGAAAAAATAAACTGATACTCCTTCTGCTCACCTAGTTGATAAAATTGACTTATTGAGTAACAAGTTGGATCTGGAATTGGGTATGATCAAGAATGACTTAAGAGACCTCAAATTCAATTCAACTGCTCGTCCTAGGATCCATTTGGAAGAGTTTAAGCCTACTAGGATAAGTGACACTCCTAACATTCCTCTCAATGTTGGAACAATAAGGAATTAATATTACCTACCCAGTCCAACTACTGAAGTGGAACAAGCTCTGAAACTCTTATCTCCTGTAGCTGAATGGCCCAAATTCTCAGGTGAAGGAGAATATAACCATATCAGTTTCATTAAATTCATTGATTACACCCTTGCATCCTATGATTTACTGGACACTATAGCAGTGGTAAGACTGCCCAGGCTGTTTGAAGGAGTAGCCTTGGATTGGTTCATCAACAAAAGAGGAGAAGTAGGACCTCAGACTTGGGATTCTTGGAAATTCCTTATCAAAGAACAATTTGGTACCAGGATATGGAAAAGAAAAATGATGAAAACCTTTGAGACCTCACTTTTTGACCCTGCTAAGGCCAAACCTCACAAGTGGTGTTTGGAACAAAAGAAGAGGTTAGATTGCTTCTACCCTGAAGCTGATAAGGAGGAAGTTAATGAAAGAATCCTCATCCTATGTCCTGGACACCTTAATCACAGTGTAAGGTGTAGAATGTCTATGGATGCTGATCTATCCACCCTTATTGGTATCTTGGAGGAAACTATTGACATGAATTGTCTTGAAAAAAGGACCAATAGACCCAGGGAGCTTTCCCCCAAGGTTAGAGAAGAGTACAATTCAAAAACTAAGGACTCCACCAATCCCCAGTTAGAAATCAAGAAGACTTCTGAGACCAAAGAAAAGTTATCCTGGAACTGTAACCAAACTGGACATGTAAGACCTGACTGTCCCCAGCCCAAAAGAAATATCAATCTCATTGAAGAAGGAGATGAGGATAATGAACTCAACCCTCAACTTCATGACACTGATGGATCATTATCTGAGTATGAATTAATGATTAATAACCCCATCAATGTCATTGAAGGAGACATAGGATCCTCCGTGGAAATCAATTCAGTCAACAAGGATTACAATCTACCAAAACAATGGACTCCCAACATGAAAATCCAACATGTTTCTGAAGCCAAGACTCTTACTCTGAAACCCTCTATTGGAAAAAGCTACACCACTTGAAAAACTTGTTATGCTACTGGACTAATCCAAGGTTCTCCTGTGAATTTACTCCTAGATAGTGAAGCCTTCTGCTCCTGTATTGGGTTAAGTTACTTAGAGAACCAAGTCCCCAACTGGAAAGAATACTTGCTACCAGTTGCACAAGCTAAGTTCAGCAGTTGCAACTCCTCCCTTAATGCCATTGGAGTATGGTCTGCAAATCTCATTTTGCCCCATCCAAAAGGTTCCCTGAGACTCAAGGTTGAGTTTGTAGTACTCCAGAATGGAATGTTTGATTACTTCATTTTAGGAAATGATTCTCTTTGCCTGTATGGTATAGATGTATTCCAAAGTAAAGGAAGATACTGTACTATATGAGGCGATTGGAAAAATTAGTTTCAAATATGCCATTTTAATGCTCAAACCACTGAATCCACTTATCAGAAACACCTGGAAAACTTTAAACAGGAATACTTCTCCCAAGCTGCCCTGAATGACCAACTCAGTGAAGATCAAAAACATGACATCCTTCAGGTCTGCTTTGAGAATCAGAATGCTTTCTGAACTAAGGACCACCCTATTGGTAACATCAAAGGACATGATATGATCCTTACCTTAACTATCAAACCCCCTTACCCTCCTAATCTGAGAAGACCTGCTTATCCTTCCAGTCCAAAATCAAGAACAGCCTTGGAAACTCACATCCAGGAGCTAATTGAATTAAAAGTCTTGAGGAAAGTAGGACACAATGAGCAAGTAGATATCACTACTCCTGTGATTATAGCTTGGCACAATGATAAGTCAAGAATGGTAGGAGATTTTAGGATGTTGAACAATTAAACTCAAGCAGACTATTACCCCATTCCTAGGATTGACCATTCCCTTCATAACCTCTCACACGCTTAGTTTATTACTACCATGGACATGCTGAAAGGATTCCACCAGATCCCTATCAGCCCATACAGTAGGAAGTTCATGAGGATCATATGTCACCTAGGTATCTATGAGTACTTGAGGATGCCCTTTGGAATCAAGAATGATCCTTCCCACTTTCAGAGTTTTATTGACACTTTACTAGGCCAGTTCATAAGTCAAGGATGGATGATGGGATACATTGATGATTTTATCATCTACACTGATGACTGGACCTCCCATATGGATAAAGTAAGACTTGTCCTAAAAACCATCTCTGCTGCCGGATTAAAATTATCCATGAAAAAGTGCAACTTTGGATATGGTGAACTCAAAGCACTAGGTCACATAGTATCTGGTCTAACTCTTACAACTGACCAAAGCAAAATAGCAGCTGTTATGAACAGGCCAATTCCTCAGAACAAAACTGAACTCCTATCCTTTTTAAGTTTCTGCAGCTACTATAGGAAGTACCTATGCAAGTTTGCATTACTAACCAAGTGTTTGTATGAGATTTTCAACAACAATACCCTGCTTTAAATGACTCATGGAAGAGTTAAGAACTATGAGGAACTCAAGGTGGCTATGACTACTTCCCCCGTACTAATACAACCTGATTACAGTAAACCCTTTATACTATATATTGATGCCAGCATGGAAGGGCTAGGCGCTGCATTTCATCAAGAAGTCATAGAAAATGATAGACCAGTAGAAAAACCAATATTCTTTATCTCTAGGCAAGTGAAGGACACAGAGAAAAGATATGTCGCCAGTCAAATGGAATGCCTACCTCTAGTATGGGCCTTAGAAAATCTCCATTACTATCTAGAAGTTACTAAATTTGTGGTTATTTTGGATTGCAATGCTTTTTAAACCCTGATTAACATGAAGACTCCCAGCAGGCACATGTTAAGATGGCAAATAGCTATCCAACAGTACAGAGGACAAATGATAATAGTACATCAAGCTGGGAACAAACACCAGAATGCTGACAGTCTGGGTAGGAATTCTCTAGCCAATGACCCAAGTAACCCTGCTTATGACCCAGAGGATAATGATATCTTCCCTATACTTAACATCATTCAAGTGTCATAGTCTTAACCAAGGATGACCATATCAAATACATTCTGGCTGAATGCCATGATAAGTGCTCATCTGGTCATTTATCTGCTGATAGAACCTTAGATAAGGTTAAAAAAACTGCTTGGTGTATTAATTGGAGAGACTCCACCATCCAGTATGTTACTTTTTGTAAAACTTGTCAGAAGTCCAACAGGACCACTGGGAAAAGGTTTGGGCTACTACAAAAGATTACCAAACCCAAGAAAAGATGGGAGATCATCAACATGGAATTTGTAACTGGACTACAACCAGGAGGAGCCTATTCCTACAACTCAGTCCTAGTCATTGTGGATAGGTTCTCCAAGAAAGCAAAGTTTCTACCTAATCACAAGGAAGACACTGCTATGGAAGTTGCCCTATTATTTTGGAACAGACTCATTGCTGATTTTGGAGTTCCCAATATCATTATCAGTGACAGAGATCCTAAATTTACCTCTGAGTTCTGGAGAAATCTTCATGAAATGCTGGGAACCACCTCAGCTTTCTCTACAGCTTATCACCCCCAGACAGATGGATTAGCTGAAAGGATGATCCAGACCCTGGAAGGCATGCTCAGGGGATTCTGCTGCTTTGGTCTAGAATATAAGAATACTGATGGGGACTGTCTTGACTGGGTCAGCCTCTTGCCTGCTCTAGAAATTGCTTACAACAGCAGCAAACATTCTACCACCAAGGAAGCCCCCTATGTACTGGAGAGAGGGTGGATTCCTAAATTAACCAAGCATCACCTGAATCAGCAGCTAACCAATATCCACCCCACGTCACTTGAATTCAAGAATATGATAGATACAGCCAACAAATACGCTGCAAAATGCATTCAAGAAGCTGTTGAGTACAACCAAAAGAGATGGGACAAAACCCATAAAGAACCTGACTTCAAGGTTGGTGATCAAGTCTTAGTTTCTACCACCAATTTCACTAACTTAGCTGAAAACAAGAAACTCAGACCTGCATTTGTTCAACCATTCACCATTAAGAAACTCCATGGAAAGAATTCTATGGAAGTAATTCTCAGTGATTAAATTTCCAGAAAGCACCCAGTCTTCCCAGTAAGCCTTTTCAAACACTACCATCCTCAAGAAGGAGAACACCCTCTGTCACCAGCAATTCCTATTGCAGATGAAGCTGAGAAAGACAAAGGAAAAATGAGCAAAATCCTTAAAGACAAGAAAGAAAGGATAAATGGTAAAGATGTCAGACTCTATCTAGTCAGATACAAAGGATAATCTTCTGACAAAGATGAATTGTTACCTGAAAACAACATTCCAGATGGACCTATCCACTTAAGAAATTACAGAGCCAATAAAATACATTGAGCCCCAAATTTTTTTTTTCAGATATAGACATATCTTGGAGTGGGGGAATGTCAGCTTGCTACTTGGAAATAGCAACCTGTCAAAGCAGATTTAAAACAGAAATAAAATAATAAAATTAGAACAAGTGAGAAATCCATGAATATTATTACATAAATGGATGACCCACCCAAAATTGAGTAGGGTCACTCACTGACCCCACCCTTGAATTCTAACTCCTTACATTTTTTGATAATTATTAAACAAAATGACCAACAGACCACGAAACCACCATGGCACCTTTTGGCCATTTTAACATTTCACACATTGTGCCATGTATAGGTTTCACACCTAAAATTCAGTCAGAATTGAGGTGTTGTGTATATTTTAGGAGTTATAGGGGGATTTGTGTTGTGGCACAATTCCTGTGCGCAGCCCCACATTCATACAGTAAGAGTACACACGCCTGAAACTCAATATTTAGGCGCATGTCAAAAGGCCCGCATGAAAAATGACTGACCAGCCGCAGGCAACTGATTCCCGCATGCAGCTGTCAAGCCTGCGCAAGTCAACAAAATTGTACTCAGCCTGGCAGCCAGGTACCGCAGGAACAGGCTACAACCTGCATGCATAAATCATGTATATGTAACAAATTGAATGCTGAGGGAGGGATGTCTGAAACCTAAGAATGTTGAATAAAAAATATGAAAATCAAAATATAAAGCAAATAAATTGTGGGAAACAATAATGAAGGTTGTCACGTAAATGAGATTGCCAAATCTTTATGAACCATGAAACACAACAAGGAGTTAACCTAAAAATTCTTAAAAATTCCCAACATGTGCAGAAGATGCCGTAGAATCTACTAGAACCCACTTTCACCCATTTAACTCAAAATAAGTTGATACAAAATGAGGAAACGTGTCAGAATCATAAAAATAACAAATTAACACTTAAACACCTTCTGAAAATTATTTCACAAAGAAATATGACATAGAAAAGGCTAGCAGATTGACAGCACCAGAACTACGTGCCAAACTAGCCCTGACAGCCTGCTAGCCTCAGCATCCAAGCACAACCCTCTCTACGTGCCCTGAGAAGGTCTTATTACCCAAAAAGGTATATAAACAATCCTTTTTTTAAGTGATTTAATCCGGAGTAATTTTTAAGTATCAATCCAGACCCCTTGCCATCCGTGATCAAGTGTTTATTCAAGATAAAAAAGTGATATATGGTTATAGTCTGATAGTATTATTAATAATTCTGGCCCCAACATTGATTCCGTGAAGAATATCAGCAAATAACCCCAATAATTGTCCTGAGACCCTTTCATACGGTGAATCTCTGCAAGCTTCCTGGAGTAAGTACTTAAACTAGTCAGTTTTCTCCTCCTTGCAACCAAGGCATAAGTGCTGTAAGACAGCCAGTTCACCCATCCCCTTGAGTTAGTCTTTTGTGAGCAATCATTTAAGACCTCATTATACCAAGGTCATTACAAGGTTCAAAAGAGCACCTTGAAGAGAGGATGTTATCCAATAAAGATCCCCAGTTTGCACAAACTGTGGCCCCTCTTGAAAAATATATATTTAAACAAATTTAATCCAACCAAACCAACCAAACTTTTCACTTGCAACCAATTTTTTAAGCATTTTACAGTAATTTCCTTGGAATTATTATTCCAACACCAATATCACTTTCTGTAGATAAAGGACGGCAAAATTCCTGGAATCAGGAAGCTGACACCCATAAAACTGCAACCATAAGGCATGAATATTATAGCCCCAGTCCAACTCCTGAAGTGGAAGAAGCCCTTAAGCCCCTGCCCCCTTTAACAGAATGGCCTACATTCTCAGGAGAAGGATATTAAAAAAATATTGGCTTCATTAAATTCATTGACCATACTCTTGCTTCATATGAACTCCCATATACTATAGAACTAGTTAGGTTGCCCAGACTATTTGAAGGAGTATCCTTAAATTTATAAATTAACTAGAGAGAAGAAGTAGGATCTCAATCATGAAATTATTGGAAAGGACTGATTAAAGAGCAGTTTGGTACCAGAATTCGGAAAAGGAAGATTATGAAGACCTTTGAAAATTCCTTGTTTCATCCTTCAAAGGATAAACCTCATAAATGGTGTATAGAAAAAAAGGAAAAGCTTAGATTGATTCTAACATGATGCTGAAAAATAGGAGATTAATGAAAGTGTCAGCCTGCTACTTAGCACAGAGCAACCTGACAAAGCAACAACAATAATAATATTAACAAAAATAAAAAGAACAAAAAATAAATAAATAAATAAAATTATTATAAAATGAAGGAGTAGTAAATCCATAAATATTATTGCAGAAATGGATTTCCCACCCAAAATAAGGTAGGTTCACTCACTGACCCCACCCTTGAATTCTTACTCCTTATATTTTTTAATTAATTTAATATAAAATGGTAAATGACCACGGCACCAGTATGACACCTTTTGGCCATTTTAATATTTCAAATGATATGTCATGTATAGGTTTCACACCTAAATTTCAGTTGAAATCCAGGTGTTGTGTGTAGTTTAGGAGTTACACGAGGAATTGTGTTTTGTCACAATTCCTGCACGCAGCCCCGCGTCCCTACAGCGCTGGTCTCCCGCGTATGCAAACTCCCAAACGCAGCCCTGCGTCCCTACAGCGCTGGACTCCCGCGTACGCCAACTCCCGCACGCAGCCCCGCGTCCCTACAGCTCTGAAATCCCGCGCAGTTGATCCCTCCCGCGTGCAATTAATCCCGTGACCTAGTCACGCGCGCAGCGGATCAGTCCCCCACGCGCATCTGAGCAGCGTATCAGTCCCTGCGCGCATCTGAATAGACTGATCCCCGCGCCTAGCCTGCAGTGATCAGTCTGACAGCCAGGTACCCCTCAGAGGAGCTACAACATATTAGGATCTACACTACATATGTAAAGCTACCACACAAGCATAGATCATAGTTTAAAAACCTTAAATGTCAATTGAAATCAGTTATTAACTAATTTTTAGTACTTTTTATTAATTAAACAAAGATCCAGACTAACCACGACATGAGCTGATCAGAACCTTCAAAGACCACAAAACTACACAAGGAGTGGTGGTAAATATTATTACAAATTACATACAGGATCAGAAGATGATGGAGAATCAATAAAAATCCACGTCTGCCCACTTTGGACCAGTACTTACAGTACAAATTGAGGATCAGTGCAGTATCAGCAAAATGACTAATCTATTGATTAACAGATCCTGCAGCTAAAAAAGATCTGTTCCTTGACAGATCTAAGGCCAGCAGGCTAACAGCTCCTTCAGGACGTGCCAATTTTGCCCTGACTGCCCCCCTAGCCTCAGCCCATGGCTAATACCCCTTCTAGAGGCCCTCAAGCACCCAAAAAGGAATATTTAAACAGGCTCTTTTTGCCTTTTTGTTCCAATAATCCATCAGTTATCAGCAATATTATTATTATCAATCAGACATTGTGTCATTGTCAGTCAAGTGCTTATCAAGAAGAAAGCAAGTGATTTATGATCTAGTCTGAAGTATTGTTATTATTATTTTCTAAATAACTATCAACAACCAGAAGTTTGAACCAGCCACCAACCCCATCTGTTCTGAAGCTTCTTACCTGAATCTTTTCAGGATTTCTGTGGATTACTTCCCGAGTAAGTTTTTCCCTTCCTGCTCTGGGTTTGTGTGCTGTTTTGCCCGCCCAAATTAGTGGATAAGGCCTTAGAAGGCACCCATCTTGATTCCAAGGTTATAAACTGCCTAAGGAGGCCCCTTGAGGAGAGGTTGCCAAGTCTGTAAAGACCCCCAGTAGTATATTACTGTGGCCCCTCTTTTTATATTATATTTAAAATATTTATAACCAAACCAATTAAACCTTGCACTTGCTCTTACCATACCATTATTGGAGCTGTAAAGTGTTTATTCTTTGGAATATTATTGCTCCAAATTCTTTTATCACTCTCTGTAGCTAAAGGACTGAAAGGTTCCTGGTATCAGAGAGCTGACAACTGGGGGTCTGGCTGGGAAATATCCTTAATAATTAATTGTTTAATTAATTATCTCCTGGACCAGTTATTTATATTTAAAAAAATTATATATATATAAGTAGAAATACTTATTATTTTTCTTTATCTTTTGATTTATCCAGTGGATTTAAAAACCAACGGAAAATTGATCAATTATTATTTGAATCTTCTTAAACAGAAAAAAGAAGAAAAATTACATAACTTTGTGCCTTTTGTTATAACTCCTGAACAAGAACAAGAGAGACTTCTTTATTATAGACAACAAATCTTAAAAGAAAAGGAACAAGAGTTTGAAGGAATTATTAATTTTAACTCCTTGTTAAGACAGCACAAAGAGTGGAAAATTTATCAAAGAAAGCTTTCTGATTTTAAGAGAAGGTATCCAAATTATTAAAGTGAGCTTTAATCTCCTTTTTATTATTTTTTTTATAAAAAAAAAATCATAAAAAACTCGAAAAGTTTAAAAAAAAATTATTACAAAAATAAATAAATATTTAACTTATATTTTTTATTTTATCCTTTCTAGTGGACTTTGTTTTTGGTGATCTTATTGACCAAGACCTTCAGAGGACGTCCCAGACTGTGGACCCTTGGACTTGTCCCAAGATTTGATTGGAAACCACTCAGATCCCATTGGAATACCCTCCAAGGACGGTCCTGACCCCAACAAGGACTTAGTACCTTTAAACCTTCATATAAGTAAGTCATATATTTTTTAAAAAAAATATAAAAACCAAAAATACTCGAAAAAATTTTTTTTTTGATTTTTTTTACAAAGTTTCGAAAAAAGAATTACATAATTTGTAACATGCATCAAAACAGACGCAACACCCACGCCAGTGGACGCGCCCCGTCATATGGATCTTTGCCCGGAGGAACCCGCGCGCGCAAGGACGCCAGTTGCGAACGCGATGCGGATTGAGCCAGTGATTGCTCCAATCCAAGCAACAATGATGACAACCGCGGCCGCCGACTTGACCAACTCACTGTTGGAGAGCCGTCCCTTGTCCAAAGTGATATCCCAGGAGGGTACCGTTCCACCTACGCCACCCCAGCCGGACTCCTCCAAGGAGGAAAAAATAAAGGTATTGGTGAAAGAACACGTGGGTCATTGGGAACTTTTCAAACAGGCTCAGACCCAGGAAGACCAGAAAGGTATGAGAAAAGCCATATCTTTGGCAAAGAAGACTCAAATAACCCTCCAAAAATTGATTCCCAAGAAAGAAGTAGAAGTTTAAGAGCAGAATTGGAATCCTTGGGACCAATTAGTTTCCTTCAGAGGAAACAAAAACAAAAGGAAGAAGAGATCTCTAGCCCATCAGAAATTAAAGAGTCCCAAAGATTGGGACAATATATTATCTTTGGCAAGAAAATGGAAGAAAGTGTACCACAATTAGATTTAGAAACTTTCAACTTGTTTTCCATAAATGTTTCTCATAACTTTGATATCATTGGCAAATGTTTTGAAAAAGTATATGAGCAATTGGATAAAGTAAATACCAATTTTGGTAAAGTCATGCAATCCCAATCCAACTTGGTCAAAATCAATGAGTTAGAAGTAAAACAAATAAGAGACAGAATCAGCTTGAGTAAGGGAGAACTAATGAATTACCTAGAAAACAATACTTAAGCCATCCAAGAAGAAATTCTTCTATCTATTGAACAAATCAAATAAGGTATTAATAAGACAGACCACACTTCACCTACTCATATTATTAATAAAATTGATTCATTAAGTAACAAACTTGACCTGGAATTAGGTATGATTAAGAATGATCTCAGAGATCTAAAAGTAAACTTAACTCAACCCATTGCAGACTCTGATGAAATCAGACCTTCCAGGTACCACAGTACTCCTCAATTACCTTTTAGACCAAGACCAACCAAGCATGAATCTTTCAGGCCTAGTCCCACTCCTGAAGTAGAACAAGCATTAAAATTACTTCCCCCTATCACTGAATGGCCTAAATTCTCAGGAGAAGGAGAATACAATCATGTCAGTTTTATTAATTTTATTGACTATACTCTGGCCTCTTATGAACTTCCTGATAACATAGCCGTAGTAAGACTACCTAGACTGTTTGAAGGAGTAGCACTTGACTGGTTCATCAATAAGAGAGAAGAGGTAGGATCTTTATCATGGAATTCGTGGAAAGACTTGATTAAGGAACAATTTGGTACCAGAATTTGGAAAAGAAAAATGATGAAGACTTTCAAAACTTCTTTGTTTGATCCATCTAAGGACAAACCTCACAAATGTTGCCTTGACCAGAAGAGAAGACTAGACTGCTTCTATCCAAATGCTGATAAAGAAGAAGTCAATGAAAGACTCCTCAACCTATGTCCAGGACAACTTAACCATAGCGTAAGATGCAGAATGCCCATGAACTCTGACCTTTCCACTCTCATAGGAGTATTAGAAGAAACTATTGACATGAATGGCTTAGACAAAAAGGTTAACAAACCCCAAGAACCAACTACTAGGAATAAGGAAGAATATAATAACAAGAATAAAGAACCTCTCCCTACCAACTCAGAAGACAAGAATACTTTGGTAACCAAAGAAAAGACATGTTGGAATTGCAACCAAACAGGGCATGTAAGACCTGACTGTCCTTTACCCAGGAGGTAGATTAATCTTATTGAAGGGGAAGAAGATGACACTAATCCTGACCCCCAACTAGATGACACTGATGGTTCCATCTCTGAGTGTGACTTAATGATCACTAATCCCATTAATGTCATCAAAGGTAACATAGAATCTTCCATAGATATTAACCCTGTTAATGAAGATAGCAATTTGCCTCAACAGTGGACACCCAACATGAAAATCCAACATGTTTCTGAAGCCAAGACCTTAACCCTTAAACCTTCTATTGGAAAAGTTTACACCAGTGGTAAAACTTGTTATGCCACTACCTTGATACAAGGTTCTCCCGTAAAATTACTTCTAGACAGTGGAGCCTTCTGCTCTTGTGTTGGAACTGACTACTTAGATAAACAGGATTCCAACTGGAAGAAAAACTTACTACCAGTACCTCAAGCTAAGTTCAGAAGCTTTAACTCACCTCTTAATGCTTTTGGAGTATGGCCAACAGAAATCATACTTCCCCACTCTAAAGGATCAATCAAGATAAAGATTGAATTTTTAGTACTTCAAAATGGAGTATGTGATTATTTTATTGTAGGAAATGATTTTCTTTTCCTGTATGGGATAGATGTCTTCCAGAGTGAAGGGAGATATTTCACTATAGGAGGAGATTGGAACAAGAAGTTCCAAATATGCCATGTAAATGCTAAAGCTACTGATTCCACTTATGAGAGACACTTAGAAACTTTTAACCAGGAATACTTTTCCCAAGCTGCCCTGAATTCCCAGCTTAGTGAAGACCATAGAAGAGATATTCTCCAAGCATTCTTTGAGATCCGGAATGCTTTTTGCACTAAAGACCATCCCATTGGTAATATTAAAGGTCATGATATGGTCTTAACTTTGACTATTAAGCCTCCTTACCCTCCTAACCTCAGAAGACCAGCTTACCCTTCTAGTCCAAAATCTAGGACAGCTCTAGAATGCCACATCCAAGAAAGAGTGGACTTACAAGTCTTAAGGAAAGTAGGGCATAATGAGCAAGTAGACGTAACTACACCTGTGATAATAGCCTGGCACAATGATAAGTCTAGGATGGTTGGAGACTTTAGAATGCTCAACAACTACATCCAAGCTGACTATTATCCTATCCCAAGGATTGACCATGCTCTACATAATCTTTCTAAAGCTAAGTTCATTACCACTATGGACATGTTGAAAGGCTTCCACCAAATACCCATCAGTCTGGATAGTAGGAAATTCATTAGAATCATATGTCATTTAGGAATATATGAGTATCTCAGAATGCCCTTTGGTATTAAAAATTCTCCTTCCCACTTCCAAAGAATGATGGATACCGTCTTAGGAATGTTCATCAGGCAAGGTTGGATGATGTTTTACATAGATGATGTTATCATTTATTCAGACTATTGGGATACTCACATGGATCAAGTAAGGCTAGTACTTAAAACCATCTCCACAGTAGGATTAAAAGTATCTATGAAAAAGTGCAACTTTGGATATGGAGAACTTAAAGCTCTAGGACATATTGTTTCTGGACTCACTTTAACTGCTGACCAAAGTAAGATAGCAGCAGTAATGAACAGACCTATGCCCCAGAACAAAACTGAACTCTTATCCTTTATAAGCTTCTGCAGCTACTACAGGAAGTACATACCTAAATTTGCTAACCTTACCAAGGCTTTATATGAGATCTGCAACAACAACACTTTGTTCAAAATGACTCATGAAAGATTGAAGAATTATGAGGAACTCAAAGTAGCTATGACTACTGCCCCAGTGTTGATACAACCAGATTATTCTAAACCTTTCAAACTTTACATAGATCCCAGCATGGAAGGATTAGGAGCTGCATTACACCAAGAAGTAATAGAAGAGGATAAACCAGTAGAGAAACCTATACTCTTCATATCTAGACAATTCAAAGATACTGAGAAGAGATATGGTGCCAGCCAAATGGAATGCCTTGCTCTAGTATGGGAATTAGAAAAACTCCACTATTATTTGGAAGGTACTAATTTTGTGGTGATCACTGATTGCAATGCTGTTAGAACTCTCATGAACATGAAAACTCCTAGCAGGCACATGTTAAGATGGCAGATAGCCATACAACAGTAAAGAGGTCAGAGGACTATAGTCCACCAAGCTGGAGTTAAACATCAGAATGCTGACAGTCTTAGCAGAAATGCTCTACCAAATGATACTAGCAATCCTGCTCATGACCCAGAAGATCATGATATATTTCCTATACTAAACATTAACCTGTTTAATCTTGAAGCTCCCATCATAGGAATTCACATATGTGAACTAGATGAATCACTGTTCAGCTCCATCAGAGAAGCATACAACTCTGACCTGAAGACTTTTATTAACATCATAGAAAGTGCTTCACCTCCATCTGAACTCGTCAACAGTTTACCTGAACCCCTGCTGAGATCCTATAAAGAAGGAAGATTCACACTGTGGGATGGCCTAGTATATTACCTTCATAAAAACTCTAGTGTTATAGTCTTAACCAAAACAGAGCATATCAAACTTGTTTTAGCTGAATGTCATGATAATTGCTCTTCGGGTCACCTGTCTACTGATAGAACCCTAGATAAAGTAAAGCAGACTTCCTGGTGGACCAACTGGAGAGACTCCACTATCAAGTATGTTTCAAGTTGTGAAATCTGCCAGAAGTCCAACAGGACCACTGGGAAAAGATTTGGACTACTCCAAAAGATTGCTGAGCCCAGGAAAAGATCGGAAGTTATCAACATGGACTTTGTAATGGGACTGCCCCCTGGAGGAGCTCACTCTTACAACTCAGTCCTGGTTATTGTAGACAGATTTTCTAAGAAAGCCAAGTTTCTACCTAACCATAAGGAAGACACAGCTATGGAAGTAGCCTTACTCTTCTGGAACAGACTAATTGCTGATGTAGGAATTCCTAAGATTATTATCAGTGATAGAGACCCCAAATTCATGTCTGAATTCTGGATAAACCTCCATGATATGTTAGGAACTACCTTGGACTTTTCTACGGCTTATCACCCTCAGACAGATGGATTAGCTGAAAGAATGATCCAGACTCTAGAGGACATGCTCAGAAGGTTCTGTTGCTTTTGGATGGAGTACAAGAATACAGATGGATACTTCCATGACTGGGTTAGCCTTTTACCTGCACTAGAAATGGCCTATAACAGTAGTAAACACTCTACTACCAAAGAGGCTCCTTACATACTGGAAAGAGGATGGATCCCCAAATTACCCAAGGATAACCTCAATCAGGGGTTAACTAATATCCATCCAACATCACTGGACTTCAAAAACATGATAGATATGGCAAATAAGCACGCTTCTAAGTGTGTACAAGATGCTGTTGAATACAACCAACAGAGGTGGGATAAAACTCACAAAGAACCTTATTTCAGAATAGGAGATCAAGTTCTAATTTCAACCACCAATTTCAATAACTTGGCTGGGAACAGAAAACTCATACCAGCCTTTGTTGGGCCTTTCACTATCAAGAAACTCCATGGTAAGAATGCCATAGAAGTCATCCTTAGTAATGAACTCTCTAGGAAACACCCAGTCTTCCCAGTTTGCCTTGTCAAACACTACCATCCCAGAGAAGGTTAAAAGACCCCTTCACCTGAGGTACCAGTCTTAGAGGAGCCTGAGAAGGACAAAGGAAAAGTTAGTAAAATCCTTAAAGATAAAAAAGAAAGGATTCAAGGAAAAGATGTTAGACTTTACTTAGTAAGATACAAAGGAGAATCAGCTGATAAAGATGAATGGCTACCTGAAAACAACATTCCAGATGGACCTCTACACCTGAGAAACTACAGAGCCAGTAAAAGACACTGAGCCCCAAAAATTTTTTTTTCAGATATAGTTATATTGTGGAGTGGGGGAATGTCAGCCTGCTACTTAGCACAGAGCAACCTGACAAAGCAACAACAATAATAATATTAACAAAAATAAAAAGAACAAAAAATAAATAAATAAATGAAATTATTATAAAATGAAGGAGTAGGAAATCCATAAATATTATTGCAAAAATTGATTCCCCACCCAAAATAAGGTAGGGTCACTCACTGACCCCACCCTTGAATTCTTACTCCTTATATTTTTTAATTTATTTAATATAAAATAGTAAATGACCACGGCAACAGTATGACACCTTTTGGCCATTTTAATATTTCACATGATATGTCATGTATAGGTTTCACACCTAAATTTCAGTTGAAATCCAGGTGTTGTGTTTAGTTTAAGAGTTACACAAGGAATTGTGTTTTGTCACAATTCCCGCACGCAGCCCCGCGTCACTACAGCGCTGGTCTCCCGCGTACGAAAACTCCTGCACGCAGCCCCGCATCCCTACAGCGCTGGACTCCCGCGTACGCCAACTCCCGCACGCAGCCCCGCGTCCCTACAGCGCTGAACTCCCGCGCAACTGAACTCCCGCGCAGTTGATCCCTTCCGCGTGCAATTAATCCCGTGACCTAGTCACGCGCGCAGCGGATCAGTCCCCCGCGGGCATCTGAGCAGCGGATCAGTCCCTGCGCGCATCTGAATAGACTGATCCCCGCGCCTAGCCTGCAGTGATCAGTCTGACAGCCAGGTACCGCTCAGAGGAGCTACAACATAGTAGGATCTACACTACATATGTGAAGCTACCACACAAGCATAGATTGTAGTTTAAAAACCTTAAAAGTCAATTAAAATTAGTTATTAACTAATTTTTAGTATTTTTTATTAATTAAATAAAGATCCAGACTCACCACGACTTGAGCTGATCAGAACCTTCAAAGACCACAAAACTACACAATGAGTGGTGGTAAAAATTATTACAAATTACATACAGGATCAGCAGATGATGGAGAATCAATAAACATCCACGTCTACTCACTTTGGACCAGTACTTACAGTACAAATTGAGGATCAGTGCAGTATCAGCAAAATGACTAATCTATTGATTAACAGATCCTGCAGCTAAAAAAGAGCTGTTCCTTGACAGATCTAAGGCCAGAAGGCTAACAGCTCCTTCAGGACGTGCCAATTTTGCCCTGACTGCCCCCCTAGCCTCAGCCCATGGCTAATACCCCTTCTAGAGGCCCTCAAGCACCCAAAAAGGAATATTTAAACAGGCTCTTTTTGCCCTTTTGTTCCAATCATCCATCAGTTATCAGAAATATTATTATTATCAATCAGACATTTTGTCATTGTTATTCAAGTGCTTATCAAGAAGAAAGCAAGTGATTTATGATCTAGTCTGAAGTATTATTATTATTATTTTCTAAATAACTATCAACAACCAGAAGTTTGAACCAGCCACCAACCCCATCTGTTCTGAAGCTTCTTACCTGAATCTTTGCAGGATTTCTGTGGATTACTTCCCGAGTAAGTTTTTCCCTTCCTGCTCTGGGTTTGTGTGCTGTTTTGCCCGCCCAAATTAGTGGATAAGGCCTTAGAAGGCACCCATCTTCATTCCAAGGTTATAAACTGCCTACGGAGGCCCCTTGAGGAGAGGTTGCCAAGTCTGTAAAGACCCCCATTAGTATATTACTGTGGCCCCTCTTTTTATATTATATTTGAAATATTTATAAACAAACCAATTAAAACTTGCACTTGCTCTTACCATACCATTATTGGAGCTGTAAAGTGTTTATTCTTTGGAATATTATTGCTCCAAATTCTTTTATCACTCTCTGTAGCTAAAGGACTGCAGGGTTCCTGGTATCAGAGATCTGACAGAAAGAATCCTTAACTTTTCTCCTGGACACCTTAACCACAGTTTACAATTTAGAATTCCTTCGGATTCTTACCTCTATAATATCATTGGTATATTTGAGGAAACTATTGATATGAATTTTCTTGAAAGAAGGACTTAAAAACCAAAGGACTTAAGAACCAAGAATAAAGATGAATAAAACACTAAAACAAAGTATTCTTTTACCCTCAACCTGGAATTCAAGAAGACTCCAGAAACCAAGGAAGACTTATTCTGGAACTGTAACCGGAGAGGGAATGTAAGACCTGATTGTACTTAACCCAGGATAAGGATTAATCCTATTGAACAAGAAGAGTATGACAATAATCCTTATCCTCAACTTCACTGCACTGATGGTTCAATATCTGAGAGTGAAATCATTATTACTAACCCCATCAATGTCATTGAAGGAAATATAGAATCCTCAATGAGTATAAACTCTGTCCATGAAGATTGTAACCTTCCCCAACAATGGAATCCCAAAATGAAGATTCAACCTGTTTCTGAAGCTAAAAACTTAACTCTCAAACCTTCTGCTGCCAAAGGTTACACTTCTGGTAAAACTTGCTATGCTGCTTTTCAAATCCAAGGTTCTCCAGTTAAGCTGCTCCTAGATACTGAAGCCTTTTGCTCTTGTGTTGGATCATCTAATTTGGAAAAACAGGATCCAAATTGAAAACAAACCTGCTACCATTACCACAAGCTAAGTTCAGCAGTTGCAATTCATCCTTAAGTTCTTTTGGAGTATTGACAACAACTGAATTACCATTGAAATATCATTCAAAACACTCAATATAATGATGTTAACTCAAAACACTCAACATAATGATGTTCAAAATGTGATAAACCTTTATATTAATAGAACTTTTTAGCTGCATCAGAATTACAATCTATATGAAACCCAATAATGAAATGAAGTCAAATTCTATCAAAATCTAGAATAAATTTGCAGTTCATCTTTGAGATGATCAACCCAACAAGAGGCTTTTTTAGAAATCAAGGAACGTGGTTTTGCTATAATGGGCGGGATTGGAATCATTTCTCCTTCAAGTACTAATAGAACCCAGTGGTTCTTTTTTTACAAAGGAAATGAAAATTGGATCTGATTGATTCATAAAAACATTTTTCATTGGAGTATAAGTATCACATGACTCCAATTAAATGAAACATATAGGTTTGGAATATGTGTCTGCTATGATTTGACCCATGTCCAATCTAGCCAGCCATTTTGAGGAGGGAATCTTTTCATTGATGCATTAAACATCAAGTCTTTGTTTAATCTTTCTAAACTTCTTTGCACCACCAAGCATCTTAATGTAGCATGCTTTATGTTTCTCTAATGTTTCAATTCTTTCCTTCCTAACTTTAAACCAACCATGTTTTTCATAACCAAGAGATTTAGCAATGACTCTAAATCCGCAATTCCCATCTCCAATTGGATCCTAAACCTCACCCAAGAACTCATGGAATTTCTTGGGCATTTGATTGAGTTATTTCAAGTTTGTTTCCTATCATTAAAACTAAATTAGTATTCATTTGTTTAATTGGATCAATGAAATGAAAACTCACCAAAGATGAGCTTCTGGTTGAGCTTTTCCGCACGTTCTCTTCCTCTGGAGAGGATTCTGATTCCAAATTAAGTGATCCCAATTCAATTTCAGTCTCTTCCTCTGAACTATGAAATTAAGATTCAGATTCTGCTGACTTTGACTAACAATTCATCATTACTTAGTAACTAAGTTCATTAAACCAAAAAAATGCACATATCTCAAAAGAAAAGACTTAAAATCTTTTGTCTTTCCTTGTTTGGAGCCCTTCTAGTTCTTTTTTCCCCATTGAGTTTTTTTCAACAAGCTCAAACTGAAATTGTTCTTGCCGCATATCTGTCAATTTTGGCCAGCCCCTACTTGATTTTCAGACTTTAGGTTCAAGTCTTGGCTTCAATTAATATTTTGTAATCTTCTGAATAATATACTTCAATAGGCTGTTTTGCCCATGATCTTTATATTCCATTATCATTGCATTGACGTTTTAACGTAACTGAGTAATGCTTAGCTTTTGATCAAAATGGCTCTGGAAAAATTCAAAAGGATCAACCATTAGTGAATTAGTTAATCAAAAAGCATTAATCACATAGTGATTTAAATAATCTAAATTAAGCCAACTTACAGAACTAGAACTGCAAGGGTCATAGTCCAACCTCCACTGAGGATGAAAATCTTCAGGTACCACAGATCCTCTGAATGCTAGACAGTCACCTATTTGGTGGGAACAGGGAAAACCCATAGTCTTGAAATATGAAATGGTGCAGACTTTGCCATCATGATCACGTTTGAACTTCTGAAATTGTTCCCTAAAAAGATGGATTTCTTCTAAAGACAATTTTAACCCAATGGTAACAGTTCAGGGGGAAGAAATGTCCCTAACTTAATTTTAGGGTAATAAAGTGATGCATGAACTGAATTAATTTGATTCAAAACTGTTCCATCAAGGCTTTTCCAAACATCCAACAGGTTTCCCAAAGAGTTTTGAAGGAATTGTTTGAGAGTTGCATGGGCCCCTGCAACCCAAAAAAGTGTTTTTTCCAAAATCTGGGTTTATACATGTCCACTCTGTTACAAACATCTCTTTAATAGGGAAAATTTTATTTTCCATTTACTTGATTACATCCTCATAGTTTTTCAAGAAACACTATACAAGTCAAAAGGTCAGAACACAAAGCTAGGAAGAATAAGAAAAAGTAATTTGGATCTACTCTGAGTTCTGCCTCATTGACCTCTGCCTCCTCCTTGGTCTTTGAGGCCCAATACTTTGCCCACAGATTCATAATGCTTTTTCATCCTTCAAAGTCATTAACAAAGTGCACTTTACAGTTTGCTTGTATGTTTTTAGACAAGTGCCAAGTGCAACATTGTCAGCCTCCTGGATGCCAAGACCCTTGCTATCCTTTAGCTACCATAGGTGATAGAATAAATAATAAATATATTATTCAATAAATGCAGCAAAAATCCATAAAATATTTGGATTAAGATTATTAAAGGTTAATTGGTTTGGTTTTGGTTTATTTTTATAAATCAATAGGAATAAATTGATTATCAAATATTTTTATAGAGGGGGAACAATTGTATTGGAAATCTTTAACACCTCTCTTCAGGGATTTCAGTATGAAAACACGCAGTCCTGGTTACTTTGGGTACTTTAGTTTAAAGGATATTTTACTCAAAGATAATATGTATATAAAATACATGGTGGAGTGGCAGGGCTGTCAGCTTGCTACTTGGACAGAGAAACCTGTCAAGGCAGATTTAAAAGAGAAATAAAATAAAAAAACTAAAAGGAGAGAGAAATCCATGAATATTATTACAGAAATGGATTCCCCACCCAAAATTGAGTAGGGTCACTCACTGACCCCACCCTTGAATTCTAACTCCTTACATTTTTTAATAATTATTAAATAAAATGACCAACATACCACAACACCACCATGGCACCTTTTGGCCACTTTAACACTTCACACATTGTGCCATGTATAGGTTTCACACCTAAAATTCAGTCAGAATTGAGGTGTTGTGTATATTTTAGGAGTTACAGGCAGATTTGTGTTGTGTCACAATTCCCGCGCGCAGCCCCTCATTCATACGGTAAGGGTACACGCGCCTGACACTCACTATGTAGGCGCATGTCAAAAGGCCCGCATGCAAAATGCCTGACCAGCCGCAGGCAACAGATTCCCGCACGCAGCTGTCAAGCCTGCTCGGGTCAACCAAATTGTACTAAGCCTGACAGCCAGGTACTGCAGGAACAGGCTACAATCTGCATGCATACATCATGTATATGTAAAACCTCCACCGCCGAACAGAGGGATGTCTGAAACCTAAGAATATTGAATAAAAAATATGAAAATCAAAATATAAAGCAAATAAATTGTGGGAAACAATAATGAAGGTTGTCAGGTAAATGAGATTGCCAAATCTTTATGAACCACGTAACACAACAAGGAGTTAACCTAAAAATTATTAAAAATTCCCAACATGTGCAGAAAATGCCGTAGAATCTACTAATACCCGCTTCCACCCATTTCACTCAAAATAAGTTAATAAAAAATGAGGAGATGTGTCTGAATCATAAAAATAACAAATTAACATTTAAACACCTTCTGACAAATATTTCACAAAGAAATATGACATAGACAATGCTAGCAGATTGAAAGCACCAGAACTACGTGCCAAAATAGCCCTGACCAGCCTGCTAGCCTCAGCATCCAAGCACAACCCTCTCTACGTGTCCTGAGAAGGTCGTATTACCCAAAAAGGTATATAAACAACCCTTTTTTTAAGTGATTTAATCCAGAGTATTTTTAAGTATGAATCCAGACCCCTTTCCATCCGTGATCAAGTGTTTATTCAAGATAAAAAACTGATATATGGTTATAGTCTGATAGTATTATTAATAATTCTGGCCTCAACATTGATTCCGTGAAGAATATCAGCAAATAACCCCAATAATTGTCCTGAGACCCTTTCATACCGTGAATATCTGCAAGCTTCCTGGAGTAAGTACTTAAACTAGTAAGTTTTCTCCTCCTTGCAACCCAGGCATAAGTGCTGTAAGACAGCCAGTCCACCCATCCCCTTGAGTTAGTCTTTTGTGAGCAATCATTTAAGACCTCATTATACCAAGGTCTTTACAAGGTTCAAAAGAGCCCCTTGAAGAGAGGATGTTATCCAATAAAGATCCCCAGTTTGCACAAACTGTGGCCCCTCTTGAAAAATATATATTTAAACAAATTCAATCCAACCAAACCAACCAAACTTTGCACCTACTTTTAAACAAATTGTTCATGCATTTTACTGTAATTTTCTTGGAATTATTATTCCAACACCAACATCACTTTCTGTAGCTAAAGGACGGCAAATTTACTTGCATCAGGAAGCTTAAAAGGGCCTTTTAACGAAGCTTCCACAACAGAGAAAGTATAATAAAACTCACTTGTATTTTATTAAATCCTTTGGGTATTTGTTTGAGACATGCACTGATGGGTTAAACCTGTATACTGGGGTTATAAGGTTGTTCAGCAGTTTTAATTGATAAAAAAAGAGGTTGAGGATGGATATTATTGATCAGAATTAGCCATAAATCCCTTACTTATCTCTTATAAGTACTTGATTACCTTGGCATGGTGTCTGGATATAAATATAACTGGGTCTCTGCCCATCAATATCCTCAAAAGAGCTCTTTATGTATAGCTTTTGGAGTCCCAATATTGTCCTTCTGAGGGGTACAGGGGCTCAGAGAGACAGACACTAAGGCTAGCAGGGTAACCACGGGTAGCCTGTCACTTGTTCTTGGTGCTATAGCACGGATAGCATCTAATTTCTCAGGGTATGGGAATTATTCTACTTTATGATAGATATTAGGACGTTTGAATAACACTAATCTGTCCCATTTATGTATTATTTAATTAATTATCCTTCATAATTGTTCCCAGTAATTTAATAATTATATAAATAGAAATTTCTACGGACATCCTGATTTCAGGTGATTTCTCATTATGTATTAAATAACTGGAGTAAAGTCATGATATTGATTTTACTCCTTATTTTCGAGTTCCAGTTGATTTACTAAAATAATTACTTAAAAATATAAGTCATGGGAATTCATGTAATATTGTTACATTATTAGTTTTCTTAGTATGTCACAAAGATATTGATGTCTATTAATTTTCATAAAACTATATCAAAGTATTTTAATATATTTTTAGAAGTTTTCATTGTCTTATTTTCGACATTCTTGGTACTTTGAATTATATTTAATAAAAAATATGTATAAGGGTTATTTAAGTATTTTTATATAATTTTATGTACTTCTGGACTATCTACTATCCACAGAAACATTTATTACATATGTAGAATGTTCCCGCGTGGGCTGTAGCATGTTTAGGCGGTACCTAAGCCTCTCAGACCGCCTGTCACGCTGTCAACCTGTAGTCCCCCAGCTGCTTTCTTGTCAGAGGCCTGGGGCTGCGTACACAACCTTGACAGAGTGACAGGGCTGTATCTCAGCCGCGCGTGGGTGCATTGGCTGCCGCAGAAGCGTGCGGGAATTGTGAAAAAACACATTTCCGTCCATAACTCCTAAAATATACACAACACCTCAATTCTGACTGAATTTTAGGTGTGAAACCTATACGTGACAACATGTGTGAAATATTTAATTGACCAAAAGCTCAATAGTGGAGCCATGGTATTTTGGTCTTTCTTTCCTTAATTCTTTAAAAATATAAGGAGTTGGATTTCAAGGGTGGGGTCAGTGAGTGACCCTACCTAATTTTGGGTGGAAAATCCATTTCTGTAATGATTTTTATGGTTTCTCTACTCCTTCTTAGTTTAATTTTATTATTATTATCTTTATGTTATTTTTGTTACTTTTGCAGCTTGCTTTGCAATAGTAGCAAGGTGAAATTACTAAATGTTACTAGGAACCCATTCTAGCGAGTTTCATCAGCACTCTACCTTCTATTCAATCTTACTCTGCTCCTTGTGGCCTCTTCCAGTATTTTTTCCCCCAAGCCTACTGAGAGTAGAGTCCCCTCTGTACCAATCCCTGCTGACACCTCAGCAGCCTTTGTGACATTAAACTGATTTCTTCCCCAATAATCCCTTCTTCACCACCAACAATCTTTACTCTATTTAGACTGAATCAAATCTTGCTATTGACTTTTGGCAATTTTTGTTGGCTTTATTACCTTCTCCAACCGTGAACTTGGCTATGGAGTTTTGGCCATTATCATTTTTACCCTTATCTTTCTATAAACCCTCCTAAAAACCCCAAAATTCTATTTTCTAAGTCCCTCTTTGAAGCATCAACATTTTGCTTTGGTGCTTCAATATTTTTGCTTTGACATCTTCAATTTTTGCTTCAACGCTTTGAAACTTCAACACTTTGACACTTCAATGCTTTGATAAGCTTCTTTGAATTCTAATTTGACCCATAATTGAAGTATTTGGGTATAATATTTTTCAATCATTGTTTTCTTGACTAGGTGAAGAATCAGCTTTAGGTAACTAATTTTTTCTTAGAAATAAGAATGCCTGCAAGAGGTGCTCTCTTTTCTCACATCTCTAGCCCAGCTGTCACCTGTAGCTCCAGAGGGAGAGGAATCACTGAACCTACTGACCCTTCTACTCCCAGAGCTCATGGAACAGGTAGACCCATGTCTAACCTACCAGCACCAGTGGCTACCACTTGCACTCCTATGGATACTGGCTTATTAGATCCTATCCCCCAAGTATCTCTGTCTACTGTTCTTTCTTCTGACAATGCTAGCCTTCACAGATTTACAGGACAGTTGGCAATCCCAGGCTACCATGTTTTGGAATCTCCTGCTTATGATGCCAGCATGGTCTCAATTCCAGGAGAAGATGAAGAAGATGATGAGGATGAGGACTCAGGATTTGACTCCAGAATCTTGAGTTGTTTGGCTTCACCATCCCCAGAGGGTACTCCTAGCCACAATTCTAATGCAACAGCAATCCCTTCACCTTCCCCAGCTACTAAACTTCTTCCACCTCTCAGGGAACTTCAACTGACCATTCTCTGATGGAAATTCTGCATCAAATGACCACTGAAATGAATCATCTGTTTAAACCTGCTGACAATGGACTATCTGCTAACTTTAAGTCTCCATCTATCGATTCCCCAGACAAGTTTTATTGGCAAAACACAACCAATCTCAGACCATTCCTCCAAGCTTGTGAAACCATATTTTCTAATCATGAAAGCGTTTTTGCTAATGACAGACAGAAAGTATTTTTTACAGTCTCTTACCTTACAAAAAATTCCAGTTGATGGATCCATCCTTATCCTTCTCACATTTTTAATAATGAGCCAGATTATATACTTAACTCTTGGTTTTTGTTCACTCAGCAGCTGCATACCCTTTTTGGGGATTGCCTGGAGATCCAACGTGCTGAAAAGGATTTAACCCTCCTTAAAATGAAAGATAATGGTTATGCCACTAACTATATTACTGAATTCAAGACACTTACAACTAAGTTCTCTGGATGGAGTGATAAAACTTTCTTCTTTAATTTTAGACAGGGAATCCCAGCCAGACTAATGTACCAACTAGCTGGTTATGATGGACCTCAAGAAACCTTGCAATACTTAATGGAAATTGTCCTTAAGTATGATACTTGCTACCATGAAAGGATCCAGGAAACTTCCTTCAATTCCCATCAAACCTCAATACCTGGACCCATTTTTCCAACTCCTCCAAAGCCTCCTCAGCCCAGCCAACAAGGAAGATTCAAGGGTAAATCAAAGGCTCCCCTTACCAAGACTCCTCCAACATATTGCCCTAATCCCAATGTGGTTGAGGATGAACACCTCAAGGCTGATGAGAAGGCTAGAAGAGAAAGAGATGTTTGGTGTAACTACTGTGGAGTTACTCACAAATTTAGCCTCTGCAGAGAACATCCAGATTTCAAAACTGGTCAGAAACCCACTCCTGCCAAATCCAAACAGGGAAAAGACTAGGTGATGGAAATGTGATACTCCATGACCATCAACCCTCCAATGTTTGAGTACATACTTTGGAAGGGAAAGCATCCACTTCCCCTACTAAAGACTTAAGTTTTATTTGTTTTCTCAAGAATCAGGCCTATAGTGTACTTGTTGAATCTGTAGAAAATCAATCTTTTATTTCCAAATCTATGGTTTCAAAGTTTCCTCTTTCTTCCAAACTCTGACCACTCCTATTTTCTTATGTACCTTCAGTCCTTCTAATTCACCTTCCCAGGAAATCACTCACAGGATTTTCTTCAAATTTTCCTTACCTTCCTTTCCCAACTTAGATTGGGATTTCTTGGTTTTTGATACTCCCCAAAAAGAAGATATTATTCTAGGTATTGACTTCCTCCATTTTTGGAACCCAGAGGTGAATTGGAAACTGTGATTGATAAACCAAAGACACCAACAAAATTTGGATCATTCCCCTTCTTTTTAACTCTTTTTGGCCACTACTCACCTTCCGCCAGTGAAATTTCAGGTCACTGCTCCTGCTTCATTCTTGGAATCTATGCACTCACAAAAATTTTCCTTGAGTTCAAAAACCACTTAAATTCTCTGAAATTCTTGAAGGATATAAAGGATTATCTATCCGTTCATATATTGCATATTATTATTGCCACTTGTGACTCTGGCCCAAAGCAGACTACTGCAAAAGGTCTAGATGAGGATGAGAAAACTGATGAAATTGAAACTTTGATGGAGAGAGTCCCAGAAGCTTATCATTCCTTTTTAGAGTTTTTTTCCAAGGTCAAAGCTGATAAACTCCCTCCTCATTGTGCTTAAAATCACCATATCAAATTGGAAGTCCCTTTGCCTCCAGTTGGGCCTATCTACTCCCTCAGTCACAATGAGAAGGAGGCCCTACAAGCCTATATAGCGGAAAATATAGAGAAATGTTTCATTCACCCCAGCAATTAAAAAACTGGAGCACCTGTGCTCCTTGTGAGAAAGAAGGATTTTTTTTTTGCAATTGTGTGTTGACTATTGCAAACTTAACTCTGTTACTCAAAAGAATTAGTATCCTATTCCTCCCATGACTCACTTATTAAAATTCTTCTCTGGTTCTACCATTTTCTCCAAAATTGACCTCGGGGCTGCTTATAATCTTCTTGGAATTAAAGAAGGGGATGAACATCTTACAGCATTCAGAACTCAGTTTGGAAGTTTTGAATATTTGGTTATGCATATTTGGACTGACCAAAGCTCCTGCCTCTTTCCAATGTCTTTTTGATGACATTTTTGCACACTTTCTAACCATCTTTTTGGTGGTATACCTCAATGAAATTCTTATTTTTTCCACAAACTTAAAAGAAAATATAACTCATGTGTGTGAAGTCTTAACCAGAATTTGGAAGAACAACTTATATGCAAAAGCTTCAAAGTGTGAATTTCACGCCTCCTCAGGGGATTATTTAGGCTAAATCATCTCCAGGAATGGAATTTAAATGGACAACTCTAAGTTCAAAAAGATCTTGGATTGGCCAGCACCAACAAAAAAAAGGCCTTGCAGGAGTTTTTTGATTTTTCTAATTTTTATTGCAGCTTTATCATTGAGTATTTCAGAAATATATATCTCCTCACTGCTCTCTCTGGAACAGACCCCATCTTTCCTTTTTCCCCAGGGGCTCTGCAGAAGTTGAGGACCTCGAACTAGCCTTTACCAAGGCTCCTATTCTTGGACATTTATACTTTTCCATGCAAACATTTTTGAAGACTTGTGCTAGTGACTATGCCCTAGGGGCTGTCCTCACCCAAGTATCTGCTGATGGATCCAAACATCCAATTGCTTTTGAAAGCAGAAAATTGTTCAGTTTTGAATTTAACTATGAAATCCACAACAAAGAACTCCTTGGCATTTTATGGGCTATCAAGATCTGAAGAGCTTACTTTCTCAGTCTTTCTGCTCCTTTTGAAGTTCTCACTGATCATATTTATTTAAAATATTTTATGACCTCCAAATTCTTGACTTGTTGCCAAGCCTGTTGGGCTGATTTTCTATCCAAGTTTTACTTTACTATAGTCTACAGACCTGGAAAGCGTCCAAAGTGCCTGATTTCTTGTCAGGTTGAGACGATGTCTAGGGGTGAATGCCCTATGCAGAAAAGAATCCAGAAACTGTCAAACAACTTTTGCAACAGACTGAATTTGAATCTTCTAGAATTTTCTTTATTTCTACTAAACAGGCTGATGGAAAATTTTAAAACTTAATTCAATCCCGGATCTCCAACAAATCAACCCAACAGATTATTCAGAAGGTACATAAAAATCAATAAGTAAAGATTTATCTTATAGATCCAGGCACTGGACTTCTTATCTTCCAAAATAGAATAGAAATCCCCAAAGAAGATGAAAAACTTCAACTTTAAATACTTCAACAACAACACAAACCTCCTCTCTCTGGTCACTCTGGACAATACAAAACAATTGATCTAGTCAAAAGATACTTCCATTGGGAAAAGATGACTTCCTTTATCAAAACCTTGTGGTAGTTGATTTTTTTCAAAAATTTCTCTTTATCAAAAACAGAACTGCTATCTCCTCTGTGAAGTTGGCTTACCTGCTAATCTCTCATTTCTTGACTAAAAATGGTCTCCCAACTGAAATTTTCAGTTACAGAGGATCTTCATTTGTCTCTTCTTTTTGGAAAATTTAGGTAGAAAATTACAGATAAAAATAAATCTTTCCACATCTGATCACCCTGAGACAGATGGCCAAATGCAATGGGTAAATCAGATTGTAGAAAAAATTCTTAGGATGTATGTCAATTATCACCAAGACCACTGGGATACCTGAATCCCTCTTGCTGAATTGGCTTACAACAATTCAATTCACACTTCTACTCAGAAATCTCAATTCTTCACCATTTATTGTTGAAACCTCAACATTGACCGCCTCCATGTTGTAGAAAACCAACCTGCCAGCCACTACATAACTCAGATTCACCAGAATCAGAAACAACTAGCAGTTGAACTGGAAAAGCCAATTAAAACTTATAAGGGATATGCTGACCTAAAAAGAAGTGATTTTACTGCCTCATTTGCTGTTGGAAACAAAGTTTGGCTCTCTTCTAAAAATATCAAAACTAATCTTCCAACTTGTAAGCTTTCACAGAAGTTTTTAGGTCCCTTTTTGATTACAGAAAAGATTGGAGAAAATTTATTCAAGCTTCAACTTCCTCAACAATGGTCCACTATTGACCCTGTGTTCCACTCCTCCTTACTCAAGCCATATCATGACAACTCACTCTCTTCCAGGCACCAACCACCAACTGAACCAGTCAAAATTGATTGGGAAGAAGAATGGTAAGTGTCTCAGATACTTGACTTAAGACTTAAGAGGGGGGAATTAATTTACTCAGTTGAATGGAAAGGATTTCAAAATGATGAGGAATGTACCACTTGGGAACCTCATTCTAATTGTACCAACTTTCCTACTCTACTCCAAGATTTCCATACAATCTATCCCTTAAAACCAAAAACATCTTTAAGATAAATGAACCAAATACACCCTTCAAAAGAAAAATGTTAATTATATATAAAAAATAAAAATATCTTTCCAACATATCTCACAATCCTTTTTTTTCTTGTTTTCTCTACTTAGGCAAATGAAAATCAATTTCTTCTCTCAAAAAAAAATTATATACTATCAAGAAAAAATATGGATAATAATAAAACATAATAATAATAAAACCAACATAAAATAAAATGAAATCAAATAAAGCAAAAAAATAATAATAATGAAATTAAGAATTCTTATAAACAAATCTTCAAATAGCTTCACACATCCACTCTTCTAATTGTTTTACTATAGTCATCCATTCATTTACTAGCTTCAATTTTTTAACTTGATAAGAATTAGGTCCTCTTACAGTAGTCCCCATTTCAAAATTATGACCAGCTAAAGCTAGAATATCAGTTTTTCTTCTCTTTGTCTCTAAAACCTTTTTCTTCATAGTCTGTAAAAACCCATACTTCTCTTTCCTTCTTTCACTAGCCCATACTTTCTTCAAAGCCTCCTTTAGATTAAAGTTTAAAATCCTAGAATTCCAACTATAGATGTCAGCTTGTTACTATGTACAGAGCAACCTATCAAAGTAAAAAAAATACAAAATAAAAATAAATAAATAAAGGGTGATGTTAAATTCATGGCTCCAGCCATATGGGAGACGTGTACACGGCTCCAGCCGTGTGGGAGACATTTACACAGCTCCAGCCGTGTGGGAGACGTGTACACAGCTCCAGCCATGTAGGAGACGTGTACACGTCTCCAGCCGTGTTGGAGACGTGTACATGGCTCCAGCCGTGTGGGAGACATGTACACAGCTCCAGGCGTGTGGGAGGAGTTTAAACGGCCCCACACAGCCTGTGGGAGTCGTGTAGGGCCCCTCAAAGCATGGGGCCCATTCACCACTCCATATAATTTATAATTTATTATTTATTTTTATTTTTTATTTTTTATTATTTATTATTTACTATTTATTATATATAATTTATGAATTTATTATTATTTATTGTTTATTATTTATTGTTTGTTATTTATTGTTTATTGTTTAGTATTTTTTATTTATTATTTGTTATTTATTACGTATTATATATAATTTATTTGATTTGTAATTTATAATTTATAATTTATATTTTATTATTAATTATTCATTATTTATGATTTAGTGGAGGCTACAAAACATGATTTTAGTTGTTTAGCCTTCCTTAAAGCTCAAATGGGACGTGTAGCATGCCACACAGCCCATTTGAGCTGTGTTGCAAGCCACATGGCCCATTTGAGCCATGTAGCATTCCACACAGCTCATTTGATTTGTGCAGGGTGCCACACGGCCCATTGAGCCATGTACATGGCTCTGTAGCCGTGAATTTAAAATTACCCATAATTAAAATACTAAGAAGAGGTGGGAAATCCACAAATATTATTGCAGAAATGGATTCCCCCAAAATAAGGTAGGGTCACTCACTGACCCCACTGTTGAAATATAACTCCTTCATATTTTAAGTAATTAAATAAAAATTGAACAAAATGTCATGACACCAATATGGAACATTTTGGCCAACTTAATATTTCACATACATTGTCACGTATAGGTTTCACACCTGAAATTCAGTCAGAATTTAGGTTTTGTGTATATTTTAGGAGTTACACAAGGAAATGTGTTATGTCACAATTCCCGCGCGCAGCCCCACTTCCCTATACAACCCCTACACATCATCTTCCTGCGTACAGGATTCCCGCGCGCAGCCAATTTTGCCACGCACACAGTGGATCCTACCCGGCGCGCATCTGAATGGAATGATCGCTGCTTTTGGATCAGTTGTGACAAGTCTGAAATCAGGTACCGCTCACAGGAGTTACAACCTAGTAGCGTTTACCTGGAATACTCATTAAAAATGATATAAAAACCTTAAAACCTAAATAAAATTATTATATAATTGATTTAAAAAGATTTTAAATAATAAATAAAATATTGAAGGTTACCACAAAACAGAAAGATCCTAATCTTTGAAGACCACAAAAAACTACAAGGAGTTGCCATGAAAATTGTTAAAAACTACCTACGTGATCATCAGCTGATTTAAAATCAATAAGTATCCACATCTGTCTACTTTGAACCAATATTAATAGTACAAATGAAGGATAAGTGCAGAATGATCAGAATTACGCCATTAACAGATTAACAGATCCTGTGGCTAAAATGATACAGAAATCCAGCATATCTGAAGAAAGCTGATTGGCAGCACCAAGTGGATGTGCTAAACTCGTCCTGACTGGCCTACAAGCCTCAGCCCATGAGAAGAACCCTCTCTATGTGCCCTGAGAAGCTCATTATGACCCAAAAAGGTATTTATACAGAGCTCTTTGGATCCATTATTCCCCATCAGTTTTACCAGGAATTTATTATTATAAATCAGACGCCATTTAATTTATAATAAAGTGCTTATAAAGAGATAAGCAAGTAATTTATGACTTATTCTGCAGTATTATGATTATTTCCCAAAACCAATCAACCTGATTCATTGAACTTTAGTCTGGAAATCAACCCCATTTTCCCTGAAACCCTTTACCTGAATCTTTGCAGGCTTTTCTGTGGTTTATTGACTCAGAGTGAGTTTTTCCCTTCCTTCCTTGGCCATTGTGCTGTTTTTCCCGGCCATACCAGTGGATAAGTCCTTATAAGGCACCCATTATTCATAACAAGGTTCCTAAACTGCCTAAGGAGGCCCCTTGAAGAGAGGTTGTCTGTCTGTAAAGATCCCCAGTAGTATAATACTGTGGCCCCTCTTTTTATAACATATTGAAAACCCTTCTAAAAAAACCAATTAAACCTTGCACAAGCTCTTGAAGTGTTTATTATTTGATCTCTTTTAGTTTTTATTTTTGGAATGTTATTATTCCAACATTTTTATCACTCTCTGTAGCTAAGGGACTGCAAGGTTTCTGGTATCAGTGAGCTGAAAATAAACCTCTAAATATGAATTCACTTGGTCTTCATCCAACACTGAATCCTCTCTAAATCTATCTCCTTCCACCATCTCCAACAATCTTTCTCAACTTTCTATTTCCTTCAACCAAACCTCTGCATCATTCCTCTCCTAAATCCCCTTCTTCCTATTTCTTCTATCTTCTACCACTTTCATGTTCACCTCTAAGTCCTTCATCTTGTTCCTCAAATCTTCTAACTCCAAAGATTCATCTGATCTGCCCCCTTCTTTGGAAATGATTTCTTTCTCTTTTTCTTTACCTATATTTTTTGGTACTTCTCCATCATATCCAATTTCACTTAACTCCATCTCCAAACTCCCCTCAGCGTCTTCATCTTCATCACTTCAATGGTCTTCTTTGAAGATTTGATGCAAATCTTTGAAAGGCTGAATTTTGAAGCTTTTACAAACCTCTTTGATTTTGTGATGCATAGTTTTGACAATTTGATATTTGAAACTTTAACAAACCGCTTTGATGGGTTGGTTTGATGCTTTGACAAACACCTTTGATGCTTTGATTGGCCATTTTGATGTTTTGAGATATCAAAAATCTACCATTTACTTTGATGTCCTCAATGCTTAGAAAAACTTCTTTGATGTGTTTGACAGGTTCAATTTCATCCCTATTTCTAGGGTGCTTCAAAGGGACTTCAACAACGTTGTCATCCAAATCTACTTGAGGGGTTCTCCACCTTAGAAATGCCTTTCTATGCTCCTCTTCTCAACGCTTTGACGTACCCTCTATTTCCAAAAGCCCAGTTTGATGCAATTTTTCTCTTTTATTGTGCATCTTCTGCAACTTTTCCTGCATCAGTCAAACTACCAAACCCGTAACAGTACTAAATCACCTCCAACAAAGCAATCTGGATATATTTACCTGAAGATTCATCCAACCTGGATGAATATCCCACAGTCATGGCATCATCATCTGGAGCCTCCTTCACCTCAGAGGGTTAGCTCTTCTCCAGGACCTATAAGGTTGGCCCTACAGCCTTCCTGGCTTGCTTTTCCATATCACATACTCTTCCATACTGACTAAAGCTTTCACATTTGAAGGATTTGTGCTTGATACTGGTGGTACAGATTCTTTCCAACTTGATACATCTATCACAAGTTTGGTAATCCTGTGGACTGGAGGATAGTTGTTTTTCTTCTCCATTTTGTAGATTGTTGTAGGTGATATGGTGTAGGAGGATAATAATGGTAATGGTGTGGTGGTTGTGATGGTTGTGGGTAGGTAGAAGGAAAAATAAATTTATACATGGCTGAAGGAACTACCTGGATTGCCTCTTCAACCTCTCCTTTTATGGTCATCAGGAGATTCCCTCCTTTTCACCAGGGGTTACTGTCATACTGACACCTAGCTCTGTCTAACCTGAGAATCTAACCTCAGAAACTCCAATCTAACCCTCATTTCTGATCTAATTTCAAAGAAACTTCAACCTCAAGGCTCAGGTGACTTTACCAATATGTCTCCAGTAACTATGTCCTCAAACTTCATGCAGTACATATTTACATATAGTCTAACATCATACATTATTAAGATAGACTCCATAGGCTTGCAAATACTTAATCTCCCAGGTCTGCACATACTCTCCCCTGATTAACTCTGTCTAAACCATACTCTGTCATGGTTTATCCTTTTTGAATCCTTATGTACATCCTCTTGCAGATTGTATTACATACTCTCTCTACTTAGTACATAGCGTCATGACCTTCATGTACACTCTACATCCTTCAACTGTACTCTCCCAACTTAGAAAGCCCATACCTGTAACCTGGCTCCAATGTAGACGCAGCCTAACCTAATTTAGTAGTATACCTGATCAGCCCTCTCTGTTACCTAGACTGCTCCCATGACATCACACATGTAGTCTGATTCACAATCACTTTTACCTCTGTTTTATCTCCAGCCCTTTTCTATTTAAACAGGCCTCCTCTTCCTTCTTCCTGATTTTTCCCCAATAAATCAGTTTACTAAATGTTACTAGGAACCCATTCTAGCAAGTTTCATCAGCACTCTACCTTCTATTCAATCCCACACTTCTCCTTTTAGCCTCTTCCATTATCCTTGCCCTCAAGCCTACTGAGATTAGAGTCCCCTTTGTGCCAAGCCCTTCTTACACCTCAGCAGGCCTTGTGAAACCAACATCATCAACTACAATTACCCATGCCATGAGCACTTCCAGGGAAAAGTTCCTAGAAAATCCAACCAAATACACAGCAAACATGGAAACTCTCCACTGCAAGGGTAGCAATATTGACAAATGGACCAGCAGAATTCATACTATTGGCCTTTTTTTGGGGGGGGAAACCAAACTTCTTCTCCAACATCAACAACTTGAAATCCTTTGACCACCTCAAAAGCATCTCCCTATGGGTATTCTTCACCCTTACTGTTGACCAAGAGCTGAAGACAATCATATCCAACTGGCCAACCACATGGGAGGCATTTGAGATAATCTGGAAAATTTCCAAATACACTTCAAGCCAAGCTGCTCAGAAAACTCTTTTTCAAACTCACAACAATGTATTTGAGCATATTGTTGCATTTGACCTGTATATTGAACATCTTCATCAAACTGAACTGGTTGGGGTGTGCAGTGCTGCATGGGTTAATTTTGGCGGTAATGCAAGTCCTAACTCCACTGCCGCCAGGCTTGACCAGATTTCAAATTCTCCACAGCATTGAACCACAATTGGACCGCATCAATAACCCTACCCCTGGTGAAACACAAGTGATAATCACCTCATTCTACAGTGAGATGACCTGAGGCAACTCTTCCAAAGACCCCTATGTGGTGAACTCCATGAACACCTACAGCTGGCCCCAACAGCAACAACCACCACCATCATACTGCTCCTTTCAACATCCAGCTTGGCCGTTGAGTGTGCGGGCATACCGCCAACAACCAACCCCAGAGGACATCCATGCTGCCCAGAAAAACATCAACAACAGAAACCTACCAACCCCACCCAAAATCCAAAGCTGCGTGGGTGGATCCTGCCTATACTGCTGTTCACTGGACCACTGGCGTGCCTCATGTTGTATTTTAGATCTCTAACCCATCTGATTAGCATGCTCAAATTAGTCTCCAAACTTTTTTTCACTTTCCTTCTGTTTCCTTTCATGTTCTTTTCTTCTAATTCCATTTATTTTACCGCTAAAAATCACGGGCTTGCGGGGCTGGCTGCAGACACTCCAACCCAACAACTCCAACACACTTGCCTGAATAAGTTTTAACCCTGGCTCAGATCCTGGGGAAAGTCTTTCTTTGTGCAACCACAAGTTTGCACCACTGGCCCCAGGTCTCTGAGTAAGGTATGTTTTTCCTTCAAACATTGTTTTTCCTCACAACATCACCTCCTGATCCTTTTTTTCTAACCCTTCTCTTATCATCTCCCACTCAGCCTTGCTTTGCTACACATAACTGTCCGCTAGAACCTGCACTTTACCTTGAACCATGAAGAGCTTTTTCCAACTTTTTTTTTCATCCATCAACCCTATCTTTTCCCTTGTCTGGTCCTGTTTCTGACTGGTCCTTTTAGGTCTTTTTTTCCCTTCAGCTGATATTTTTCCTTAGTCTTGTTAACTGAAATGTAGAAGTCCTTTCATTTTCAAAAACTTACAGATTTACAGTCCCAACCCACTTTAAGGACCAGCGGACAACAAGCTATTTCTGAGACAGAGGACAACCCACAGTCAAAGTTGAACATCCCTTATCTCAACAACTCAAACTTTCTAGCATGGTATCTTTGGATAAGAAGCTACATTTGAAGGAAGGGACTCCTCAAACTGTCATTCAAACCTGCTCCTGTTCCCATCTCTTCCCCCCAAAAGAAAAAGCTTTATGAAGCAGCAGACATCCTCATTCAGCACCTGGGTGACTCATCCTTTGAGGCTGTTGTCAACTCCAACAACAATGGAGATCCTCACAAGATCCGGAAAGCTATCCAAGCAAGATATGCCTCTAAATCATCCAACAATGGCTGAATGATCTGGCTGAACTTCATCCAATCCCAATACAAAGGCAACCTGAATTTTTAAATCAAGGATTTTGAGAAACTGATGAACAAACTGGCTGTTGTCTGCCTTGAGGTTCCACCCAAAATTCTCAGCTACACCATCCTGGCCAAACTTCCCAGCTCCTTCTTCCACATAGTGCACACCATCATTCTAAATGACAAACTGCTCACAAATCCCACCAGAATTCTCAACAAACTTTGCAAGGCTACGCATCTTGAATCCTCTCAAGCCGGGAACAAAAATGCTTCTTTGTAATTGAGTCCCTCCACATCTCACCTCACATTGAACCCTAGGAGGAAAACAAAACATCCCTGCTCTAAAAATCACCACAACCCCCTTGCGGAACACTCAGAATACAAGTTCTGGTTCCTTCATCCCCACTTGAGACCCAACTGGAATAAGATACCAAACTCCAATCTCCATGCTTCTGTGTACAAGGCTGAAACCACCACCAGAAACTCTCAAATCCAAAATGCTGAGCTGAACCTAAATTCCCAAATCTATCTGAGGCCTAAAGCTGATCTTTCCCAGCTGCCTGTCCTGGATTTGGGAGCCAGCCATCACATTGTGAACAACCCTAGATTCCTCTTCAAAGTCTCACCTGTGAGAATGGAGGTTAGCACTGGCTCACCCAACAACTCACTCACAGCAACACACGTTGGATTGGCAAAATTAATAAATCACCTTGGAGCCATGATCAAGCTAAGAAACATTCTCCTAATTCCAACCATCAACCAATGTCTCATCTTTCTCACGCAACTCAAGTCCAAGAAGACCATCTTCAATAAAATTGGGTTCTCTGGCTTTGAGGTTAAGTGCAATGATTTCCAATTCATTGGCACTGTGTCAAACCACCTCACAGAACTGTGCAGCACCAGATTATCAGTCATTCACCAACCCAAAGTGCTGCTCAAGGAGTCCAAGAACACCTGGCACACACGGTTGGGACACCCCAGGCCCCTTGTGCTCAAGACTCTGAACCTGTTAGACTCATCAAATCCACTGACCTGTGAAATATGTTGCACCTGTAAGGGAACAGAAACTCCCTTTAACCACCACTTCAAACCGGTCTCTGAAACAATGGAAGCAATTCATCTTGACGTAGTTGGACCCATCTTGGTCACTTCAAATTTGGGATTAAATGACTTCCTCTTGCTTACCAACCAGCATTCTGGTAACATAACTGTTGCCCTACTGAAGCAAAAGAATGAAGCAACCGTGGCCATCAAATACTACTTAAGTTGACCTGAACGGCAGACTGGAAAAACCGTCAAGAAATTCATCTGAGACAAGGGCGGAGAATTCATTTCTTTGAAAATCAGGGACTACTGTATCAAAAAGGGAATCATCCAGAACTTTGCCCTTGCCTATACCTCTCAGCAGAACTGCATGGCGGAAAGATCCAACCTTTTTATTCTTGAGAAGTCCCGTTGCCTCCTAAACCAGAGCAACTTACCTCCTAAGTATTGGGATGAAGCCGTCAACTCTGCTGCTCATCTGCTCATCATTCTACCCTCCAAGACACAAGGAAAAACCGCATCCTATCAACTGTGGCACAACCGGAAGTTCAACTATAATTTTCTTAGACCCTTTGGTTGTGCCGTCTACGCTTTGATTCCCAAAGCCAGTCAAGTCTTCAAATTTCAACCCACATGCAAAAAGGCAGTCATGCTTGGGTATGCCAATGACTTCTTGTCATTTTGCCTTTTGGATATGGACTCCTCTAAAATTTTCTTATCTGGAAATGCTACCTTCAACAAATCCCTCTTTCCTTCCCTTAATTCTTCTTTTGATAAAACTGATCTCCTCAATCCTTATTATTTGCTTTCATTACCCCCTATCCCAATCACCCATCCAATTGCTTGCAACATCAATTCCATGGACTTGTCAACCAACGCCATTGTTGCTGATCATGCCACTCCATTGGCAGCTCCTTCTTTTGAAAAACTCAGGCCCAACAACATCATCCATCAACCCCGCAGGATTGGTTCTAAAGTAGGCCTGCCAGCTGTCTACCTGATTGTCGGCCACTCCTATGTGGATCCCAAGAATGTGCAGGAGGCCATCCAATTGAAATACTGGGAAGAATGGATTGAATCTATCAAGGCAGAGGAATTCAACCTTATCAGCTTCAATGTTTGGGAAGAAACCCTGCTTCCGCCCCAAAAACTTCCCCTTAAATGCGTTTGGGTCTTTAGAACCAAACGCAATGACCAAAATAGAATCATCAAATTCAAAGCTTGCCTGTGCGTGCAGGGATTCTACCAACAATACGGCCTAGATGTCTTCAAAACTTCTGCTCCGACTGGGGACAAGACCTTGCTATGACTGCTAATTGCCCTAGCTGCTGCCAAGAAGCTAATATTTTGACAAATAGATGTCAAACCTGCCTTCCTCAAATCCCCTCTCCAAGAAGAGGTGTACATCAATTCTCCAAGAAACATCCACGTTTCTCCTGGTAAAGTTCTTTGTCTCAAGGAGGAACTCTACGGCCTCAAGCAAGCGCCCCTTGCCTGGTACAAGACCCTGTGCAAGTGGCTTGGAAAGGCATGCTTCAATTGGTGCAAAGCAGATTGCTGTGTCTTTTGGTCCAACTCCATGCACCTCTATGTGCAGGTCAATCACATTGCCATCTTCAATGACAACCCCAATCAGTTTTTCCAACTCATCTCTTCCTGCTTCAAGATCAAGGACCTTGGCCCAGCATCTCTGCTGCTGGGGATGAACGTAGAACATCTGGCCAATGGATTCAAGCTCCATCAACAATCCTACTTTGAGAATCTTTATGCCCAATTCCCGCTTTCAACTCACAAGAAGCACTCCACAGCCTTCAAGCCCAATGGCAAGCTGTATCCATCAAGCAAGGAGGATTGTGAAGACTTTTTAGCCTTGGGAGTCAATTATAGGAAAATTTTTGGGGAGCTAAACTAAATCAGCCTAAGCACCCTTTCCAACATCACCTTTGCTGTGAACTACCTGGCCCAATTTCTTGCCAAACCCCACCTCCACCACTAAAAAGCGGCGCTACAAGTCCTCAACTACCTCCAGAACACAAACACCACTGGCCCATCTTTGCCACTGACTCTACTGCACCCATGCTCACTTATGTCAATGCCAACCAGGCAACATTCCCAAGCAGGCGCCGCTTGATATTGTGCCTGGTGGTTCAGTGGCTAGTGTGTTTGGTGGTTTGGAAATGCAAGAAGCAGCCAACATTGTCCCTATCAACCACCAAGGCAGAGTAAAAATCTCTGGGGGACGCTGTCAAGGAGTTAAAGTGGATAAAGTCTCTCCTCATGGACATATCCCTGACAAAGCCAAGAAAACAAAAACAATCTTCAAAGATAACAAAGGTGCAATTAAATTGGCGCTCAACCAGACCAACCACTCAATTTTCCACAAAAAAAACATGGAGTTGAGATTTCACTTCATCCGGAGTGAGCTGCTCAAGAATGAAATCAAAGTGCAGAAGTTATCCTCAAAAAGGAATCTGGCCAACTTCCTCACAAAACCGGTAGCCAGAATTACACTGCAGCACTTGCTCAAGAACCTGAAGATCAAAGATTAGTTTGAGCAAGGGAGGGTGTTGGATTTTGGATCTCTAAACAATCTTATTAGCATGCTCAAATTAGTCTCCAAAATTTTGTTCACTTTCCTTCTGTTTCCTTTCATTTTCTTTTCTTCCAATTCCATTTCTTTTATGGATACAAATCACGGGCTTGCAGGGCTGGCTGAAGAAACTCCAAAACAAGAAATCCAACACGCTTGCCTGAATAAGTTTTACCCCTGGCTCAGATCCTGGGGAAAGTCTTTCTTTGTGCAACCACAAGTTTGCACCACTGACCCCAGGCCTCTGAGTCAGGTATGATTTTCCTTCAAACATCTTGTTTCCTCACAATATCACCTCCTGATCCTTTTTTTCTATCCATGCTCTTTTCATCTCCCACTCAGCCTTGCTTTGCTACACATAACTGCCCGCTAGAACCTGCACTTTACCTTGAACCACAAAGAGCTTTTTCCAACCATTTTTTTTCATATATCAACCCTAACTTTTCCCGTGTCTGGTCCAGTGTCTGACGGCTCCTTTTAGGTCTGTTTTGGCTTCAGCTGATATGTTTCCTTAGTCTTGTTAACTGAAATAAAGAACTCCTTTTAGCCTCAAAACCTTACAAATTTACCTGTTAGAAATGGAGGAAATTAATACCCAGAACAATATCCTCTTTTGGGGGAGTATTGACGACCAAAAAATCACATTCTATGCTGGGAAAGGAAGGTAAGGAGAGTGCAAAGGAAACCTATGGGATAGAAAGAGTGAAGAAGGTTAGAGGATATGCAGAACCTGAGAGATTAAGTATGTGCAAGCCTAAGGAGTTAATATGTATAATGCATGAGGTTAGACTATATGTAGATATGTAAGGCATGAAGATCCTGTGGATTTGTAGTTGAAGGAGATATACTAGTAAATTCCCCAGAGCGCTGAGGTTGAAGTTCCTGAGATAAGTAGATTAGACTGAGGTTAGACTGAATTAGGTGTCAGTATGACACCATTCACCAAGTTAGGTTTGAGGGAAAAGCATAGGCTCCCCTCACTAATCCTGCTCCAACCTATTTTCCCAATCCCAATTTAGGTGAAGATGAACCCCTCAAGGCTGATGATAAGGCTAGAAGACAAAAAGATTTTTGGTGTAACTACTGTGGGGGTCCTCACAAATTTAGCCTCTGCAGAAGAGGTCTGGACTTCAAACCTGGTCAGAAACCCATTTGTGCTAAACCACAACAGGGGAAAGACTAGGTGATGGAAATGTGGTACTCCATGACAATCATCCCTCCAACATCCAAGTACATACTTTGAAACAAAAAGCATCCAATCTCCCTACTAAATACTTATGTTTCATTTGTTTGCTCAATAATCAGGCCAACGGTGTACTCATTGACTCTGGAGCAACTCAGTCTGTTATTTCAAAATCTATGGTTTGAAAGTTTTCTCTAACTCTTAAACCTCTGACCACCCCCATTTAATTATTTAACTTCAGTCCTTCTAACTCACCTTCCCCAGAAATTACTCACAAGTTTTCCTTCAAACTTTCCTTACCTTCTTTTCCCAACTTAGAATGGGACCTCTTGGTTTTTTATACTCCCCCAAAAGAACATATTATTCTAGGTATTGAATTCCTCCATTTCTGGAACCCAGAGGTAAATTGGCAATTTGGATTGATCACCCCAAGGCACCAACAAACCTTGGATCATTCCCCTTCTTTTGAACTATTTTTTGCCACTACTAATCTTCCACCAGTGCACCTGCAGGTCATTGCTCCTGCTTGCCTTTCAGAATTTATGCAATCATAACAATTTCCTTTGATTTCAAAAACCACTTCTGTGAACAGTATATTCTTTGGAAAATCTCTAAAACTCTTGGAGGATATAGAGGATGATCTATCCTTTCAAATACTGTGTATGATTATTTCCACCTCTGACTCTTACCAAAGCAGACTACTGCAGAAGGCCTAGATGAGGATGAGGAAACTGATTAAATTTAAAAGAGAATTCCAGAAGCTTACCATGCCTTTTTAGATATCTTTCTAATGTTAAGCCTGATAAACTATCTCCTTTCTATGATTACAACCACCATATCAAACTGGAAGTCCCTTTGCCTCCAGGTGGGCCTATCTACTCCCTCATTCACCGTGAGAAGGAGGCCCTAAAAGCCAATAGAGTGGGAAAATATAGACAATTTCTGTCTTGTTTCTCTAGATGAAAAAAAGCAATTCCTTCTCTTTAAAAAACTCGGCCTAACCCTCATAGTAAAACAAAAAAAAATTATAATCATCATAATTATAATAACAATGATAATAATAATAATAATAATAATAATAATAATAATAATAATAATAATAATAATAATAATAATAATAATAATAATAATAATAATAATAATAATAATAATAATAATAATAATAATAATAATAATAATAATAATAATAATAATAATAATAATAATAATAATAATAATAATAATAATAATAATAATAATAATAATAATAATAATAATAATAATAATAATAATAATAATAATAATAATAATAATAATAATAATAATAATAATAATAATAATAATAATAATAATAATAATAATAATAATAATAATAATAATAATAATAATAATAATAATAATAATAATAATAATAATAATAATAATAATAATAATAATAATAATAATAATAATAATAATAAATAATAATAATAATAATAATAATAATAATAATAATAATAATAATAATAATAATAATAATAATAATAATAATAATAATAATAATAATAATAATAATAATAATAATAATAATAATAATAATAATAATAATAATAATAATAATAATAATAATAATAATAATAATAATAATAATAATAATAATAATAATAATAATAATAATAATAATAATAATAATAATAATAATAATAATAATAATAATAATAATAATAATAATAATAATAATAATAATAATAATAATAATAATAATAATAATAATAATAATAATAATAATAATAATAATAATAATAATAATAATAATAATAATAATAATAATAATAATAATAATAATAATAATAATAATAATAATAATAATAATAATAATAATAATAATAATAATAATAATAATAATAATAATAATAATAATAATAATAATAATAATAATAATAATAATAATAATAATAATAATAATAATAATAATAATAATAATATAAATAATAATAATAATATAAATAATAATAATAAATAATAATAATAATATAAATAATAATAATAATATAAATAATAATAATAATATAAATAATAATAATAATATAAATAATAATAATAAATAATAATAATAATATAAATAATAATAATAATATAAATAATAATAATAATATAAATAATAATAATAATATAAATAATAATAATAATATAAATAATAATAATAATATAAATAATAATAATAATATAAATAATAATAATAATATAAATAATAATAATAATATAAATAATAATAATAATATAAATAATAATAATAATATAAATAATAATAATAATATAAATAATAATAATAATATAAATAATAATAATAATATAAATAATAATAATAATATAAATAATAATAATAATATAAATAATAATAATAATATAAATAATAATAATAATATAAATAATAATAATAATATAAATAATAATAATAATATAAATAATAATAATAATATAAATAATAATAATAATATAAATAATAATAATAATATAAATAATAATAATAATATAAATAATAATAATAATATAAATAATAATAATAATATAAATAATAATAATAATATAAATAATAATAATAATATAAATAATAATAATAATATAAATAATAATAATAATATAAATAATAATAATAATATAAATAATAATAATAATATAAATAATAATAATAATATAAATAATAATAATAATATAAATAATAATAATAATATAAATAATAATAATAATATAAATAATAATAATAATATAAATAATAATAATAATATAAATAATAATAATAATATAAATAATAATAATAATATAAATAATAATAATAATATAAATAATAATAATAATATAAATAATAATAATAATATAAATAATAATAATAATATAAATAATAATAATAATATAAATAATAATAATAATATAAATAATAATAATAATATAAATAATAATAATAATATAAATAATAATAATAATATAAATAATAATAATAATATAAATAATAATAATAATATAAATAATAATAATAATATAAATAATAATAATAATATAAATAATAATAATAATATAAATAATAATAATAATATAAATAATAATAATAATATAAATAATAATAATAATATAAATAATAATAATAATATAAATAATAATAATAATATAAATAATAATAATAATATAAATAATAATAATAATATAAATAATAATAATAATATAAATAATAATAATAATATAAGTAATAATAATAATATAAATAATAATAATAATATAAATAATAATAATAATATAAATAATAATAATAATATAAATAATAATAATAATATAAATAATAATAATAATATAAATAATAATAATAATATAAATAATAATAATAATACATAAATAAATTGAAAAATAAAATAAAAATAATATATATATATATATATATATATAAAGATGTGAAAACTCATATAAAATAGTCTTCAAGTAGCTTCACACATCAACTACTCCAATTCCTTTATTTTAGAAATCCATCAATTTACTAATTTAAACTCTTTAACTTGATGAGAATTAGGTCCTGTTACAGTAGTCCCCACTTCAAAAGTATGACCAGCTAAATCTAAAACATCAGATAAACTTTTCTTTATCTCTAAAAGGTTTTTCTTTCTAGCCTTCAAGAATCCATACTTTTCATTTATTATTTCACTACCCCATCCTTTCTTCAAACCCTCCTGCATCTTGGAATTCAAAGTTTGAGAATTCCAACTATAAACTTCAAAAGATTGATTCACTTGATCTTCATTTCAAAGTAAATCTTCTTTAAATCTAGATCCTTCCATCATCTCCAACAATATTTCTCCATTCTCTATTTCCTCCAACCAAACCTCTGAATTATCCCTCCTTTCAAACCCTTTCTTCTTATTTCTTTTGTCTTCTCCCACCTTCATCTTCACCTTCAAATCCTTAATTTTATTTCTTAATTCCTCCAATTCCAAAGAGTTTTCTGATCTGCCCCCTTCTTCAACAATGGCTTCTTCCTCCTTTCCTTTCCCTGCCTCTTTTTGTCCTTCTGTATCCTCTCCCATATCACTTACCTCCATCTCAAAACTCCCGTTGGCATTGTTATCTTCTTCAACGCTTCAACAGATCTCTGCCACTGTTTGAAGGTAGACTTTGACAGTTCAAGCCTCAAGTCTTTGACAATTTTCTTTGTCAAATCAACGAGGAGGTTTGACCATTTGACCTTCAACACTTCAAAAATTCCCTTTGAAGGTTTGATGATGATTTTTGACAGAGATACCTTTTTTTCTTTGATCTATTTTTTTGAAAAAATTCAATAAAACCTCAACAGTGTGCGGGTTCATTCAAACACTTTGACTACTGCCTTCAACACTTCAATTGGTTGCTTTGCCGCTTGTAACAATCAAACCTAGACCAGTGGCTTTGATGGTTTTGATGGACTGTACCACGTCCCTATTCTTCATTCTCTTTGGAGGTACCTTTACCACCTTGTTCTCTGAGTCCATGTGAGGATTCCCACACCTTATAAAGGCCTCTCTATGCTCTTTTTCATGCTGCTTTGACAAACCATCTAGTGCCAAACACCTGGTTTGATGCAAATTATCCCTTTTCTGTTGCACCTTCTGCAATCTTTCCTGCATCAATCAAACTTCCAACTCTCATTCAGTACCTAAATCATCCTCAACAGAACAACCTGAAATAAACTTACCTGAAGACTCATTCATCCTGGATGAGTAGCCCAAAGTCATAGCATCATCATCTGGGGCCTCCTTCACTTCAAATGGATGACTCTTATCTAGGACCCACAGAGTTGGCACCAAGGCCTTTCTCTTTTGCTTCTCCATTTCAAAAATCCTTTCATATTTCCTACAACCTTCACACCTAGAAGAATTGTGCTTGATACTGGTAGTACAGATTCTCTCCCTCTTGATGCATCTTTCACAGCTTGGGAAGTATTGTTGGACTGCATGGTAGTTGTTGGTTTTCTCCATTGTATAAGTTGGTGTAGGTGATTGGTTGTGGGAGGATAAAGATGGTAATGGGGTGGATTGTGGTAATGATTGTGGTTAGGGAGAAGGAAACCTCAAGTTAGACATGGCTGAAGGAATAACCTGGATTGCCTCTTCAAGCTCTCCTTTTATGGTAATCAGGAGATGCCCGCCTTTTTCACCAGGGGATACTTTCATACTGACACCTAACTCATTCTGACCTCAGCAAACCCATTATAGCCCTCAGGCCTAATCTGCTTGCGAAGGAACTTCAACCTCAGGGCTCAGGAGAATTATATCAGTATATCACCAGTAACTATATACCCCAGGAACTTCATGCAGTACATATAAACATATATTCTAACCTCATACATTATGCAGATAGACTCCATAGGCTTGCACGTACTTAATCTCCCAGGTATGCACATACTCTCCCCTGATTAACTCTGTCCAACCCATCCTCTGTCCTGGTTTATCCTTTGGGAATCCTCATGTACATCCTCTTGCAGATTGTATGACATACTCTCTCTACTTATGAACTAATGTCATGACCTCCATGCACACTGTACATCCTTCAACTGTACTCTCCCAACTTAGACAGCCCAGACCTGTAGCGTTGTTCCAATTTAGAAGCAGCCTAACCTAATGTAGTAACATACCTGATCAGCCCTCACTGTTTCCTAGACTATTCCTTTGTAATTAAATATGTAGTCTGAGCCCCAACAAACTGTACTTCTGTTTTAGCTCCAGCCCTTGTCTATATAAACAGGCCTCCTCTTCCTCCTTCCTTATTGTTACCCAAGAAATCAGTTTCCTACTTCTTACTAGGAATTAATCCCAGCAAGTTTCACCAGCACCTCATCTTCAATTTGGTATTACCCTGATCCTTGTAGCACCTTCCAGTATCCTTTCCCCCAAGCCTAGGGAGAGTAGAGGCCTCTTTGTGCCAAGCCCTGCTTGCATGTCAGCAGCCCTTCTGAAAATAGCCTCCCTAGCCCTATTCTGAAGCCCTATAAAGCAGTAATTTTCACTCTGTGAAATTATCTGGTATATTATGGGAAGCAAAACTCTATTTCAATATTCCTAACTCAAGAAGAAAATCTCAAGCATATAATAGCTGCATGCCATGATAGCTGCTCTTCAGGTAATCTTTCCTCTGAAAGAAATCTAGAAAAATCAAAAAATAATTCTTGGTGAAGAGATTGGAGAGAGATCACTATTCAATATGTCTTTAGTGCAAATCAGTTCCGGAAATCCAAAAGAGCTATGTCTGAGAAAATACTTTGTCTCTTGCAGACAAATATCTGAACCAAAGAATATCTGGAAAATAATCAATATGGGCTTTTTAACAGGACTGAATTCTTTAGTAAACTACTCCTGCAAATATTCTGTTAATATTGGAATGACTTTCCAAGAAATTCAAGTTCCTTCCCAACCACAAGGAAAACATTTCTAATACTTTAGCCTTGATCTTTTGGCTTACTGAAATCTTGGAAAAAAGCTCTAGTGTCAACTAAAAACCTCAATAAACTGGCTGGTAACATGAAACTGAGACCTTCCTTTGTATTAAATTTCACCATCATGAATATTCATGGCATGAATGCTGTAGAAGTCACCTTGAGTGAATAAACCTCCATGAAACAATCATTCTTTTTTGTAAGCTTGATCAAACACTTCTCAGCCAGAACTGAGTAAAATATACCTGTTCCTAGGATACCAGTGGAGGATGATTCTTGAAAACAAAAATGAAAATTCAGTAATATTATGAAATAAAAAAATGAAATAATCCAAGGAAAAGAAGTTAGACTATACCTAGTAAGATAGAAGGTGAATAAGCAGATTAAAGATTAATGGCTCCCAGAATGAAGGATTCCAGATGGCTCCATACACCTGAGAAATTTAATAGCCATCATGAGACACTAAAACCTTTTTCAGAAATAGAAATATCTTGAATTGGCAGAAATTCAGCCAGCTACTACTTCAGAGCCATCCGAAAAAATAACCATTTAAAAATTAAAAAATACAAACAAAAAAAGAAGAACAGACAATCCCAAAATATTATGAAGAAAATGGATTCCCTACCCAGAATTACGTGGGTTCCCCCCCGGACATATCCTGAAAATCCTACTCCTTGGCCCCTTAATTAAATACACCAAAAAACCCACAACCCCAACCTGGCCATTTCAATATTTCATGTGACCCATCACACATATTTTACATAACTAAAATTAGGTCATAAATTTATTTTTGTGTATGGTTGAGGAGTTATGGACAAAGATGTGTATTTTCAGATTTCCGGCAGGCAGCTGTGCACAACACCACAGTACCCAGAAATGCACACAACTCCAGGACCTCAAATGCTTGCACAAAGCCACCTCCAAGCAAGAACATAGCCTTTAATTAGTCTGAAAGCTAAGCAACTAGCTTTCAGGACTTGAATTATCACAAAAGGCCCTGAAAGGCATGCTAAAACAGACTTGGGAAAGGCGTGCATGCTGAGATTACAATCCCTGTTGAGTTAAAAAAATTTAAAATTATTCTCTGGAACAGTTTAATTCTATTAAAATAAATAAATAATTTGGACCATGATAGAAAAAAGAATAATCTAAATATTTTGAGTAACAATTAACTTATCAAAGATTCAATACCTGTAAAATATGACATAGTAATTCCACACAAACATGGAGTCAGTCCAGGAACTCAAAAATATGAACATTGTGATATATCTGAAGAAGAATATTATATCTTGGGCCACAAAATATTTTTACTGAAACGTAAATAAACTCATAATTGATTTCAGTATAACAGAAGATGTATTTATTTCATAACTCAATTTTTCCTTGGCCACCTCATAGATTTTCACAGAGGATGAATAAGATAATGTGGAAAACCTTAAAAAATTATGGAAAATAAATTTGATCCATGAACTAAAATAAAAATTCAACAAAGGCAGAAATAAATATTCAAAAAATCAATTCCACCATTGGCAGTTGGTTCAAAGGTTTGCTTCCTTGGTGGGCTATAGGGTACATTGTGATCATCAGCTTGTTGTATTTTTTTAATCCTCTGGAGTGTTCCAGGACTTTATTTATTTGAAAAAATCTTCCTCTTTACCAAATTCCCATAACTCTAATAACAATCACAAACAAATACTCACAAGAAAATAATGATCCCATGAGAGAAGGGGGGGAACTGATAGTCTATCAAAATTCCAAATCAGGAATTTTTCATCTTTTAATGGCACTTCATCTACCATTGATTCTTCTTTTCAATGGTGGAATTGTGTATTAAAAGCCTGAAGGGTCCCTTCTATCTGAATATTGAGAGATGTTTCATGATTTGCAAGAAATCCTTTGCATCTTTCTGTAATTTTACTCTCTTGATTGGAATTTTTTTTCTTGAATCTGAAAAAGTGGGTACCTCCCATTCAAGAGCTTTTTCATTTCACCTGGGTAAAATGGCTGTTCCCTAGCTCCCAATCCATGTCATTTTTGAAATATTTCATTGAGATATACACTTCTCTTCATGTATTAGATGGTTCTTCATCAATATTTTGGTCTTGATGTCAGGTTTCTACTATTTGCAGAGAAATTTGTCAATGTATCAAAATAAAAAGAATAAAAACAATTATCAAAAAAATCAGAAAACAGTAGTAAATACACAAATATTATTACAGAAATTGATTCTCCACCCAATGTTAGGTAAGGTTACTCACTGACCCCACCCTTAAATTATTACTCCTTCATATTTTGAATAATTAAACAAAAGTTGACCAAAAATCACGACACCACTATGGCACTTTTTATCCAACTTAATATTTCACATGTTTTGTGAAGTATAGGTATCACACCTTAAATTCAGTTAGAACTCAGTTGTTTTTTATATTTTAGGAGTTAAATGTGGGAACATGTTTTGTCACAATTCCCATGCGCAGGCCCACATCCCTACCTGCAGTCCCATGCCTCTTACAAAGAATGTGTTGACTCAGGCGCACATCAGAATGAGTACACTGTAGAGACTCCAAAGAAAGCTCTCCTTCAATTAAGTTCAAGGTTCACCCAACTTTTCTTAGAAGGAAAATTAAAAATCTTATGGAGTAAAAGACACCTCAAAAAATTAACCATACAAACATACATCAAATTCTGAACTTAACATCAATTCACTCAGAATCAAACTTGCAAATATTCACCACGCAAACTGAAAACAACCACCAATTTTCTGCTGTATATGCATCCCTTGTTTTATTTTCTTTATTATTCCTTTCCTTCCTTTTCTTTTCTTCCTATTTTCAATTCCTTCTTGTTATAATTATGGCCATCAATTAGCTTAGGAAAATGAGCAGTATTAAAATCAAAAGAAATTCTGCACACCTGGTGTCAATAATTGCTAATGGGCTCTCACAATTGGGAACTACGTTGGATGATATCAGTGATGAATTCAATTGGATGATGAATTGATGATGGAAAACAGCAGGGAGAAGAGCTCCTGAAGTACAAAAGATTGGCCTCTTGTGAGCCCATGATACAACAAGCCAAAAGACAAATTTTTCGCTCCAAAAGAGCTCTACAGGCTCTACAGACCTTGTTACTTGGTTTGGGCTACATCAGCCCGCATGGCATCAGTCCCTGTACCCTTAAAACCAGCCTATTCTGGTCATTTCTGGTGTTTCCACCTTAATGGGGCTGAACCAGCCCCTTAATTGTTCAAACCCCTGGCCAGTTGTCTGTTACAACCGGTCCTGTTAACTCACATACTGGCTGGTTGCCGCATGCTACCAGCTCCTGGCCATACAAATGGCCAGGTGGGACCCAGGACACACCTGGTTCTGGTCTAAGACACACATGGGGGGGTGTAACCGGCAGACATGCCACCCCCCCCCTCTTTCTCTCAAATCCCTGGAGGGGGAAGTCAAATCCCCCTACCAGGGGCCCTGGAGGTCAATACCCCCAGGGCTTTGTCATGGTAGGTGGGCTGGGGGGTGGTCAAATCCCCTCCAGCCTGTTGCTCCTTCCCCTCATTAAGGGGGGGGAGAGCGCCCCTTTTGGTGGTAAGGGGGTGGTCAATTCCCCCCCACAGCGGGTTGCCTTGCTGCAACTGGCCTAGCCACCACATTTGGTGGGGGGTTGATCAGGTCCCTCCCGCCCTGACTGGTCGCCTCTTGCAACCGGTCGCTGGCTGGTTCAACCCAGCCAGCCCTCCTCCTCCTCCTTGCAATGGGGAGCGAGGGGAGGGGGAGGAGCCGGGGCCATTGGCCCCAGCCCTGCAGCCGCGACTTGCTCAACAGCCGCGACTGGGGTGGGGGGACTCCATTTTGAGTCCCTCTGCCCCCTACAAGGGCCCTGCGCAGGCCTTTGGGCCCCATAAACAGGCTGCAAGCAAAAAAAGTGGCCCTGAGCGGGCCACAACACGGGAGGCAGCCCCAAATGGGCTGCAACACAGGCGGTTTCCCGTAATGGGCCGCCCCAAGCCCAAAAAGTGGGTTCAAAATACTTTGGCGGGCCAGCCCGTCTGGCCAACTATGTCCGAAATAAACCTTGAGCCAAATTATGCCCATACAAGCCCATCTGTCTGTATTTTCCCATATACCCCACCAGGCCCGTTAGGGCCCGTGTACCAATAGGCCTGTTTCATGCGTTTTGAGGCTAGTTTCCCCAAATCCATGACATCCACACAGGCACATATGGTCCGTGTGTGTGTCCAATGAGCCGCAGAGGCCCACATGTGCATCCCATTTGGATTACACTCATAGGTAGCATGTGCATAAGTGCATACTTATTTTAACACACCCCCTTAATCCAAAAGGGGTGAAATTTGCATATTAGTCACAAAGCCTTGATGCTTGTTCCTATCTAAAGCCTTAGTCAAGATATCTGCAATCATTTCTCCAGTAGGCATGTACCTCAACACAATCTCCTTGCAGTTAGCCGCATTGCAAATATATTTACAGTGAACATTGATATGTTTTGTTCTTGAATGGAAAACTTGGTTTTGCGCCAACGCAATGGCACTCTGGTTATCAGAATAAAACAACCCAAACCCTTGTGGCTTGTGTGTATCCTCTAAGACTTTCCTCAACCATTTTGCCTCCTGTGAAGCTGCTAAGTAAGGTCTATACTCAGCCTTTAATGATGAAAGACTTATTGCTGATACCTTCTTGGACATCCATGACACCAGATTCTTACCTAAGAAGAACACAAAACCACTTGTTGATTCCCTAGTGTTACCATCTGCCCAACTTGCATCAGAATAACGAATCAAATCAAAGTTTGCTGACTTTGTAAACAACAGTCCCAGACTGTGGGTTCCTTTAAGATACCTCGTAACTCTCTTAAACGCTGACCAATGCTTCATGCTTGGCTTCTCTAAGTGTTGCAACAAGTCACCAATTGCAAAGGCAATATCAGGACTTGTACACTGCCCCAAATAATTAAGAAATTTGATATCTGACCTGTAGTCATTCCCAGATTGAACAAACTCCAGATACCCCTCATCTGTAGACTTCTCTAAATGAATTTTTGACTGCATGGGATTACCAAACTCCTTTGCATCTTCTAAGCCATATTGCTTTAGAAGAGCTACCACATAGTGGCTCTGGTCTAACTTAATACCATTCTTTCTCTTACTGACTTTCATTCCTAGCACCTGTTGCGCTAGACCAAGATCTTTTATCTTGAATTGCTTTTTGAATGTATCCATGACTCTCTCTTTAACATTTCCAATGATGATAATGTCATCTACACATACAAACAAAATTGCATCCTTTCTCACAAAGAGACAAGGGTCGGCCTCAGACGTCTTGAAACCAATCTGTATCAGTTTCTCACTCATGGTATTATACCATGACCTAGCTGCTTGCTTCAATCCATACAGGGATCTACACATATTGAGGAAATATTCCCTTTTATCTGCTGAAAGAAAACTTCTAACACAGATTTTCTTCATGGTTTCTGGTTTATTCTCTACTAACCATTCACAAAAACCATCAGGAATTGACATATAAACAGTCTCCTCCTCTCCAAGTTTTGCATTCAAGTATGCTATTAAAAAATCCCCTTTTCTGATCTCTTCACCCAACTCCACTTCCAGAGCAATGATGTACATGAAGTTGGAAAGCCTTCCAGTTGGTGAGAAAGTTTCTTGGTAATTGATTCCCTCTCTCTTGTTGAAGCCCTGTGCAACACATCTAGCTTTGAACCTTTTCAAAACTCCATTTGTGTAAAACTTCATGTTTAACACCAATCTAGACCCCACAATGGCCTTTCCTTTTGGAACAGAATCCCGCTTAACCACTTCAAAGACACTGTTTTTCTCCAGAGAATAAAATACCTCAAAAATAGCACTCTTCCAGTTGGCTCTCTCATTAGAATTCATATCTTGGCCAAAGCTATTTGGGTTAACCCTTTTACCCATTTTGTCAGCTTGCTAATATTGCAGAGCAAGCTGCAAAAGTAACAAAAATAACAAAAAAATACCAATAATATAATTAAACTAAGAAGGAGTAGGAAAACCATGAATATTATTACAGAAATGGTTTCTCCACCCAAAATTAGGTAGGGTCACTCACTGACCCCACCCTTGAAATCCAACTTCTTATATTTTTAGATAATTAAGGAAAGAAAAACCAAAATACCAAGGCTCCACTATTGAGCTTTTGGTCAATTAAGTATTTCACACACATCGTCACGTATAGGTTTCACACCTAAAATTCAGTCAGAATTGAGGTGTTGTGTATATTTTAGGAGTTATGGGCGGAAATGTGTTTTTTCACAATTCCTGCACGCAGCCGCAGCAGCCAATGAACCCCCGCGCGGCTGAGATACAGCCCTGTCACTCCGTCAAGGTCGTGTACGCAGCCCCGGTCCTCTGACAAGTACGCAGCCGCGGGACTACGGGTTGACAAAGTGACAGGCGGCCTGAGAGGCTTAGGTACTGTGTAAACATGCTACAACCCAAATGGGAACATTCTACATATGTAATAAATGTTCCCATGGATAGTAGATAGTCTAAAAGTAAATAATATTATATAAAAATATTTAAATAACCCTTATACGTTTTTTTATTAAATATAAAGTACCAAGAATGTCGAAAATAAGACAATGACAACTTCTAAAAATATATTAAAATAATTTAATATAATTTTATGAGAATTTCCAGACATTAATATCTTTGTGACATACTAAGAAAACTAATGATGTAAAAATATTACATGATATCCCATTACTTATATTTTTAAGTAATTATTTTAGTAAATCAACTGGAACTCGAAAATAAGGAGTAAAATCAATATTATGACTTTACTCCAGCTATTCAATACATAATGAGAACTCTCCGGACATCTGGATTTCCGTAGAAATGTCTATTTAAATAATTATTAACTTACTGGGAACATTTACTAAGGATAATTAATTAAATAATAAATAAATAGAAAAGATTAGTGTTATTCACACGTCCTAATATCAATTATAAAGTAGAATAATTCCCATACCCTAAGGAAGTAGATGCTACCCGTGCTATAGCACCAAGAAAACGTGAAAGGCTACCACTGGTCACCATTCTAGCATTAGTGTCCGTCCCTTTGAGCCCCTGTACTCCTCAGAAGGATAGTATTGGGACTCCAAAAGCTATAAATAAAGAGCTCTTTTGAGGATATTCATGGGCACAGACCCAGTTATATTTATATCCAGACACCGTGACAAGGTAATCAAGTACTTAAAAGAGATAATTAAGTGATTTATGGCTAATTCTGATAAATAATATCCGTCCTCAACCACTTTTTTATCAATTAAAACTGCTGAACAACCTTATAACCCAAGTATACAGGTTTACCCCATCAGTGCACGTCCAAAACAGATACCCAAAGGATTTAATAATATAACAGTGAGTTTTATTATCCTTTCTCTATCTTGGCATCTTGGTTAAAAGGCCCTGCTACTCCACCATGTATTTTATAGACATATTATCTTTGGGCAAAATATCCTTTAAACTAAAGAGCCCACAGTAACTAGTACTATGTGTTTTCATACTGAAATCCCTGAAGAGAGATGTTAAACATCCCCAATATGATTGTGGCCCCTTTATAAAAATATTTAATAATCAATTTATTCATGTTGATTTATAACAATGAACTATATCCAAACAAATCAACCTTGCAATAAGCTTAATCCAAATATTTTACGGATTTTTTCTGCATTCATTAAATAATATATTGATTATTTATTCTATCATCTCTGGTAGCTAAAGGATAGCAAGGGTCTTGGCATCCAGGAGGCTGACACATTTCTGAACTCAACTCCAGGACTTCATTGAGCATACACTGTTCCTGCAATTTATCTTCCTCATATCCTGTGGCAGCATAATGGGACTTCCATTCCCCATACCTATCAACTGGCACTATAACCCTTCCACTCCTTCTAACTGGAGGTGGAGGCTCATCACGTTCCAAATTAACGGATTCCCCTGAAGCAGGAACTAAACCCTCTGGTGGCACATCTGCCAACAATTCATTTTCTGGAACCACATGTTCCTCAGCCTTTGCTGGTGAAATAGGTGCTAATTCTATTTCTTGCTGTGACTTATTCACAACAACATCTTCACTCCTTTTGAGTGGAAAGGTACTTTCACCAAATTTTACATCCCTACTACGGATAACCTTTCTTTTCCCTGGAAAATAGATCCTATACAATTTACTTATTAAATCATAGCCTACAAGTGCCCCTGTTCTGGCTCTAGGGTCCAATTTTCAACCATCCCATTATGGTAGACACTATAATACACCAAGCAACCAATTTTTCTTAGGTGTGATGTTTTGGGGTACAGCTTCCAAAACTGATAATGAGGACTCTTCACATTAACACTTACAATTTTGTGCAACAGGCAGACTGTACACATCAACTCAGCCCATAAGAACTTTGGTAGACCAGATTGAGACATAATAGTTCAGAATTTTTCCAGTAAAGTCCTATTCATTCTCTCAACTATTCCATTATTCTGTGGAGTACTTGCAGTAGTGACTATATGAATGATACCATAATCTTTCAATAAACTCTCAAACTCTTTACTCACAAATTCACCACCTCCATTTTTAATAACACCCTTGATCTCCTTCATTAGACCATTTTGTTTCCAGAATTTGAAGATTACAGAAACCTCCTCTATGGTCTTATCCTTAGATCAAATTAGTTTAACCAAAACATAATTAGTTGCAGTATCAACTAAATTGATGAAGTATCTTGCCCCACCAAGGGACTCCAGTGTGAATGGCCCTGCCAAATCAATGGAAATTCCTCTCTAGGAACATCAGTGCAATCTCTACTCTTAGAGAACACATTTCTAGTCTTATCCCCCAAGGTAAAACTCTCACAGTTGCTGTCCTTTAACTTATGGCCACTTCTATTGTGATCAACAGTGCTCAGATCTGAGAATTTGAACAAGCTTGCACACAAAAGCTTATTCCAAACTTGTCCACTAAGAACAGTTCTCCTATCCATATAAATAACAAAGTTATCTTCTATCAATCAAAACAAGAACATCCTCCTTCAATCCTCCTAATAGGAAATAAGCTTTATCAGTAACTGATAAGTTCTCATCTTTGAGGTTAAGATTACTCACTTCATAATCAATCAAGTCCATCTCTTGATCCTCATCAATTTTGGCCTTCTTGTTGGGACCTTCTTCCCCAACAACCATTTCCATTGGACCATCAAACGCCACCAATGCAACATTTTCAGTAGTGAGATTGACCTCCTTGTCATGCTCTTTGGACTTCTTCCTCTTCTTGCCCTCCTTGCAATCCTTAGCATAATGCCCCTTATTCTGAAAATTATAGCATAAGACCTTGGACAAATCCTTTTTTGCCTTCTTGCAAGATTTTCCAGTCTTTCCTACAAGAGCTGTTCCAGAGCCCCCTTCATCTTGAACTGAAGATCATCCTTTTCAATCCTCTTCAGCACATCCTCCTCCCCAGGAAGAGGATCCAATTGAGAAATAATTCTGACTAAAGAATCAATCTCCTTTTCCAGCTTCTGAAGGATGAAGAGTGACAAATACTCAGGATCCATGTTAATTCCTGATGACTTAAACTTGGCTATGCTAGACCTGGCCCCTGCAATAAACTGCTTATAATTTGAATATTGTAACTTGAATAGTTTATTGAAGGCTATACCCTTCTGGTGAACAGAATCACCAGCATATTTGGACTTAAGCAACTTCCAAAGGATGCTGCCCCTCCTTCTCTCATCTTCCCTAAGAGTATCAGCAACCCATGTCACATTATTCTCATCAAGATGCCTAAGGATGAGATGATAAGACTTTTTCTCCACTTCTGAACTGATCAAAGTGTCATCTGCATCCATTATCTCCCCAAAACAGATGTTATCCAGCTCACTATCCATAAGGAAAGCCCAAGCATTATAATTCTGACTGTTCAGAACTATCATGGTGGAGCTAACATCAGGGATATAGAACATCTTCTTGGAAAAATTGAGGTCTTTGGGGTTCTCCAGAGTGAGGTACAAGGGTCTAGATGGCTTGGAAGTAATGATGATATTGGTACTGATAATGTGTTATAATTATGGTCAGAAATTAGCTTAGGCAATTGAGCAGTATTTAAATCAAAAGAAATTCTGGAAACCCTCTGTCAATAATTTCTAATGGGATCTCACAATGGGGCAATACATTGGATGATATCAGTGATGAATTCAATTGGATGATGAATGGATGATGGAAAAAAGCAGGGAGAAGAGCTCCTTAAGGACAAAAGATTGGCCTCTTGTGAGCCCATGATACAACAAGCCAAAAGGCAAATTTTCTGCTCCAAAAGAGCTCTGAAGGCTCTACAGGCCTTGTTACTTGGTTTGGGCTACATCAGCCTGCATGGCATCAGTCCCTGTACCCTTCCAACCAGCCTATTCTGGTCATTTCTGGTGTTTCCACCTTAATGGGGCTGAACAAGCTGCTTAACTGTTCAAAACCCTGGCTGGTTGTCTGTTACAACCAGCCCTGTTAACTCACATACTGGCTGGTTGCCTCATGCAACCAGCCCCTGGCCATAAAAATGGCCAGGTGGGACCCAGGACACACCTGGGTCCATTCTAAGACACACATGTGGGGAGTGTAACCAGCGGACATGCCTCCCCCCCCCCCCTCTTTCTCTCAAATCCCTGCAGGGGGCAGTCAAATCCCTCTACCAGGGGCCCTGGAGGTTGATACCCCCAGGGCATTGTCATGGTAGGTGGGCTGGGGGGTGGTCAAATCCCCTCCAGCCCGTCACTCCTCCCCCTTGGTAAAGGGGGGGGACAGCACCCCTTTTGGTGGTAGGGGGTGGTCAATTCCCCCCCACCGCCAGACGCCTTGCTGCAACCAGCCTAGTCACCACATTTGGTGGGGGGATGTTCAGGTCCCCCCCACCCTGACCGGTTTCCTCTTGGGACCAGTTGCTGGCTGGTTCAACCCAGCCAGCCCTCCTCCTCCTCCTTGTGATGACAAGCAAGGGGAGAGGGAGGAGCCGGGGCCATTGGCACCAGCCCCATGGCAGCCATGACCGGCCTGACAGCCGCAACGGGGATGGGGGGACTCCATTTTGACTCCCTCTGCCCCCTACAACGGCCCTGCCGGGCCTTTGGGCCCCAAAAACGGGCTGTAAGCAAAAACAGCAGCCCTGAGTGGGCCGCAACATGGGCGGCAGCCCCAAATGGGCTGTGACACGGGCGGAGGCCCCTAATGGGCCTCCCCAAGCCCAAAAAGTGAGTTCAACATACTTTGGCGGGCCATCCCATCTGGCCAACTATGTCCAAAATAAACCTTTAGCCCAATTATGCCCATACAAGCCCATCTGGCTGTATTTTCCCATATACCCCGCCAGGCCGGTTAGGGCCCGTGTACCAATAGGCCTGTTTCATGAGTTTTGAGGCCAGTTTCCCCAAATCCATGACATCCACACAGGCACGTATGGTCTGTGTGTGTGTCCAATGGGCCTGGGAGGCCAACATGTGCATCCCATTTGGATTACACTCATATGTAGCGCACCCATAAGTGCATATGTATTTTAAAACTTCTTATTGATTGGTTCCTTTCATCAATCACATCAAAAATTTTTAGCCTGAAGTCAATGATTAACTGGTGAAATTAATCCAACTAGCTTCTAAGATTCCAAACTCAATAACTCAAACAATCAACCTCTTTGTTTCTCAGTCTTCTGTCCTATCTTTCTCCATCTCAAGCCTGATTGTCATTGTCTCAAAACTTTAATTTGTTTCTCCGTTCTTCCTGTTCTTAATTTTAAATCATCATCAAATAATTTACATGGTTAAAAGCCAAATGACCAATTGGCCAGGAGAACAAAGGACAATGGCGGCAAATTGGGTTTTCTCTAACAATGTTTCTTGACAAGCAATGTTAAAAAGGGCCTTGGAAAATATTCCACTTCTCACAGTGGATAATTAATGCATCTGGAAGGACAATATGAGTACCCTGCTAAAGCTCAGGGGAGTTCTAAATAAGCTAGAGTCAGGAAAACAAGCATTAACAGTGCACAAGAAGAATGAAATCCAGCTCTTACTCATCTCAAAGGTAGACTTGGTTACTCATAATAATGTGATAAGTGCCACAAATATAAACTTGGCAAAATAAATATGGAAAGAAATCAAAGAAAAATTTTCTTCATCTCAAGCTTCAAACAAGAAATAATCTTCAACAATTTCCTTCACCTAAATTTCAAATAAGAAGAAATTTCCAATTTTGTGACAAATGTTCAGACTTCAATCAAGAAAATGGTAGACATAGGCATCCATCTTCCTCAAGACATTCTTGCCTATGTCATACTATTCAAGTTTACATCAACACTCAACCACATCAAGAGACAGATAATGCACGCAGACAAGCAAATCACCATTTATTTGTATTTAATCATCTTACTCAATTCAACAACAAAGTCAAAAGGGAGTTGTCAGAAAAAAATTCCTCAAAACCTGGGACAGAACATGCCCTAGCCTTAATGCATACCAGAACTAAGAATCTATTATCAAACAAATGCATCAATTATTATCATGATTCTAAGCAAGACAAGAATCACTCAGATAGTGACTGCTTTCATCTTCATCCCAATAAAGCTCCAGATTAGTGGAGGGAAAATCAAGAGAAATGGAAGAAGCAACAAAAGTCAAAGACCAAGTCAGCACATTTCCATGCCTTTGTCACCAAATGGATCAACTCCAAGATTGGCAAAGACCAAAACATATTATTCAAAAGTGGGGCATTGATTCACATGTTCAATGACTCTAGATTATTTGTCTTTCTAAATTCATACTCAGGAGAGCAAATCTCAACCAGAAAGGAAGGAGCTAACCTAAAGGTAGAAGGGATGGGTACCACAAAACTCTCCTGGCAAGGAAGAACAATCATCCTCTCCAACTTCCTAAATGTAACAAGCATATTAGTCAACCTAATTAGCCCTGGTCAACCTTTGAACAAAGTTTGCAAACTAGTTGCCAATAAAAATTCATTCAGACGGATTTCCAATCAAAACACCATAGCTAAAGGCACCATAATCAACAATTTTTTTTGTACTAGAAAGGCCACATAAGATGGGTAATGATTGTTGTATGGTATCTAGACAGGAAGAAAAGACACAAAATAGTTCTCTCACAGAGATTCATCTGATGTACCATCATGCTTTGGTAGGAAGACTCAAAAAAATCAAAGGAGTAAAAATTGACTCAAAAGAAGAGGAAACCTTTGTTAGTAAAGACTGTCTCCTGTGCAAAATAACCAAAACTCCCTTCAAATCAGTTTCAACTCAACCAGACCCTTCAAAAAAATTCATCTGAATCTAATTTTTTCCAATAAATCCCCATTCAAATCAACACAACTAATATATTCTCAACATTGTAGAAAACTTTTCAGGAGACATTTCAGGCATACCAATGACAAGTGAAGACAAAACGTATGAGGTGCTTTTAGAAGTCATGGAAAAACAGAAGAACAAATGTGGCTACTATCCTACCAGGGTATGCTTGGACAGAGGTTCAGAATTTACCGACCACAGGTTAGTCAAATATCTCCAAGAGAGATATATAAAATAGCTGATCTCTGAGGCTGACCATCCTTTTCAGCTTGCTAATATTGCAGAGCAAGCTGCAAAAGTAATAGAAATAACATAAATAAAGATATCATATTTAACTTAAGAAGGAGTATAAAATCCATAAATATTATTGCAGAAATGGACTCTCCACCCAAAATTAGGTAGGTTCACTCACTGACCCCACCCTTGAAATCCAACCCCTTGTATTTTAATAATTAAAGATAGAAAAGACCAAAAATACCATGGAACCACTATGGGAATTTTTGGCCAATTAAATATTTCACACACATTGTCACATATAGGTTTCACCCCTAAAATTCAGTCATAATTGAGGCGTTGTGTATATTTTAGGAGTTACACACGGTGTGGTGTCAATTTATAGACACGGATTGGGAACTGCGTCGCGGCTGCACGCTCAGCATTGGGGGCAAGCGGGCTCAGCATTAGGGTATGCGGAGTGCTCAGCAGCGGCAGCTGCTGGATCAGCAGCAGCCGCTGTTTGGCTCCGCACCTGGTGGACGGGTCGGGCTAAGCATTGAATGCGGCGTGGGCGGCAATCCGCCCCGGAGATTGGATTTGGAAGGTAGTGCGCTCAACTAGGTTTGCGGGCGCGCCAGTTCGGATATGTAGGGGCGGAGCAATCCGCAGGCTATGAAGGAACGGATGAAGCGCGCGCCAAAGCACGCGGATCATGCCTGATATTACCAAACACCCACAACGGGCGCGGACAAACGGATACAGACAGGCGCGGGGGCTTCGAGTAGGGCGCGGTGCAAGGACCGCGTCATGAGAAGGACGAACCAGATGGATGGAACGGCGTACGGACAATGGGGGGAGTTTGGTACGGAGGAGGTGGGGAGAGGAGGCTAGGGTTTCTGTTTTGGGATTGTTTTCTGTTTCTTTGTCATACTGTCATTTGCGCGTGTACTTAGGTTAGGGTTGAGGGGGAGGACTTATCCTCACTCCCAACTCCAGGTTGGAGGGTAGAGGCATGCATGGATGCAGAGGAGGAAGAAGCACATCACATCATTGGATTGGATCACTCATCTCACCAGGAGATTAAAGGAACTCATACTGGATACACATCCAGGTGGAAAGTTCTTAGGATTGAAGGATTGGCGATTTCTCTCTCTCTCTCTACTTTTCTTTATCTCTTTATCTCTTTATTTTTATTTCTCATTTGAGTGCGACTTTGGACATCCTCATCTCCTTTCAAACGCAGGGAACCATTAACTTCCAAACCTTGGGAAAATTATAGGGGGATAACCTTTATTCTTTCCACATCTGGGGGTCTGGCCGGGAAGTAACCTTCCGTTTCTTGTCTTTCAAAGGTAACTGGGCACGATGTCCTATTCATACCTCCCTACAGTTGCTCCTTCTCCTTCCGTCTCCGGGTCCGCTACTCCAACCCCACTCTTGTCTTCCATCCCTCCTCCTCCCCCTCCCTCTGCTTGACCCAGGACAAGCTACGCTATTCCCCCATTGGTCTCCAGTGACCATGAACCCACTCGCCTGGTTTGCATCAGGCCGCAAAACTACCCTCACATCCAATTCAACACCGCGGATGTGGAGCAATTTATCTCGAGATACAAAGGTATTGCAGATGCAGAAGGTGCGTCAGACGCTGATAAGGCCTGGCTGGTTGTCCTGTTCATTATGGACAAAGAGAAGCTCCGGGATGTGGATGAAATGGAAGGCTACGAGAATCAAGATTGGCCAAAACTGAAGGCGGAGATCCTAAAGCGGTGGGGTAGGCCTGAACCTTGATTCCGGGAGAGAAATTTTGACCGCGTGGCCTCGGAGGCAAGCGCGCGCAGAGGGGTCAGAATGCGGGTGGAGCTGGCGGAGTACACCTCGACATTTGATTGGATCTATCAGTACTTGTCAAAGAACAAGGTGGTGGCGGGACTGATGGGGGCCATGAAACGCGCCTTTCTGGGCGGTTTAGGCGCTCAACTCCGGGCAAGGGTGCAGCGGCATCTTTACAATCACAACTTGGTAAAGCAGTTTTTTGACGGGAGCATCGCGCTCCTTCCGGAGTTGGCTGTCATTCGCCGGGCTGTGGAGAGTGAGCTTGACTTAGAGGAGCTTATTGAGGACACCGCTAAGTCCTTCCCGGCGGGACCGAAGAAATCAGCCCCCCAGGTTCCGGCTCCGGCGCAATTTCCGGCCCCAGTTCCACCTACTTCCATGGGTGTTCTGGTTCCTCAACCCGCGTCAGCCCCTCCGGTAAGCAAACTGACGGAACTGATGAAGGACCTGAAGATCTGCGTGAGCCGTATGGGCCAGCAGCAGCCGCGAGGGCCTCCACCTCACATGTTGGAAGGGTTTTGGCCGCCCGGTACCTTTGTGCCGAGGGGGTGCTTGTACTGCGGGGTGAACGGTCATTGGCAATCAGCGTGCAAGGAGCTTACAAAGGATCTCAGCGCGGGATTGGTTCAAATGGCGGGGATGGGGTACATGTTTCCAACAGGCAAACAGATTCCAATGGAGCCAAGCCAGCCGACCGCAATGCAGCAGGTGCGCACACGGGGTCAGGAGGTGGGAACGACGGCGCGAGCATCACTGGGAATTGTTACCGGTCCCGGTGTAAGACTCCAAAAGGTGCTAAGCCGTGGCAGTTCTGTGGAGGGGAAAGGTGCTGTTTAGGCTGCCCTCCTAGGAGTTACAATAATATTTAAATGTAACCGGAATCAAGGTCCAGAACCTTATGGATGAGAAATCAAAGTAAGGGAAGAGGATAAAAGTTGTCGGTAGCAATGGAAACAGCACTATCTGAGGCAAGATGGTGCAGGTAAAGACTTGAACAAATAAGTCAAGGTTTGTTCAGAGTTCAATAGAACAAGGCAGTTGTAAGTAACAACACCCACAAGCTAATAACTCTGGTCGTCAGCAGATGATTAGGAAAGATCAACTCAATCCCAACCAACCTCCAGGTTCTCAATGAACCTGCCCAACTCTCCGCAATCAAGCGCTTGAAGGGTACCAGATAACTGTGGGAGGCTGAACAAAACAAAAGCAATTTGTTTATGAAGCTCTATAAGCAAATCAATAACAAATTTGAGCACGAATATCCCAACACTTCTCAAGGGACTAAAGAATAGCGTGGCAAAATTCAACCTTAAAGAAGAAGGGAGGTATAACACTCCAGGTTTTAAGCTTAATAAAACCTCTTCAATCAAACGTGATTGGCTCCAGAAAGATGATCAAGGAGAGATCAAGACCAGTATTGTCGGAAAAAGGGATCAGAGTGGTATAACACACCCAAGAATTCAGACAGACAGGAATTCTTCTTCAACCAGCAAGGCTATTGGTTGGTGATAAGGAACAAGGTCACAAAGGACAGAGTTTGAGTATGGAGGCTCAAAGGATCAAGGGGCAATCATGGATATACCCGGATAAATTGCTCAGATAAGTGGGAAGGATGCCCACAGATAAGTTGATTTCTGATGATGTTCTGATGGATTTCCTGGGCCAAAAGTCGGGGGAGATCCCCTCCTTTTATAGCCATGAGGCCCTGTATACTATGTACAAGTGATACTACAAATAGGTGCGGGAAAATGAAAACATAATAAAAAAAAAAAAAAAAAAAACATGAGGGGAAAAAAGAAATGTCGCCCGCGTCGAGAATGACCGCAGGCAACCAGATGGACGCCCGCGACAGCGGTCGCGGGTGTTGACAACGGCTGTCGTCGCCCAATTGGCGGCAACAGCGGGGTGAAGGTTCTGACGGCCACGAGCGGTCGCTCGCGGTTGTCGGTCGGATCAAATGATGGGCAAGGATCTGAACTTGGATGAGCAGGGTTGAGTTTGGGAGGATCTGATGAACCCAAGGGAGCCGGGGAGATCAATTCGATGTTTGACGACCGTCGCAACAAGCAATGGCATCGGTTGGATGAGTGGATTGGGAAGGATTGAATGAGGGGGTTGTAAGGGATGACGATTGATGGATTTGAGACAAGCGGGTTGGGGAGGATGGCACCCTGAGAAGTTTTGATCAATAGGACCGGTGGGGGGGATGAATTGGATGGACCAATCGGGATTGGAAGGATCTGAGGACTCGAGCAGGGATGAGATCATGGTGGATTGAGGAGGAGAATTGATTGGGGGTGGATGAGTGTGGATGGAGTGGAGAGGAGGAGAAGGGATTGTCGAAAGTGGTTCAACAATCGCTCGCATTGCCAAAAGTCAGGGCCGCAAGCGCGACAAGTGGGAGTTGAACATAGGAAGAGAGGATTGAAGCGGAGAGACAGGCAAGAGGCCTGTCCTAGACCGCTAGGACAGGGAGAAGTTGAGAGATGGGGGGAAATGAAGGTACCCATAGGGGTACAACCGAAAAAAAATATTTTTTTTTGTGGTGTCCCGGATTGGTCACCACATCTCTCCCCAACTTACAGACTGTCCCTAGTCTGCATCTAAAATTTGAAGGGTTAAAAAAAAAAAAAAAAAAAAAAAACAGGGAACAAAGAAATTGAAGCAAAGATTGGCCATTTCTTGATCTTGAGAGCAATTGAAGAGTTGAGGAAAATATCTTGATTCTTCCAAATGAGCCCTAGAAGCAGCAGGAATAGAGCAAGGAGGGCGTCCCAGGTGCTCACATATGTGGCATACAGTAGAGTTTTACAACAAAAACGCAGCAAATGACCCTGGTGGTGCACAATTGGGAGGACTTACTTCTGAGATAGGTTGCCCCCACAACAATGAAACTTCTTGACTTGATCAGCAGAGAACCTTCTGGCCAACCGAGTACCATCCAGCTCCTCCAAAACATAAGATCCACCTCTAACTTGATGAACCACTCAATAAGGGCCATTCCAACAATTAGAGAAAAGCTTGCCCCACTGGGTCTCCAAAGATTGATCATAAGCTAAAACTAGGTCACCAGGGTTCAAGGGCTCCCTGATTCAATTAGAGTGCTTGTCCTCCCAATACTGGACAGATTTTTCTCTGGACTCCATCATCTTTTGATAAGCTTTATCACGAACGTCTTCACTTTGCTCAAGTTGCTTGGATCTAGCAACTAACAGATCAGTAGTTGAGGACACCTCTTCCCAAGAGATACCCAAGAAAGATTCCATTTCCAGATCCAAAGGAAGGACTGCTCTTTGACCAAAGATGATTTCATAAGGTGAGTAGCCAGTAGTCCTTTTGGTTGAGATTTGATCAGAAAAGAGAACAAGAGGAAGGAATTTGCGACAATTCTTGCCACTTTCACCAGCCAGTTTAACAAGTGCAGCCTTCAAAGGGGCATGGCCTTGTTCCACCATGCCTTGGCCTTCAGGATAATAAGGAGTAGTAACTCTATGTTGTCCAGGAAGGGATTGGATCATTTCAGCGAGCTTGCCCCCAAATTCAGAGCCACCATCAGTAGAGTAACATTGAGCCATGCCATAACGCATTGTCCAGGTCTCGTAGAGGAAAGCTGCCACTGATTCAGAGCTAAGGTTCTTAAGAAATTTTGCTTCAACCCATCCGGAAAAATCATCTCTAGCCACAATGAGGTACTTAGCACCACCTTCCTTAATATGAACCACATCCATAGCAATCCTTCCAAAGACAGTGGACTCCCCAGTAGGATAATGAATTTCAGCTGGGCGCCTAAGATCACGTTTTTGACAAACTTCACAACTCTTGCACCATTGGGAGACGGATTTCTTCAAAGATGGCCACCAGAACCGTTCGGATAGTCGTTGATAAGTTTCAGTTTCCCCACGATGACCAAGGCCTTCATGGAGACTTTCAAGGATAGAATCTTGTTTAGAGGGAATAGTAACAACAATAAGAGCACAAGGATTGCCTCTCTTCATAAGTCTAGAACCTTGAACAAAAAAATTAGAAGACTTTTTTTTAAGAGATCAAAATTCCTTAGCAGAGAGATCAGGAGGTTTTTGAAGAGTTGAAAGGTACTGCTCTAATTTAAGCCAGAAGCCTTGTTGAAAGCCAGAATAATTTTGAGAAGAAAAAGAGAAAATAGGTTGGATTAAAGGTTCCTCTTCATTGAAATTGGTTCCAACATCAGATTTGTTGTCCCCAAGAGGTCGTCGAGATAAACTGTCAGGCATGGTGAAAGATTTTCCCGGCCTGTGAACAATATCAAAAGAGAAAAGCTGGATAAAGGCCACCCAACGAGTCATAGGAGCATTGGGAAGACTGGGAGTGTTGATCATTTCAATGATGGATCAAGCATCAACTTGCAATTCAAAATGTTGGCCCCAGAGAACGGTTTGAAGTTTCTTCATCATTTGAGCCACACCACAGAGTTCCAGTTTGGGCTGGGAGTATCTAGATTCTACATCGGAAAACAACAAAGATTCATAAAGAGCAGGACGGTCCCAACCATTTTCATCTTCCTGAGTAAGGACGGCCCCAACAGATTGATAACTAGAATCGACAGCCAGCTTGATCTTGCCAGCTCCAGGTCCATAAGAGATCTTTTTCAAAACTATGTCTTTACCAACTATCCTTTTGAGTAGCTGGAAAGCACATTCACATTCTTGGGTCCAAATCCATTCAGCATCTTTTCTGGTTAGACGACGCAAGGGTGCACAGATTTTGGATAAAGATGGGATAAACATTCTAACATAAGTGACAACACCTAGAAAGCCCCTAACTTCAGTTGGATTGTTTGGGGTAGGCCAAGAGATTATCTTGTTGACTTTGGCTGGTGCCATCCTTCTTCCTTCCTTGCAGACCACATTACCATCAATTTCCAGAGCAGGGACACAAGCCGCCAGTTTGGATCCAGAGACAGTAAGGCCAGATTCCTCGATTCAAAACAGAATCCTCTCCAAGGTAGTAGCATATTCCCAGATAAAACAACAAATTCCTGAATGCCAAGGTAAGAGCTCATTATCATAGTCAGATACTGGACCTTTAATTCCTCCATCGTCAATAAAGATACCAGCATGATCAGGGATTTCATCCTGGAGGATCCACATCATCTGAGCCTGATAGACTGCAACAGAGTTGGTGGCTCCGTGAGGCAATCGAGTAAGTTGAAATTGACCAAGAGGAGTATTGAAAGTAGTGAGAGGACGAGAAATATGATGTAAGGATCGTTCGTCATAGCCACCCATAATATCCCCTAGACCATAACAAGCCCTCCCCGCAAATGATTCAACAAATTCTTCAGTAGCAGGAGGGATACCAGAGTCTTTAATAGTAACTTTATTAAGAGGTTGAAGATCATGAACTATTCTAAGTTTACCATTACTCTTGAGGACACAGAAGACGGGGCTGGAGTAACTAGAAGTTGACTGTTCATACAGGCCAGTTTGAACTCGTTCCCGGACCAACTTGATGAATTCGTCAACTTTAGCAGCAGGGATAGGGATCTTTTTCTTTTGCCAAGGATCATGTTCAACTACAGGGATGATATAAGGGAGGCCATAGGATTCCCGCAAGAGACCTCTCTCTTCTTCACAGAAAGCAATAGATTTTTCCCTTAGAGATAAGACATTTTTGATTAAATTTAACTCATCAGGAAGAAGCCATCCATCTGGACCAAAGTTGACCACCTTCAGACGTTCTTCAGTGACCCGTCCATTAGGCACAAAGGGACCAGTAAGAGATTGAGGAAGACCACAGTAAGGATCGCGAGATAGAGGAGGACGCATAAGGGGAGGATTGAGGTTGAGAGGCATAGGCTGGTTGACTGGTTGGATCTTCTTAGCAACTGTTTTATACTTAGTGGCAAAAGAGAGAATTTCTTGTTTCCTCCAAGAGTTGGCCAGAGAGACTTGATTACAAAAGCTGAGTCCAAGTTCCAACATCTTCCAAGTCTGATGTTCTGCAATATCCTTGAAGGGTGCCTTTTCCATAAAAGGAGAACCAGGAGATAATATGTTGCTCACATGTGTGGCACAAGGTAGGGTTTCGAAAATGACGGTAAAAGATTGCCCTGGCAGTGCACAATTGGGAGGACTTACTTGTACCCCAAATTGCCTCCACTGAAGCCCATATTCCTTCATACCAAAACCACCAAAAACGGAATTGCAATTAGGATCTAGTTTAGACTCATTGCGGAGATTCAAACCGGAACTGAGAGAAGATTGATCAGACTCAAAAGTATAAGGAAAAGAAGACACAACAGATCCAGAGAGAGAAGGAGATGGAGAAGAAATATTTTTGGATTTTTCTATTTTGATATGTTTTTGTTTTTTAATATTCTTGAGCTCAGAAGAGAATGATGAAAGGAATGAAAAATAAGCCTGAGGGATGGGAGTTGACCCTTGAGTTGCAGTCTGAGGCTGAAAAGAACTACAACTATTAGTAGGATCAACTATTCCCCTAAAAAATGAGAGGAACTAGAGTTATCCTTCTGCTTCCCCTTAAAAGATGATTTGGGAGAATGACCAGGAAAATCTCTTTCCCAACGACCAGAATCCAAAGATCAAAGAGGAACTTCAATTTTCCTGCCATCATCATCAGGGAGAAGAATTCTCTCCCCAACTTGATCAGAGAACATCAAGGTTGCACCAAAGTCCATTAAGAAGGGTCATCCCAAGATCATAGGACTGTCCAAACGAGTGATCCAAAAGTGGCAGGTTCCAAAAATATTTCGACCAATCCTGACCGGTACATCTTCAGCAATACCAACCAGTTCACAAGCTTGATTTCCTATCCCATACACTGCAGAGTTGAAGCTGACCCTAGGACTAAGTTTGAGCTTGCAGGCCATAGCATCCAAGATTAAGTTAAGCTGAGATCCAGAATCCACAAGAGGAGAAACAGTTTTAGCTGAGTCACCAAGATAACAAGGAAGAAAGCCAAGGGGACAGGAATAAAGGTTGGAGTCTAATGAAGGACTGGTTCCACCAGAGTCCTCCATTAAAGTGCCAGAGGAGACTTTGAGTTCTTCAGGGCCAATTTCCACACGTCGACAAGAGACCCATTTCTTCATTCCTTCAGCAACAGATGGAGAGATTGATAGGAGTTCAGCCACAGATAGATCAGGAATTTTGAGATCAGAAATTTTCTTTAATAATCCCTCCACAGCATTGGGGTGATCCTTGGAGATGCCCCTTTCATATCAAACTTTGGGCTGGGTGGAAGGAGGAAGTTCAGGCAACGCAGAATCTAAGATAGGATTAGAAGGTTGAGGTGAGGGAGAAGGATCAGGGTGATCTGGGAACCTTTCCATGAGTGTTTCCTTTTCCACCTCCATGTCTTCTACATCAGAGGAAGGAGGCTCAAGTGATGATTGACGTTTAACGGGTTTTTGAAGGATTGAAGTTGGCAAGGAAGGAGCCTTATGAGGTTTAGGTTCCTCATGTTGTTTCCTGGCTGGATCAGATTGATAAGTAGTCCCAGAAAGACTAGAGGAAGAAATAGCTGGAGGATACCAAGGTTGGAGGGTACCACAGGATGATCAAAATTCAAAGGAAGCAAGAGATGCTTTCACAGGAGGTGATGGCTGGTAAGAGGCCACCACATGTCAGATAGGACGAGACGAGTCAAAAGGGATTAGGGCACCATTAGGGAGGAAGTAATTTTTTCCCCTCTGCTCTACCAATTTTTCCTTTAGGTCCTTCTGAAGTTCTTGGCATTGTCCGGTTCCATGGCCTTCCCTATGACAGTAGTAACAGACCAGAGTTGATTTGGGGACAGAAGAAGGAGTTTTGGGTGTAGCTAGCGAAGAAATCTTTTGATCTATTTTGTTCCCAAAGGCTTTAAGTAACTTGGTGATTTCATCTATAGTAGTAGGTTCTCGATTGAAATTAGGATCTGCTTTAGGCCTACGATCTGCCTCCATTTTAATCATAATATTGTTTGACTCTTTAAAAGAAGGAGCATGGACCGGTTCAGTAGTTCTAGGCTTTTCAAAGGTAAGAGAAGTTTGACCTTTCATGACTTTATCCACAGTACTCCTAAGGGTAAGAAAAACAGGGAGCTTGAATCAATTATCCCTGGTGGTAATCATGGATCCAGATTTGACCAGTTCTTCTTTAATCCTTTCCTGCACAGCCGACGAAAAAGATTGGAAGAACTTTGCTCAAATTTTGTCCACTGTGTCAATGTGATCGTTTTGGATAAGATAGTTTTGAATGGGATCCCAAGACTTCCTAAAAATCTGATAGTCAGAGGCTGAAGAAATACCACCATTGGAGATCCACTGAGAAACCAGAGCATCCAAATCCTGCAGAGTAAACCTAGCCACATCTATTTTACCCCAGTATGCCAACATAGCCTCCCTGAGAAGCGTCCAGTTGTGGGATTCAAATCCCTCAAAAGACTCGATTACCTCCATAACTTCATCAGAGGAGATAAAGAATCGCAACTGATAAGCCATATCAAATTCACTAGCTCCATCCACTTCAGCAGCCATCTTGTAGGAGTCCAAGAATCGCTTGACATTTGCACCGTTGAAGCCTAAGTTCTTGTTCTGAGGTTTGATCTTTACCATCTTGGGTCAGACAGGGGTGGTTGGAGTAGCGGAAGATGCCATATTGAATAACAGAGTTCCTAGGGGATCCAAAGAGCAGATTTCCAAAGTGGCTCACAAGTGTGGCAAGAGTAGGGTTTTGCCAAAAACAACAAGTATCTTGCCCAAGCGGTGCACAAATTGGGAGGACTTACTTTTAGGATAAGTTGCCTCCACGGATCAGATTTGAGAAGAGAAAAAAATGGAAAAAAAAGATTGGATTTTGAGGTTGACTTGCAATTTCTTGGGACTGTAAATTCCAAGGTTGCTGGTTTGATCCCGGCCCGGGGGACCAAATGTAAGACTCCAAACTGTGCTAAGCCGTGGCAGTTCTGTGGAGGGGAAAGGTGCTGTTTAGGCTGCCCTCCTAGGAGTTACAATAATATTTAAATGTAACCGGAATCAAGGTCCAGAACCTTATGGATGAGAAATCAAAGTAAGGGAAGAGGATAAGAGTTGTCGGTAGCAATGGAAACAGCACTATCTGAGGCAAGATGGTGCAGGTAAAGACTTGAACAAATAAGTCAAGGTTTTTTCAGAGTTCAATAGAACAAGGCAGTTGTAAGTAAAAACGCCCACAAGCTAATAACTCTGGTCGTCAGCAGCTGATTAGGAAAGATCAACTCAATCCCAACCAACCTCCAGGTTCTCAATGAACCTGCCCAAATCTCCGCAATCAAGCGCTTGAAGGGTACCAGATAACTGTGGGAGGCTGAACAAAACAAAAGCAATTTGTTTATGAAGCTCTAGAAGCAAATCAATAACAAATTTGAGCAAGAATATCCCAACACTTCTCAAGGGACTCAAGAATAGCGTGGCAAAATTCAACCTTAAAGAAGAAGGGAGGTATAACACTCCAGGTTTTAAGCTTAATAAAACCTCTTCAATCAAACGTGATTGGCTCCAGAAAGATGATCAAGGAGAGATCAAGACCAGTATGGTCGGAAAAAGGGATCAGAGTGGTATAACACACCCAAGAATTCAGAAAGACAGGAATTCTTCTTCAACCAGCAAGGCTATTGGTTGGTGATAAGGAACAAGGTCACAAGGGACAGAGTTTGAGTATGGAGGCTCAAAGGATCAAGGGGCAATCATGGATATACCCGGATAAATTGCTCAGATAAGTGGGAAGGATGCCCACGGATAAGTTGATTTCTGATGATGGTCTGATGGATTTACTGGGCCAAAAGGCAGGTGAGAGCCCCTCCTTTTATAGCCATGAGGCCCTGTATACTATATACAAGTGATACTACAAATAGGTGCGGGAAAATGAAAACATAATAAAAAAAAAAAAAAAAAAAAAAATAACATGAGGGGAAAAAAGAAATTTTGCCCGCGTCAAGAATGACCGCGGGCAACCAGATGGACGCCCGCGACAGCGGTCGCGGGTGTCGACAACGGCTGTCGTTGCCCAATTGGCGGCGACAGCGGGGGGAAGGTTCCGACGGCCGCGAGCGGTCGCTCGCGGTCGTCGGTCGGATCAAATGATGGGCGAGGATCTGAACTCGGATGAGCAGGGTTGAGTTTGGGAGGATCTGATGAACCCAAGGGAGCCGGGGAGATTGATTTGATGTTTGACGACCGTCCCAACAAGCGACGGCGTCGGTTGGATGAGTGGATCGGGAAGGATCAAATGAGGGGGTCGTGAGGGATGAGGATCGATGGATTCAAGACGAGCGGGTTGGGGAGGATGGCACCCTGAGAAGTTTTGATCAATGGGACCGGTGGGGGGGATGAATAGGATGGACCAATCGGGATCGGAAGGATCTGAGGACTCGAGCAGGGATGAGATCATGGTGGATTGAGGCGGAGAATCGATTGGGGGTGGATGAGTGTGGATGGAGTGGAGAGGAGGAGAAGGGATCGTCAAAAGTGGTTCAACAATCGCTCGCGTTGCCAAAAGTCAGGGCCGCAAGCGCGAAAAGTGGGAGTTGAACATAGGAAGAGAGGATCAAGCAAAGAGACAGGCAAGAGGCCTGTCCTAGACCGCTAGGACAGGGAGAAGTTGAGAGATGGGGGGAAATGAAGGTACCCATAGGGGTACAACCAAAAAAAAATATTTTTTTTTGTGGTGTCCCGGATTGGTCACCACACCGGATTGTGGCAACCACCTCTGGTGGAAGCTGAGGTAAGGTTATTGGCAACAGAAGAAAAGGTGGCGGTCTCCAATAAAATGAAGGTGGACGCGAAGGAGCGACCCCTGTCGGCCGCGCGCGTGCCTGGAACCAAGGCGCCGGCAGCAAACCCTGTAGGGAAGAAGAAAGCGGCGGACATCGTGCGAAGGGTGATGGGTAACAAGACTCCGGTATCGCTGACCTTGCAGGAACTGGCGGCCGTGTCTCTGGTGGTGGTAGACAAGATGGTTCAGGCGTTGTGGGATTGCAGTCAGGGCTGGGTACCTCAGATGGTGCAGCGGGTTCACGTGGCGCGGAAGGAGGAGGGGCGCGGGGAGTGGGAGTCAAAATTGGTTTCAACTCCGCTTGCTTACGTTCCAATGGTCATAGCGGGAAGGAAGGTGTGGGCTATGGTGGACAGCGGTTCAATGGTGAACCTGCTGCCATTGCGGATGGTGGATGATTTGGGGTTGGTTCAGCGGAAATGCGCAATGGTTCTCCGCGCGCTTAAGGGAGGGGAGTGTTGTGTGGATGGGGTAGTCAAGGAGGAGGAGGTCAAGGTCGCAAGGGTCCGTAGGCCCCTTTCTTTTCTTTTGGTTGATTGTGAGGATGTGATTTTGGGAAGGCCGTTCATGTTTGGGTTTTGAGCCCAAATGGTTTTTGATCCGGGAACGGGAACGGAGGCGTTGACAGTAGAGGATTAGTCCGGCGGGAGGTTTGAGACAACTATCTGCAATCACGGGCAGGGAAAGCAGAGGAGAGTGTTGGAGTATGAGGAGGAACCGGACACGGCGGTTGCGACCAGCTGGGGACAGTGGCCAAGTTGGGGGGGAGGTAGAGGGGGTAGGGGATAAGTTTTTATTTGGTGAGGGGGTGCCAGCTGGTTCACAGCCGGAACAACTATACACCCCAGAATGTTTGTTTCTCTATGTTTCTTTCTTATCTGGATTGTGGGGTCTTTGTTGGCTTGGGGTTTCTGCAGGAAATGCAGGCGCAGCACAAAGCCGGGTCTGTGAACGCAAGGACAAGCCTTGCGGAACCAGGATGCGTGGGAAATCCCACAGATTGGGGAAGCGGGAAAAAGGGCAATTCGCGGGCGGTCTATGGGCATCGCGCAAAAAAAAAAAAAAAAAAAAAAAAAAAGTGTTCTTTTCTATTTTTCTTCTCTGTTGGTTTCTTTTTCTCTTTTTTCTTTCTCTCAGGATATCTCAAGGATGGGTGGCTGGTATGGGAATAAGCTTGATTTGGTGAGGGGGTGCTCTAGCCGGTTTGCAGCCGGGACAACTAGACACCCCAGAATGTCCGTTCTCTTACTCTCTCTCTCTCTTCCCTTACGGTGGCGCGTGCTGGTGTTTTGGTTGTTGTGTTTGTTACAGGAAGGGTACAGGGAACTGTGTGCCAGTTTGTCTGGGGCGGTCCAGGTGCCTCTTTTGGAACGGCTAGTCACTTACGGTTGCTCACAAATCAAGTGTGTGGGCGCGGACTCAATCTCAGACTCACTCTCTCAAAGTGCGGCCGCGCACTTTTTCTCAGAAGGTTAGGACCTCACGCAGAGAAATGTATTTTCTTAATGGAAAAGGGAAGCGCGGTACAAGAAACAAGAAGAGAAGAAGTAGAGGAAAGGAAGAAGGGGAAAAGGGGGGGCGATGCGCCTAAGCCATCTTCATCATTTCCTCCATTTCCGCCCTTGAGGACGCCAGTAAAGCCCGGAAAGACGCCAGGAGTTTGCGCCGGGATTCTGAGGATTGTGCGCCGGGGATTGCGAGGAAGTTCCGGAGCATTGTGGTTGACCTTTCCGCAAAAGCTTCAAAGCCGGCCGCCAGGAGCGCCATTACAATTGGAATCTCCGGGATCTTGGGAGGGCTGGGGGGAGGAGCGGCCAGTGAAGATGGGGCCTCCGGGGAATCAACAGGGGGGCTTGGTCCAGCTGGAGGTGATGACAGGACAACAATTGGTGACGGAGGCGGAGGGGCGTTGGGGGTCGTAGGCCTCTCATCCGAGTCCGCTGGTGGCGCGGGCGGTGTCAGCAGTCGTGGAGGAGGAGGAGGAGGTGCTGGCGCGGCCGCGGTTCTCCCAAAGAGTCTTGGGTCCGGTACCGTTTGGTTCACGCTGACAGAAGTGGCCCAAGCGCAGGTTGCTGCGGGCCATTCCTCCGAGGTTTTGTATTTGCCCCGTTGCGGAGGTCCGGCCCGGCGGAGAGGTGATGCCAAGTTGCGGCTCATGTGTGAAGTGGTGGGTGACGGAGCTTGGGGGCGGCGGGATGGAGGTGAACTGGGTGGTGTCCACAAGCCTTCCAAGATTGACTCGTCATCCAAAACCACAAACAGGTCCGGACAAGCCCTCTTGCGCGGCCTGGGGCAAGAGCCGGATTTGGGGGGAGCTTGAGGGATGCTGTTGCTAAGCGAGCAGCGACAATGGCTGCAACAGCAAGCTACACAGGCGCGTCGACCGGGGATGATCAAACACGTGTGCCCGTTCTGGGCGCAGAACTCGTATGGGAGCATGATGGTGATGGAGAGGAGGGAAGACGGGGAAGGTGGTAATGGGAGTGGTGGGGGTGGAGTGGAAGTAGCGGAGGTGGTGGTATGGTGAAGCAATGGGAAACTTCTGGGGACAGAACTCAAGTTGGGGGGAATGTGGTGTCAATTTATAGACACGGATTGGGAACTGCGTCCCGGCTGCGCGCTCAGCATTGGGGGCAAGCGGGCTCAGCATTAGGGTATGCGGAGTGCTCAGCAGCGGCAGCTGCTGGATCAGCAGCAGCCGCTGTTTGGCTCTGCACCTGGTGGACGGGTTGGGCTCAGAATTGAATGCGGCGTGGGCAGCAATCCACCCCGGAGATCGGATTTGGAAGGTAGTGCGCTCAACTAGGTTTGTGGGCGCGCCGGTTTGGATATGTAGGGGCGGAGCAATCCGCGGGCTATGAAGGAACGGATGAATTGTGCGCGCAAGCGCGCGGATCATGCCGGATATTACCAAACACCCACTACGGGCGCGGACAAACAGATACGGACAACGGGGGGAGTTTGGTACGGAGGAGGTGGGGAGAGGAGGCTAGGGTTTCTGTTTTGGGATTGTTTTCTGTTTCTTTATCATACTGTCATTTGCGCGTGTACTTAGGTTAGGGTTGAGGGGGAGGACTTATCCTCACTCCCAACTCCAGGTTGGAGGGGAGAGGCATGCATGGATGCAGAGGAGGAAGAAGCACATCACATCATCAGATTGGATCACTCATCTCACCAGGAGATTAAAGGAACTCATACTGGATACACATCCAGGTGGGAAGTTCTTAGGATTGAAGGATTGGCAATTTCTCTCTCTCTCTCTACTTTTCTTTATCTCTTTATCTCTTTATTTTTATTTCTCATTTGAGTGCGACTTTGGACATCCTCATCTCCTTTCAAAAGCAGGGAACCGTTAACTTCCAAACCTTGGGAAAATTATAGGGGGATAACCTTTATTTTTTCCACAACGGAAATGTGTTCTATCACAATTCCCGCATGCAGCGGCGGAAACCAATACACCCGCGCGCGGCTGAGAAGAAGCGCTGCCACCCTGTTAGCGTACCCTGAAAAGCTGTGTATGCAGCCCTGGGCATCTGACAATTACGCAGCCGTGGGACTACGGGCTGACAGAGTGACAGGTGGCCTGAGAAGCTCAGGTACCATGTAAATGTAGTACAACCTAGACGGGGACATTCCACATATGTAATAAATGTCTCTTTTTATATTAGATAATTTAAAAAATAAATAAAATTATATAAAAATACTTGAATAACCTATATACGTATTTTTTATGAAATATACTTAAGAATACCAAAAACATTGAAAATAAGATAACTAATATTTGTAAAAATATATCAAAATACTTTAATATAAAATTGTGAGAACTTCAAGACATCAGTATTTTTGTGACATACTAAAGGAACTGATGATTCAAAAATATTACATGAATTCTCAAAGCTTATATTTCTCATTAGTTATTTCAATTAAATCAACTGAATTTTGAAAATAAGGAGTAAAATCGATATCATGATTTTACTCCAATCAGTTAATACATAATGAGAAACCACTTGTCATTATATTACCAGTAGGAATTTCTATCAAAAGAATTATGAACATCCTGGGAATATTTACTAAAGATAATTAATTAAATAATATATAATATGGATCAATTAGTGTTATTCACACGTCCAAATATCAACTAAAAGGTAGTATAATTCCCATACCCTGTGGAATTAGATTTTACCTGTGCTTTTGCACCAAGAACAAGTGACAGGCTACCACTGGTTACCCTGCTAGCCTTAGCATCCGTCCCTTTGAGCCCCTGTATCCCTCAGAAGGAAAATATTGGAACCTAAAAAGCTATAAATAAGGAGCTCTTTTGAGGATATTGATACCCAGAGACCCAGTTATATTTACATCCAGAAACTGTGCCAAGGTAATAAAATACTTATGAGAGATAATTAAGTGATTTATGGCTTTAGTCTGATTAATAATATCCATCCCCAACCCTTTTTATCAATTTAAACTTCTGAACAACCCTTTCAACCCCAGTAATACGTTTAACCCATCAGTGCATGTCCCAAAAAGGTACCCAGAGGATTTAACAATATAACAGTGAGTCTTACTATCCTTTTTCTGTTGTGGCAGTTTGGCTACAAGGCCCTTTCACACCACCATATATTTTATATATATATTATCTTTGGGAAATATCTCCTTTAAGAATATAAATCAAAGGTTCCAAAGTAACAAGGTATATGTGTTTTCAAAGTGAATTCCCTGAAGAGAGGTGTTAAAGATTCTCAACATTATTGTGGGCCCTCTATTAATTTATTTAATAATCAATTTATTAATATTTATTTATAATATTAAACCATAAACAAACCAATCAACCTTGCAATAAGCTTTATGCAAATATTTTATTGATTTTTGCTGCAATTATTGAATAATATATTTATTATTTATTCTATCACCTCTGGTAGCTAAAGGATAGCAAGGGTCTTGGAATCCAGGAGGCTGAAAATACTGAACACCATGGTATTCCTGAAAGGGCCAATTGAACCATTGTTGAAAGTGTGAGGACAGCTCTGACCTTTAGCAAAATTCCAAAGAGGTTCTGGCAGGAAGTTCTTAAGTCATACTGTCTCAGTCTCAACCAAATACCTGAGGAAAACCAAGAGGTTATTCCTTGGGAACTGATTCACCAATCATCCATTCCTAGTTCATATTTAAATCCCATTCGCATCACTGCTGTTTTCTTCAATCAAAAGAAGCCAAAAGGACAGAAATTCAGTCACAAGGGCTCAGAAGGAGAGCTTATTGAATAAAATCCTGACCTTCAATCCTATTGGATACTCAAACCAGACAGGTTGGTGGTCTCTGTGAAATATGTTCAATTTACTGCTGAATCTAATGATGATATAAAAACCTTGAAAAGAGTTTAGATTTGGAATTTCTTCCCACAAATGGCCCCCAAGAACACTCTCAAGAAGAAATAAATCCTTTTTACAGAGAAACAGTTCCAGAAATTGATTTCTCTGATGATCAAATTGAAAGTTTGGTGTCACCACCTGACTCTCCAATTCATATTCTTCAGTTCCATTCAGCATAAGAATCAAATCCTGTCACCAAAGTACCAAAACCTGCAACTCAAGAACCAAGACAAATCCTAAGAGACAGATTTTCAGTGAAACCACCACAAACATTTGGTTTCCATCACTACTTTGAGCCAAGGACATATGGGGAAGCCCTCAGATGCAGTGACTCCAAGAAGTGAAAGTAGGAAATCAATAAGGAGATGAGTCAATGTGAACTACTAGAGGTATGGGAAGACTAAAATGGGAAAATTCCTCTAAAACCTCTGGAAAAAATGTGGGCCTTCAAAATTAAAGATAAAAGTCACAATGATGTTCTTTTCCATAAATCCAGGATATTTGTAAAAGGATTCAATCAAATACATGGACTAGACTGTGATGAAACCTTTGCACCAACCAGGAAAATTGCATCCTTAAGGGCTATTCTTCAACTAAAGCTCAAGAATAACTTTAAAATAAGACAATTCAAAGTGAAGGCTGCATTCCTTCATGCCCCTATTTCCAAAGAAGTAATAATCAAAACGCCTAAAGGTTGCAATCACTCAACCAAATACCTCAAACTTAAGAAAAGCCTGTATGGTCTTAAACAATTGCCAAAAAACTGGTATCAGACACTGACCAAGTGGATTTGTTCTATTGGCTTCAAAGAATCAGAAAGTGATACATGTCTTTATAAATCAGAAGACATTAAATCCTTTTTGTTTTTCCATGTACAAAATCTAATCCTTGTAAATGATGGTGATATGTTTGAAGAGAAATTCAACAAGAAGTTTCAGAACTCTCAAGCCCACAATCCCAACACTATCCTTGGTATGAAAATAGAACAATTGAACAGAAGGATCCTTCTAAGCCATCCAAAGCATATTGCACTTGGACTAGAGGAACTGGGTCCAACCTCAGCCAGACCCTCTTTAGCTCCTTTCACACCGCATGCTCAATTAACTGAAGCAACCAATGAAGAGTTTGAAGCATTCAAGGCCTTAAAAATAAACTACAGATCAGCCATAGGGCTTCTCAATCACATAGCTAGTAGAATGCAACCTGATTTAAGTTATTCCATCTCTAGTCTAGCTTTCTTCCATAACAAGCCCAGAATCACACACTGGATGGAACTGAAGAAGACCTGGCAATATCTTAACTACACTAAGAACATGAAACTAAAAACTTCATATGAAAGTCAACGCAAGCCTCTTGAATGTTACAGCAATGCTTAATGGGGAGAAGACTCTACTACTCAAAAATCTCAATCTGGAAATATGTGTCTGTCATACAGCTCAATACTGTCCTGGAACAGTTCAAAACAGAGAAACATTACATACTCTTCCGCTGAAGCTGAGTTTAATCCTCTCCTTGATTCCTTCTTAGAGAGCAAGGGGCTCAAAGATCTTCTTCATGAAGTCTTCCTTTGCAATATTCAAACCTCAATCCATTTCATAGACAATAAGGACCTTGACAATAAATTAAAAAAATTTGGCTCAAATACTAAAACAAGGCACATGGATGTCAAAACCAAATGTTTAAATGAAGAACTCAGTGAGGGAAATCTCAATGTTTACCTTATTCCCACCAAAAAAATTCTTGTTGATCCACTGACCAAGGCTCCAACCAGGGTTTCCCTCAAAAAACTGGTGAATCTAATCAATCCAACACTTTCTTTTGAATTAATCTCCAGTTAAGGAGAGTGTAAGGAATGTGTTGACTCAGGTGTGCGTCAGAATGAGTACAATGTAGAGAATCCAAATGGAGCTCTTCTTCAATTCAAGTCAAGTTTTACCCAACTCTTCATAGAAGGGAACTTAACAATCTGATGGGGGAAAATAAACCTTGAAAACTTAACCATACAACCATACATTGAATTCTGAACTCAACCTCAACTCACTCAGACTCAAACTTGCAAATAGTCACCACGCAAACTGACAAAAACAACCAAGTTTATGCTGTATATGCGTCCCTTGTTTTATTTTCTTTATTATTCCTTTCCTTCCTTTTATTTTCTTCCTATTTTCAATTCCTTCTTATTGATTGATTCCTTTCATCAATAACATCAACAATGTTTAGCCTGAAGTCAATGAGTAACTGGTGAGATCAATTCAACTAGCTTCTAAGATTCAAAACTCAATATCTCAAACAATCAACCTCTTTGTTTCTCATTCTTCTATCCTATCTTCCTCCATCTCAAGCCTGATTGTCATTGTCTCAACACTTTAATCTGTTTCTCCGTTCTTCCTGGTCTGAATTTCAAATCATCATCAAATAATTTACACCTCTTCTTTTCCCTGTATGCATAAGTTAGCAGATTCATGCATGAAAGAGCCCTGCATGCAGCCTATTGTGCCATTCACAGAGAAGATTTCTGCTGATCTGACTGATCCATGCGTCACACTTGATTAACAACCAAATGATGGGAGGAAGCACCAATAAAAGCTACAACTTAGAAGGATCAACCACACCTATGTGATAATGTGAAACATGCGTGGTATATTATCCAAAAACATAATATATCAAATAAAATTATATTAAATTAAGTTTTAAAGTATTTTTATTTAAGAAACAAACATTGAAGATCACCATGAAAAGGATTGATCCAGATCTTTAATTATCACAAAATATATCAAGAAATGATCATAAAAATTATTCAAAATGAACAATGTGATCAGCGTATGGTGGAAAATCAATAAAATTAAACTAATAGTCAATTCAGTCAAATATTAATTATTAAAATCAAGAATACATGCAGAATCATCAAAATTAAAGATTACTTTATCAACAGATATTTCAGCTAAAAAAATGCAGAAATCCACCAGATCTGAGATTGGCTGATTTCCAGAACCAAGAGGAAGTGCTAATCCTTTCCTTGCAGGCTTTCTGGCTTTAGCCCTTGAGCCTTATCCTCTCTACATTCTCTGAGAATTCTCCTTTTCACCCACAAAATTATTTATACAGTGCTTTCTTTGGCTTATTGTCCCCCAGTTTCCTAGAAATTTACCAATTATTGTCCAGACACCTTGCAATCCATGATCAATTGCTCAAAATATTCAAGAAAGTTATTTATGGCCTTGTCTGATATATATTAAATGTAAATTTATTTCTTAAACCATTGTTGATTCATTGAAGTTTAGTCAGCAATCAATTCCACTTTTCCCTGAAACCCTTCATCTGAATCCCTGCTGTTACCCTGAGAGTAATTACTCAAAGAAGTAAGCTATTTCCTTCCTGCCTTGGCTTCTGTGCTATTTTTCCCAGCCATTTGAACAATTTATCTTGATAAATCCTTCTTGGGTAATTCATGAAGGTTCCCACTGATTCCATGTTTTTATACCGTCCAAAGTGATTCCCTGAAGAGAGGTTGGTAAAGCAGTAAAGATCCCCAGTGGTATAATACTTTGGCCCCTCTTTATAACATGTTGAAAACCATTTAAACAAACCATTAAAGCTTGAACTAGCTCCCAACATATTTACTATTTGAGCTTTTCATGTGTTTATTTTTAAAAATATTATTATTCCATCACTTCATCACTCTCTGTAGCTTAAAGATGGCAAGGTTCCTGGTATCTGAGAGCTAACACCTGAAGTGCATTTTGAGTACCTATCAAATGACTTTTTTTTGTATTTCCTTTTTCTTCATTTTTAAAAATATGAATAAATTGTTGTATCATATACAAGTTTATTTGAATCATTAAAGAAAATAAAATAAAAATAAAAATAAAAATTCAGGCTTCAGATGCCATTGGGGATTTAATTCTTCAATTCAAAATAACACATTCTTCATCCTTGCAACATTTAATTCATGGATGCAAGGGATTCATTGTAGGAGCTACAATCAAAATTTACAAAATCTTTCCACTTATCTGCGGAATTTGATATAATATCATGATCTTTGAGTACATTGTTGCTTATTTTTCCACTGAAAGTATCCACACAGTATGGAAATATAATAAAGTGCTTGAAATCTTGGGGAGAATTTTTGAATTCTCTTTCATGGATTTGGATGGAGATTGAAATTTAAATTTAGTTAAAAAAATGAAAAATTTACCAGAGGATTTTTTAATGAATGTAATAACATAAGAATATTTTCCCTTGATTCTGGAGTTTCTGGAAATTTAAAAATTGAGGTGCTTGCTTTAAAAAACAGAAAAAATGCTTTACTTCAGGTGAATCCATCTTTCCAAAATTTAGATAACAGTGGGAGTATTCCAGACCAGGTATAGCTTTGTGAATTTTTCCTGGAATGCCTGTTCAGATTTTGATTGGACCCAAAAATTCCAGTTTTTTGAGAAAAATTTCCATTCTTCTTGAGATTTTCAATCTTTTCTGTAATTGGTTTGAATTTTATTTGAGATTTTTCAAAGAAAGAGGAGATGATGATAGGTGGGAAAAATGATCAAATAGAACTATTCCTCCTTGTCAGTGCAATCAAATTTAGGTTCTTGATTATCTAATGTATCTTAAATTTGACTAAGTTTTCAATAATATTTTTATTTCTTTTCTTGTTAAAGATAAAAAATATATATAGAAAATTGCCTTGAACAATTATTTAACCCAAAAATATGAAGAAGACCAATTTATATATATATATATATATGCAATCCATAATTAAAACAGAGGGGAAGGGCTTTTCTGGTTTGATGGAGTCAGGGTGAGAAATAAAACAGATTTCATCAGTCTGTTGACTATTTTAATTCTACAATTAAAGTTTCATTTTGTTAGCTCTAACATCAAGGACTTGATTGTTAATTTAGACTCCAGAAGTTCTGCATCAACTTTTCATCATTTCTTTTAAATTATACTGAAATTGGTATGAAAAGGATCAGAAGATGATTGCATGAGATTTTTTAGTATTTTAAAAGGTGGAATTCTACCTTTTGTTGAATATTTTACAGCATCTTCTGTTTATATTGAGTTTGAAATCTTTGGTTGAAAAAAAAAGATAGTATAGGACAAGGTCTTATGAGGCTAAGAGGAGTGGATCTAAGGAGCCAAAGGAGGGAACTCTGTTTCACTATTAGTCAGAACCAATGATGTTCATTTACTTGGTCAGGAATCACTATTTATACACTAAGGGTGATGATAAATTCAGAACTCCCTGTTGTGTGGGAGTTCTTTAGGGCCCTGCACAACCCAATCAACGTGTGGGGTCCCATAAACCCATTGAATGGGTTGTTCCAAACAAAATTTATTCACTTATTGATTTATTTATTTATTTATTTTTAATTTATTCATTCATTTATTAATTTATCAATTTAGGGCATTATTTTTCTCACGTAAACCTTTATTTCACACATTTTGACGTTGGAACACGGTTGCGCCCCTTTGGTATTTCACACAAAAATTCTTTATTTCACACAACTTTCAAGAATTCTTTTTTTTTGAATTCTGAATTTGAGGACCCTAGAAGTGGTTCTTAAACCATTAATCAAAATCTTTGGCAATTTTAGAGCCATTAGAAAGTCTTCAAAAATGCCAATAAAAAATGAAAAAATTTGGTAAAAACAAATTTTTGCATGGGTTTTTGGATCATTGTTTTGGCTATTTTTATTGTTTTTTTTTTTGGTTATTTCAGCTGCCATAAATTTTCAAAAACATTCAAAGATTTTTCTAATATTTTTTTTATATTTTTTGGATTTATCATTTCACCTCAAAAAATTCCTTCAAAAAACACAAAAAATCAAAAAAATCAAATTTCTCTTTGGACATTTGAATCCTATTATTTTCTTTATTATTTCATTTTTTGGGGGTAATGCAAGCCATCAAAAAATTTGAAAAACATTCAAAGAGCATTAAATTACTTTTTTAAAGATTTTTTGGATGTATTATTTTACCTTAAAAAATTCCTTCAAAAAAGCAAAAAATTCAACAAATTCAATTTTCTCATTTGACTTTTGGATCCTTATGTTTGCCGTTTTTACTTATTTTTTTTGGTGTTTCAAGCTTTGAGAATTTTAAAAAAACTATTCAAAATCTTTTTAAAATTCTTTTTAGGATTTTTGGATGTCATTTTTGACCTTTAAAAATTCCATCAAAAAACCAAAAAATTTGAAAAATTCACTTTTCTCACTGGATTTTTGAATCCTTTTGTTGGACTATATAATTTTTTTTTTGGGTGATTCAATATTTCCAAATTTTCAATTTTCAAGAAAAAAAAACAGTTTATTAATACTTTTTGAAGATCATCTGAATTCTTGCATACACCTTACAAGCTTCAATCAAAAAATTAAAAATAAAGAACAAATATGGTTACAAATATTAAAATTTATTGAACTATGATTGGTTTTATTTTTCTACTTGATTTTTGTGGAGGGAACAAAACCTCATTACCAAGATCCAAATTTCTCTGAACAATGGTTTTCCAAGATTTGGAATCCTTTGTCACAACGCTTTTCCAAAGTGGATCTGACCTGGGAGCTGGCCAATAATCAGACTTGAACTTGAGTGAGAGTATATGTTTGGATTCTTCTAAAAGAATGAAGCAAATAGTAGAAGTTTTGAAATTTGGAGTGGGAGGGTAATTCAGAGGAAGATAAGTTCAAGGCATTAAAGAAGAAAACAGAAACACTTAACACTTATATGTTTCAGCAAGAAGGAAACCATGGCATGGAAATTTCATCCACATATTTATGGGAGCTGGGTCATAAAGGTGGTTCAGTTGCCTTCTTGGTTCTTGGAAAGTTTCACCCCAGATATCACGCAGTAATCTTGTTTCCTTGAAGATTGGGTTTGAATCAAGCTCTTTCACCATTTCTTTCCTGACTTCAATCTAGTCTTCTGAGATCTTCCCCAAGCAAATGGCTGCTTCTCTAAAGCCACAGCTCCCATCCCCTATGACATCTTGATCATTGGAGATATGTGGAATGGCTGTTTTTGGAGAAATGGAATCTTTGTATTTGAACTTAAACCAAAAATCAGAATTTTTTATAACAGGAAATATGGAATAAAGATAATACTCACTTCTTCAATTGATACTTGGTCTGATATTCCAGAAGAAGAATAATATAATGTGCAGGGAACCTGGAGGAAAATCCCACAAGAAATCAGACAAAATTAAAAAATGAGACAATACCAAATTTACTCACTTTCTCACTGATTGTTGGGGCTTCTAATACCTTCCCCCCAGGAGAATGGTAAGGAGAACCACAATGATCATTGGATACATTCAGTCTCTTGATTCTTGTCCCAGGATTGTATTCAGGGGAAGAAACTTGCTTATTTACAATGGTTCCAGACCTCTGATAAAGGTTTGAATGAAAAAATTAATGAAAAATAATATCAAACAAATTAGCCAAAAATAAAATAAAATGAAATCTCACCATCTCAATTACATGCACATCTTCCAGCTATTCATCTTATGAATCTTCCCCTTCATCCAAATCTGGCACCTCTTCATCTTATGAATATTCCTTGTCAGTCAGAAATTCACTCTATTTTAAAAAAACAGAAGGAGTCATCACAAAAAACAACCCATTGCAGAAAAAATAAGTATATTTATTAAATTACCTCTTCCTCTGATTCCTCCTTCTTTGTTCCCTTCCACTTCCCTTGGATGGCCTTGCACCTTCTTGAAACCTGAACACATAATAAAAAAATTAATTCTGAATGTTGATATATTTTTTTGTACAAAAAATTGGTGACTGACCTTCAAATTTGCTATTAATTTCTTCTTTGGCCTTTGTATCCTCTTAGGTTCTTCTAAATATTCAAAACCATATTGATATCTTTTGCTTCAGTACTGAGAGATCTTCTTGAACTTATTGGCTGCTCCTTTTGGTCTTCCTCTAACTTTGGATCTTTGAGTGGAATTTGGCTCTTCAATCTGGGTAAGTTGATATCTTCCACTGTACAACTTCATGGTTTCACCCAGATAATATAGCTATTCTCCAGGTGGCAAATTGCTGAATGCTTCAAACAGTTTAGTGAAATATAGGTTTTCATTAAAGTCTTGGGTTGGAACTTCAAGTTTTACTGAATCTTCAGTTGATTTGGTGTTCACAGTTAACTGGAGAAAGGATAATTAAAATCAATCAGGAGATTATTCATTAATTGAGCTTGAATCCCCTCAAAAAAAGAGAAAAACTTGGTATACCCATGTAAGAAGAGTAATCACAGTTGTTGAAATTGGTGGAAGAATCAGGAACTTTATCAGATTAATGAATGATTTTGAGGGAAAATTGGCTCAACTTTCCAGAAAGATGATCCACACATTGAGGCAAACCAATGAGATGCTTGAATTCTTTCTGAGAGGCTTCAATGGCTCTCTCACGGTTCTGGATGGTGATGGAAATGTAAATTTTTTGAACTACATTATAGAAAGAGCCAATAGAAGAATTGATGAATCTTTTGATGTAGGAGTGAGAACCTTATATTCTTGATTTACTTGTGTTTAAAAAGTGAAAGAATTTTTTTTCCAAATAGGAGAAAAATTTTATTTTTAGAGGGATCCAGTTTTCAAGAAGGTAGTCAGAAGTGGGAGGATTCCATACCAGAGAAAGTTTTGTGAAGTTTTTGTGATAGCTTGATTCAGATTTTGAATAGACCAAATGATTCCATTGTTTCTGGAATAGCTTCCATTCATCTTCAGATTTAAATTTCTTCCTGCAATGAGTTTTAATATTCTTGAAAATTTGCCAGTTACAGAGAAGATGATGAGAGGAAGGGAAAACTTATTCAATTTAGCTAATAAGTGCTTGTTAGTTGTCTGTCACAATCACACTAGGTTCTTTATCTTCAGATTTTTCCTGAAGCTGATTCAGGGCCCAATCATAATACTATTTTTTCTCTTGAGATAAGAAGCAGAATGCAAATGAGAATCTTCTAGAAGAATTTTTTATCCCAAGAATATGAAGAAGGGGAATTCCAAATTTGTTGTTTTTATATGTACAGCCCATCACAATGAGAGTAGGGAAAAGGTTAAGAATTTTCATTGAATCATGGTGTGAAGTAAATAATTAAGTAATTCTACCATCCAAATTTTTCATTTTGTAGTAAAAAGAAGAATTCCTGAGTTCCAGTATGAGTGCTTCCACAGGAGTTTGCCATCAAGGGCATTTTTCTTGTATTTGGGATCTTTTGTTGTAAATTTTAGGGAGATTTGTATTGATAGGTGATGATGAGTTTTGTATAAGAGAGTTGGGAATTTTTAAAGGGGGAACTCCTGCTTTGGATAAATTTTCAACCAACTCCTTTTTCTCCCCTTGGATTCTTATGTGGATGGGATGAGTGGAAGGATCAATGGAAGGTGGATGGTTGTGCTCTGGAAATATAAACTTCACCACCCAAACACCCAATCTTTTTGAAAAATTCCCTGGTAACCTGAAAGGACAATGATTCTTTCTTGATTTTTTTAATTTGGAGGTATCTTTTCTGGATTTATATTCCCCAGATTTATCACATGGGTTATTTTAGGCCTGATTCTTGCAATTTGATACTCTGGTAGATATGGCATATCCATGGGACTTTCCCCATGATTGGATAGCCTCAACCAGCTCCTCCTTTTGATTATATGATAGCTCAGGAGGAGGGGCCAAAGGAGTGGAATCAAGAGTTTGAGTAGATGAATAAGGATCAAGAGGATTTGAATGACTAGTTTGATTAGATGAGATAATGGAGGATTGGCCTGGTGAAAAATTTGAAATAGTTCTGAAAGGTGGGTGGATGTTTTCTTGAGAAATTGGAAAAAGAGATGTTCTTGTTTGGGAGTATCTGGAGTTTTAAGTTGTTTTGATGAGTGGTTGGTGGTGTCTTTTGAAAGGGTGTGGTGTGGTGTGGTGTGGTGTGGTGTGGTGTGGTGTGGTGTGGTGTGGTGTGGTGTGGTGTGGTGTGGTGTGGTGTGGTGTGGTGTGGTGTGGTGTGGTGTGGTGTGGTGTGGTGTGGTGTGGTGTGGTGTGGTGTGGTGTGGTGTGGTGTGGTGTGGTGTGGTGTGGTGTGGTGTGGTGTGGTGTGGTGTGGTGTGGTGTGGTGTGGTGTGGTGTGGTGTGGTGTGGTGTGGTGTGGTGTGGTGTGGTGTGGTGTGGTGTGGTGTGGTGTGGTGTGGTGTGGTGTGGTGTGGTGTGTGGTGTGGTGTGGTGTGGTGTGGTGTGGTGTGGTGTGGTGTGGTGTGGTGTGGTGTGGTGTGGTGTGGTGTGGTGTGGTGTGGTGTGGTGTGGTGTGGTGTGGTGTGGTGTGGTGTGGTGTGGTGTGGTGTGGTGTGGTGTGGTGTGGTGTGGTGTGGTGTGGTGTGGTGTGGTGTGGTGTGGTGTGGTGTGGTGTGGTGTGGTGTGGTGTGGTGTGGTGTGGTGTGGTGTGGTGTGGTGTGGTGTGGTGTGGTGTGGTGTGGTGTGGTGTGGTGTGGTGTGGTGTGGTGTGGTGTGGTTTTATGTGGTGTGGTTTTATGTGGTGTGGTGTGGTATGGTATGGTGTGGTATGGTGTGGTATGGTATGGTGTGTTATGGTGTGGTGTGGTATGGTATGGTGTGGTATGGTGTGCTGTGCTGTGGTATGGTATGGTAGTGGAATGGTGTGGTGGGGGGTGATGGGAGGGTGGAACAGTTGAAGGGGGTGGTTTATAAGATAATTGGGGCACTCCAAGATGGGTGGTGGTCCCAGGAAAACATTTTCAGTCATTTTGAATATATGCATGTGAAGGGCTCAAAGAAGAGTGAATTTTTTGAATTTTTTGGTTTTTTGATGGAATTGTTAAAGGTCAAAATGACATCCAAAAATCCTGAAAAAAACTTGAAAAGCTCTTGAATAGTTTGGTTACAATTCTCAAATCTTGAAAGACCAAAAAAAATAAATCAAAATGGCAAGCATAAGGATCCAAAAATCAAATGAGAAAATTGATTTTTTGATTTTTGGTTTTTTGAAGGAATTTTTTGAGGTAAAATAATACATTCAAAAAATATGAAAATAATATTTTAATTCTCTTTAATTTTTTTTTTTTTTAGATTTTTGATATCTTGAATTAACCAAAAAATGAAATAAAAAGGAAAATCAAAGGATTTAAATGTCCAAAGAGAAATTCGATTTTCTTGATTTTTTGTGTTTTTTGAAGGAACTTTTTAAGGTGAGAGGATACATCCAAAAAATATGAAAAATATATTTGAAGACTCTATGAATTTTGATTAACGTTCAATAAACATAAAGTTCAATCATATGAATTTTGATTGAACTTTATGGCAGCTGAAATAACCAAAAAGACAATTAAAATAGCCAAAATGATGATCCAAAAACCCATGCAAAAATTTGTTTTTATGGAATTTTTTCATTTTTTGATTGCATTTTTGAAGGGGTTCTAATGGCTCCAAAATTACTAAATAGTTTGGTTAGGGGTTCAAGAACCCCTGCTAGGGGCTGCGCAGTCAGAATTCAAAAAAAATCATTCTTGAAATTTCTGTGAAATAAAGGTTTCTTGTGTGAAATACCAAAGGAAAGAAACCACATGCCAATGTCCAAATGAGTGAAATAAGTTGTTAGATGCGTGAGAAAAATAATTCCCTTAATTTAGTAATTAATTATTCAATTTTTTTATTTATTTATTCATTTATTAATTGATTTATTATTTAGTTATTGATTTATTAATTAATTAATTAATTAATTAATTGATTAAGTAATTAATTAATTAACTAATTTATTAATTAGTTTATTAATTAATTAATTAATTCATTTACTTATTCTAACCAAAAAATCAACATATTTTGTTTTTTTGGTTGATTCCTGTTTTTTTTTTTTGAATTTTTTTTAATTTATTTTAATTTTTTATTTTTTTTAATTTGACCCACCCCACTTGTAGTTTTGTGGCACACTAAAAAACTAAATTTGAGTTGTTTAAAGCCCCACACAACTTTAATGTAGTTCTGTAGGGTGCCACAAAACACAAAACCGTTGTGTGGGGGCTACAGGACTACAGTTAATTTGTGTAGAGGTCACACAACTCAATTGTAGTTTTGTAGCATGACACATGGCCCATTTGAGTTTTGAATTTATCATAAAACATAGACTAGTTACAGGATGGTTGACAAGTGGTTGGCTGGTAAATATAACAATGAATAGATGATATTCAATACTGATCTATAAGAGTTGGCACTACTTGGAGGACCACTTCAGACAAGATTGAATGTAATGAGCCACATGGATCTAAGATAATGAATTTACTAGAACTAAAACTCCATATTAAAGTGTAAAGAAATAACTTGAGTTAAACACTCATGAGCAAAGAGTGATAAAGGAATATAAAGCTGAAAATAACATGGTTGCACTCAATATTTAGGCAAAACAAGGATTGGACCAAAATTCCAACATCTTCTTGAGCCCCTTGAATCCTTTTGTGAATAAGATGGGCTGATGGATTATTTGATGGAGGCTTATTTTGATCAGGGAATGGACTTCTTAAATTCATCAACTCTCATTATTTCTAGTAACTACCAGAAAATCTTCAAGGAATTTTCTTTTCTGGTAGTAAAAATTGCTTATCCAATCCAAAGTGGCTTTTGTGGAAAGTTTTTTGTTTGAATTTCAAAATGGTTTGTATTTCCCAGATTTATGACATTTAAATGTGTAACTTTTCTCCTTTAAATGGGGAACCCTGATTAAAATGGAATATCCATGGTTTTTAAACCACATGTGAATGTCTTCAACACGCTCCTCCTTTTAATTCTTTGAAAATTTGGGGTTTTGAGTCAATGGGATGCAGTTAGGGAGCTAAATTGAAGAAAATGGTCAGGATCTGGGGAATCTGAAGAAACATTTTTCAAAATTAGGTTGATGTTTGGCTCAGATTCTTTTTTCTAATTTGGTTTTTCTTTTCTTTTTCTTTTCTTTTTCTTTTCTTTTTTCTTTTTTTCTTTTATGGATTTTACAATAAGACAAAAAGTCAAAATTTGAAAAAAAAAAAAAAAAAAAAAAAAAAAACAATGATCATGATTGATGTTTTGGTGTTTTTAGTTAAATTTTTGAATTCAGGAGGATTTATATGGTGGGTGTGAAATGTGGAGTTTATTTTTTTTATTTACAATTAGTCATGATGAGTAATTTTCAATGGTTTTGATTGGTGGTGTTGAATGGTTTTGAATGGTTTTGAATGGTTTGGACTGGGTAGAATGGTGTTGAGTTGTGTTTTGAATGGTGCTTAACGGGATGGGATGGTGTGATTTTGACTTCAAGGAGGAATGTGAGGTTATGGTTGATAGGGGGATTGCACTGCTCCAAAAGTTGAGGAGTGATCAGGAAATGATTTAAACCCAGATTTTATTATATGATATTCTTCACAATATTATTTGTGCAAAACAAGTCAAAAATGTGGAACAAACACAGAAAGGGGTTTTATTGGTGAATTTGAGGTTAGATCCTCAAGGCAGGAAAAACCGCTCCAAAAATTTCCAATCAAATATTTTTTTTGGGATTTTGGGCATCCCTCTATTAGCCTATTCCCCCATAAATATTGAAAAGAATTCAGATAATGAGCTAGAGGACTAAACCAAAAGACTGCATTTCAGGGTTAGAATCATAATTCAAAAGAGGAGAAACATAGCCATGAAGAATGAGCATAAAGAAATAAAACAGATACCAACAGCTCAACCAAACTGGATAGAGGGTTAGGTTAATCAGGACGAGAAGGACATGTTGAGTGTAGGTGAGTAGACTATAAGAATGCAGGTCTGTGGAAAAACTGTTAGGCTCTCTTGGTTGATGAGTGATTGATGTTGGGTTGTCTTACCAGGCAGAGATCATGAAGTAGGCTGAGATTGGATGGATGAGGAAAGATTCAACAAGGTGAAGTGTGTGGATGTGGATAGATTTGACAAGGAGAGAGATGGTGTACAAGCGGATGGTAGAGGAAGAATAGAAAAGACAAGATAAAAGAGCAGAAGCGAGAAAAGAAACAGACAGAAGAATAATGGTAGAAAACAGAAAGAAGAGATTCAACAAAAGAGATAGATAGAGGAAAGAAAAGAAGTAGAAACCATTCCCGGAGCCCCCCGGGGGTCTCCTCACAGAGCGGGAATACATGAGATGATGTGAGAGTCTATTGAGATCTCAACACCCCTCGTGACTGGTAGGACTACAGAGAGAGAAGAGAATTGGAAAGGTAATTTGCTAATTACCGGCAAATATGAACTTTTGGAGAAGTTGAAGAGAACCGCGGCTGGAGGCCTTTGTCAAAGAGTCGGCAACCATCGCATCCATTGGGATGAGTGATAGACTGTATTCAGATTTGTTGTAGTCTTCCCTTAGACCCTTTGTCTTGATGTTTATATGACAAGATTTAGAATGGGATCCAAATTGTTTGATCTTATCATCTAATCCTTTGTTATCTATGTAGATGGTGGGTTTGATTATTGGAGATTGATAAATTTTGCCTATTAAGTGAGTAATCCACTTGAGTTCAAGAAAACAGTTGAGGAGAGCATTGAGCTCAGATTCCATTGACAAGTAAGTAACATTTCTTTGTCTTGAAGAATTCCAGACTACAGGACTACCATAGTGGAATATGATAAAACCAGTTTGAGACTTCCTCAAGGACGGATCATCTCCCCATGTTGCCTCACTGTAACTAGAAATCATCTCTTCTTCAGATTTGTGACTGAGGATAAGTTTGAGGTTTTTAGTAGTCTTGAGATATTTGCAGACTTTACAAGCTTCTCTCCAATGGGACATGCCAGGCTTGGTATTAAATCTAGCAATATTTGAAACAGCGTATGCAATGTCGGGACAAGTATATTGAGCAAGATGGTTGAGGAGTCCTGTAACTGAACAAAAGTTAGTACTGAGTTTTGTGAACTCTTTGTGATCTTCATCGGAGGTAGGTTCCAGGTGGAGATTTTGAGTGAGAGGAGAGTGGGTGTCCCTCCAGTCTGTGAGACCTAATTCTTCCAGACCACGATTGATGTAATTAGGTTGACTAAGCAGAATTCAATCATTATCAACCTCCATCAACATTCCAAGAATTGTATTTGGCGGGCAACAAGAAGAGTTTTTGAACCTCTCCAGAAAGTGAATTTTGAATGTTTTGTTCCTTCCCACATGAATAAGATTGTCTACATGGAAGTAGAGAATCTTGTTTGTATTGGTATTGATATATAGACAAGGATTGCTGCTAGATTCCTGGAATCCTTGAGCTTTAATCCAACAGTTCAGTGTTTTGTACCAATTCTTTGGAGATTGTTTGAGGCCGTATAAAGATTTTTTGAGTTTGAGATAGGGGGACTTTCTGAGCAAACCCTCAGGTGTCTGGATAATGACAGTTTCATTGAGAGGAGCATGAAGAAAAGCGCCCCTAACATTGAATTGAGTAAAGGTCATTTTCTCCTACAAGCCGTATAGAAGAGCGATTTTTAAAGAGCCAAGCTTGCTGGTGGGTGCCCAGGTCTCATTGTAGTAAACACCCAGAACTTGATCAAACCCTTGTACGCATAATCTTGCTTTATATTTCACCGGTTTGCCATGGCAGTTTTCCTTCACCTTGAAGACCCACGTGGTGTTTAGAATGTTGTCAGGCGTCCCATAATACTCTTCCCACACTTCTTGTGATTTGATAGATTCCAATTCTTCTTTAGAAGCCTTCTCCCACTTAAGCCATTCAGGGCATTTCTGAGCGGCCTTGTATGAAGGAGGTTTTTAATAGTGATGAAAACCATAGCATTGAGGTTTTTGAGTCTCATGTTTTTGTTGTTTATAGACTTCAGGACTCACAGGGACAGGAGATGGGATCCAAGAGGGTTCTGGTTGAAGGTCAGAAGAATCAGAATTGAGGGAGATAGAATTGTCGTGAGGAGAGTCAGATTCTGAGGATTCACAATTGGGATCTCTAGCCATGAATTTTTTATTGGTAGAGGAAAAATTGGATTTGTTGGAGTCTTGACAAGATTGAGAGAAGATATTGGTGCCAACAGGCTCCAGAAGGGGAAAATTGTTTGTATGGTTCTTGAGGAATGTGACGTGCTTTGTTTCAAAAATAGAACCCAATGAGTTAAGAGCAAGATAAGAGTGAAAGGTTGGATTGAACCCAACTAGTATCCCCTCATGTCCCTTTTCATCAAACTTGCGGCCTTTTTGCATGCAATTTTCCAGATAGATCAGAGGAGAACCTACAGGTCTCAAATAGTTAGCGGGAAGCTTCTTACCAAACATCAGCTCCCAAGGAGAGAGAAGGTTACCTTCTCTAGGCATCTGATTAAGCATGAATCAACAGCTTCTTGTGATGATATGCCAATAATTTTTGGGCACTCGGGAGGAAGAAAATGTGGATCAAGCTGATTTGACGATTGTTTGATTTGCTCTTTTGGCACAGCCGTTGTGTTGGGAGTGATAGGGTTCTGAGGTGAGTAGCTTGATATGTTTAGTTTGGGAAAATTCCTTGAGTGTGGCATTAGTGAACTCAGAGCCTTTGTTGGAGTAGATTTCTGATGGAAAATACTTGAGTCTCTTGAATTCAACCTCCAGCACGTTGATTATAGTTTTGGAGGTTTTGCCTTTTGATTGTAAGGGAAATGCAGCAAGATATCCAGAATGGTTGTCTACTAGAGTTAACATGTATCAATGGCCAGATTTGGATTGGGGGGTGATGGGTCCAACCAAGTTGAGGTGGATTGGTTCAAGTGGGAGATTGGATTGGGTCAAAACAGAAGGAAAAGAGGAACATGTGATCTTTCTTTGTGCACAAGCATTGCATTGGAATTGATTCAAGTCTTCTCAAGTAAAGAGATCCTTTAAGATTGGTCAAAGAGTGGAGACCAAGGCATGACTGTATGTCTTGTGGATGTCCATCAGGGATAGGAGCGTAGAATGTGGATCTTGAGCGGATTGAGAGGTGTGATTAATCACATTATTTGATCCAATGGCCTTTGGTTTCTCGACTACAAATAGATTATTTCAAATTAACCCACTGAGAACAACTGACCCATCCTTGCTGATGGAGAACTCATTGTGGTTTTGAGTTAGACAGAAACCTTTCTTGGCTAGGAGACCGGGGCTAATGAGGTTGACTACAATATTGGGAACAAAGACACAGTTTTCTAAGGTGATGATAGAGTTCTTCCATTCTAATCTTACTGTACCATTCCCCACAATCTTAAGACTAGCTTTTAGTTTTCCCGTTTTGATTACTTCATTTTCTTCTTGGAGTTTAAGATTGGTGAAGTATTTGCAATTGTTGAAGACGTGGATGTTAGCACCAGAATTGAGTAGGAGATTGGGAGTTTTATCTGCATTGATCCATAGGTTCAGAAGAGCGTGGTAATTGATGGTTGGTTGAGGCTTCTTGTTTTTATTTCTCCATTTGTTTTGTTGTTCTATCCACCAGCTGGGCGCAATTTGAGGATGTAATTGAAAGCAAGAAGATTTGGAATGTGGAGCTTAGGGGTCATGAGACCCATCTTTGCATCTCATCTTCACCTTCTTGTCTTCTGAATTATTTTGGGGTCTTGTAGTTACTAGAGAGAGAGTAGAAGTGGTTTTAGAGGCTTTTAGCTGAGCCTTTTGTTTGTTATTGTATTGAATTCAATGGTTGTAAACAACATCAATCGTCATTAGCTTTTCCACGTGCATGATCTGTTGTTTGAGATTCTTGAGACTAGGGGGAAATTTGAATAAAATTAGATAGGAAAGAAAATCTTTGGGTAGTTCTATTCCTACTTTGTGCATCCTTTTTAGAGCCTTCTTAGTATCTGTTACAAAATCCTTGATGGTGTGGTCGTTGAAGGTAATGTGAAGAAAATGGTTGAAAATCCTAGCACAATTGGCAGTTTCAGACGACGCAAACCGACGAGTTATCTTGGCCCAAAGCAGTTTGGATGAGTTGAAATTTGCTGAGTTGACCACATTGGCATGCGTAGTACTTTCCAGTTTTGAGAGGAGAACGTCCCTAATATCTTGATCCTGCTTCATAGACATTTGACCAGTATTACTTGTGATAGCATCCTTGATGTCCTTGAGGTCAAAAAGCATAAGCATTTTATCCCTCCATATGGAATAGTTTTTGTTGTTGAGGAGAGGTATTGTGTCAACCGCAACTTTTAGAGCAACTTGATGAAAGTAGTTGGTGGCTCCTGTTGGTTTGGTCATCTTGAGAATTTTGGTTGTTCAGGGGAATTTTTGGCTTTTAACCGTGATAAGAATTCAGATAATGAGCTAGAAGACTAAACCAACAGACTGCATTTCAGGGTTAGAATCATGATTCAAAAGAGGAGAAACATAGCCGTGAAGAATGAGCATAAAGAAATAAAACAGATACCAACAGCTCAACCAAACTGGATAGAGGGTTAGGTTAATCAGGACAAGAAGGACATGTTGAGTGTAGGTGAGTAGACTATAAGAGTGCAGGTCTGTGGAAACATTTTTAGGCTCTCTTGGTTGATGAGTGATTGATGTTGGGTTGTCTTACCAGGCAGAGATCATAAATTAGGCTGAGATTGGATGGATGAGGAAAGATTTGAAAAGGTAAAGTGTGTGGACGTGGATAGATTCAACAAGGAGAGAGATGGTGTACAAGCAGATGATAGAGGAAGAATAGAAAAGAAACAATAAAAGATCAGACGCGAGAAAAGAAACAGACAGAAGAATAATGGTAGAAAACAGAAAGAAGAGATTCAACAAAAGAGATAGATAGAGGAAAGAAAAGAAGTAGAAACCATTCCTGGAGCCCCCCAGGGGTCTCCTCACAGAGCGGGAATACATGAGATGATGTGAGAGTCTATTGAGATCTCAACAAATCTTCACATATTAGTGAAAAGAGGGACCATGAGATGGTCCATAAACCACCCAAAATGGCCCTTCATGATGTTAATTTTAAGGTTTGAGACAGATTTTTAAGGGTTTCAGTATTCTCAAAAAAAATACCCAAATCCAGCTTTCTAATTGCTTTTCATTTTGTTGACAGGCTTTTCATCTTTAAATGATCAAAGACCCTACAGAAAAGGGTTCAAAAAAAAAATTTAAATGATGCCTTTTTTTTGTGGCTTTTGCGACGGATTGAATTCTTAAGAGGCAAAAAAAAACTGTCAAAATTCCCAAATTATATTATTTCTGTTCTTTAATATAATTTGATATTAAATAAAGTGTCAAAAATTCAAAATGGGTAATGTTAAACTCATGGCCCATTGAGCTGTGGACACAACTCAAAATGAGCTGTGTGGCACACCACATGACCACATTCAAGCCATGCCCCATGCCACATGGCTCAAAGAACCGTGGGGCCCACACACCATGGTCTGGGCTTTTGTGGGATGCCGCACAACTACATTCCAGCCGTGTAGAACTCCACACAGCTTGAATGTAGTTGTGTTGAAACTGCACAGCCCACACACCATGGTCCGGGCTTGTGTGGGATGCTGCACAACTACATTTGAGCCATGTAGAACTCCACACAGCTTGAATGTAGTTGTGTGGAATCCCACATGCCACCAGACTTTGGTGATCCCAAAAAAAAAAAAAGGAATGAAAGGAATGAAAGGTTACTAACATAACCCATAAACTAAATAAACCTTCAAAACAAAAAACAGAAATCAACTAAAATATCAAAAAATGTTCATTTTTGGGTTAAAAAAAATCAATAAATAAATAAAAAAACAAAAAAGAACTGGTACTATCCGATGGACTAGCCCTAAAGTAAAAAGACCCAAAAAAAAACACACAAGTAACTGGACTAGCCCTAAACTAAAAACAGCAAAAAAAGACAAGTAACTTGACAAGCCCTAAAGTAAAAACACCAAAAAAAAATAAAATACTCCTTATGATGTAATCAGCCCAACACAAGTTGAACTGAATTACCATTAAAATCTGATTCAAAACACTCAATATAATGATGTTAACTCAAAACACTCAAAATAATGATGTTCAAAATGTGATAACCCTTTATATTAATAGAACTTGTTAGCTGCATTAGAATTACAATTTATATGAAAACCAATGATGAAATGAAGTCAAAGTCTATAATCTCTATAATCTAGAATACATTTTCAGTTGATCTTTGAGATGATCAAACCAACCAGAGGCTTTTTTAGAGATCAAGGAACGCAGTTTTGCTATAATGGGAAGGATTGGAATCATTTCTCACTCAATTAACAATAGAACCCAGTGGTTATTGTTTACAAAGTAAATATAAATGGGGTCTGATTGATCTGTAACACCATTTTTTATGGGAGTATAAGAACAACATGACTCAAATGAAATGAAACATATAGGTCTGGTGTATGTGTCTGCTAATATTTGTCCCATATCTAGTTTAGCCAACCATTTTGAAGAGGGAATCTTTTGATTGATGTCTTCAACATCAAGAATTTGTTTAATCTTTTCTACCTCTTTTTCACCACCAAGCACCTTAATGTAGCATGCTTTATGTCTCTCTAATGTTTCAATCATTTCCTTTCTCACTTTAAACCATCCATGTTCATTGTAACCAAGAGATTTAGCAATGACTTTAAATCTGCAGTTCCTATCTCCAATCAGATTCCAAACCTCACCCAAGAACTTATGGAATTTCTTGGTTAATTGATTGAGGTATTTAATGTTTGGTTCCTATCATTAAAACTAACTTAATATTCATTTCTTTAATTGGATCAATGAAATGAATACTCACCAAAGATGAGCTTCTGGTTGAGCTTTGGTGTACGTTGTCTTCCTCTGAAGAGGATTCCAATTCCAAATTAAGTGATCCCAATTCACTTTCAGTCTCTTCCTCTGAACTATGAAATTCAGATTCTGATCCTGCCAGCTTTTACTAACAGTTCATCATTAGTTAGTTAGTTCATTAAACCCAAAAAATGAACATTTTTCAAAAGAAAAGACTTACAATCTTTCTTCTTTTCTTATTTGGAACCCTTCCAGTCCTATTTTCCCACTTGAGTTTTTTTTTTCAACATGCTCAAACCACAATGGTTCTCTCTGTGTATCTGTCAATTTTGGCTGGCACCTAATTGATTTTAAGACTTTAGGTCCAAGTCTTGGCATCAATCAATATTTTGTGATCTTTCAAATGATTAACTTCAATAGGCCACCTTGCTCATGATCTCAAGATTCCAAGATCATTGCATTCATTTTTTCACGTAACTGAGGAATGCTCAGCATTTTTTCCAAGTTTCACTTCAAAAATTCAAAAGGATCAACCATTAGTGAATTAGGAATAATTAATCAAAAAGCATTAATCAGATAGTGATTTGAACAATCCAACTTAAGCCAACTTACAGAACTAGAACTGCAAGGTTCATAGTCCAACCTCCACTGAGGATGAACATCCTTGGGTACCACAGATCCTCTGAATGCTAGACATTCACCTATTTGGTGGGAACTGGGCAAACCCATAGTCTTGGAATATGACTTGGTGCACACTTCCCCATCATGATCACATTTGAACTTCTCAAATTGTTCCCTAATAAGCTGGATTGCCTCTAAAGACAATTTTTATCCCAATGGTAACAGTTCATGAGGGATAAATTTCCCTAACTGAATCCAAGATTTGTGTAGTGATGCATGAATCAATTTAATTTGATTTGAAACTGTTCCATCAAGGTTTTTCCAAACATCCAACATGTTTCCCAAAGGTTTTTCAAGGAATTGTTTGAGAGTGGCATGGGCCCCTTCAACCCAAGAAGTTGTTTTGTTTCCAAAATCTTGGTTTATACAAGTCCACATTTTTAAAAAATTCTCTTTGATAGGTAAAATTTTATTTTCCATATACTCAATCACATCCTCATAGTCTTTCAAGAAACACTATACAAGTCAAAAGGTCAGAACCCAAAACTAGAAAGAATAAGAAGCAGTGATTTGGACCTACTCTGAGTGCTCCATCATTGACCTCTGCCTCCTCCTTGGTCTTTGAGGCCCTGTACTTTGCTCATAGAGTCATGAAGCTTTTCCCTCCTTCAAAATCATTAACAAAGCTCCCTTTACAGTTTGCCTGTATATTTTTAGACAAGTGCCAAGTGTAAAATTGTCTTGATGACTCTGGGAAACTAGATTCAATTTCACACATCAGAGATTTTTCACGGTCCATCACAAAGCTTTTTGGAAGTCTCTCAGGATCATAAGCCAACTCCTTTAATGCATTTACAGACCAACTGTAGAAATCAAACGTTTCTTTTGTTATCAAAACAAGAGCTTTTGTGAAATCTTTCCGTTTGGCTGTCATTCCTACAACATACAATAGCAGCATTTTTTACTCATTTCTTTTTTAATTATGATCCAACATAGCAATATGATGGAATTGTTTGGGAAAGCTTTAATGACTCTGGGTGGGCCAAGAATAGGGCCTCCAAGCGACTCTCTCCACTGAATTTTGATTGATGAATCCAACTTGATTCTTCAAGCTGTTTCTAGAGTACTTCCATAACACTTTTCCCCTTTAGTTCTTCAAGTGCTAGCTTTTGCTTAGTGTTATAGATTTTTTGGTCATCAACATAATTTCTGCCATCAATCTTGCTCAATTTTCTCTTAAGTTGCAATGTATTGAGATTATCATTCATTCCTTCTATTAGATTTTCTAAGGCTAACCCAGTGATTCTCCTCATTTGAGGATGCACAGAGGGATGTTCTGATGGTTGATGGTTATTTTGAGTTTCTTTGTAGGATATTCAACCCAAGGTGTCTGCCTTTTTGTGACTTTCATGGATTAAAAACTTGCACCCAACTTTCCTTGTGTGAGTTTGCCAAGACTTTTTGGTAAGTAGTTGCCCCAAGTAGGAACCATGTTGATCACAGGCCAAATCCACATATTTATCTTTCTTTGATTTAAAAACCGTCAGAGCGTAACCATGCTTCATAGCCCATGTTTGACAATATTTTTGCGCCTCTTCCCTAGTAGGAAAGGCTCTCACGGGAGGTGGGTCAAGTGGATATAGTAAACATCCATTGGTTAAGTCATAGTTTCAGTTACATGGACCCCATCAGTTTCAATCAAATTTAATCCAGAAAAGACCTCAGTTCATTAACATAAAATTTTATTCACAACCAGAGGTCAAATCCAACTGTGAAACATTTTGTTCCTCAATTGTCACCCTAGATGAGGATGCAATTGGGGCTTCCAATGTTTCATTACCCATATCCTTTTTTTTCCAAAGCTTTGTTAATGGAACTATTGATGTAGTCCTTCAACACAGCCATTTCACAAGGAGGGCTTGCCACTGTTCCCATAATTCAAAAAATAATTGAAGTGCTACTTCAGTATTTAAACCAACTTTCAAATGGAGAACTGCAAATTTTGCTCACTTTTGAGTTAAGAAAGATGTGTCAAAATTCACTTTAATATCTAGGATACTTCAATTGATTTCAATTTGATTTCAATTTAATTTTGCTTTGGTATTGCTAGGTGTGGTCCAACTGTCCCACATAGTATACCTTGATCCCAAATTTGGGTTGAGGGAACCCAAGTGTGGTCCAAGGGGTGCCCAAAATTCTGGCACAACTTCTGGGGGTTTGCGCACCCCCAAAAACAGCAGATTTGAGCCATGTACAGGGTTACATGGCTCAAAATTGCCATTTCCAGGGGGTAAAAAGCTCCTATAAAACCCCCATGGGGTTTGAATGTGTTTGGAACTCCCCTTTGTCGTCATCTATGGGCCCCCATGGCTCAAATGGGCCATGTAGGGCCCTAGACAACTACCACACAGTTGGAGCCATGAATTTAACATTACCCATTCAAAATTTTTCAAGGAACAACCATCTTTATAAGGGTTGAAAATGTGCATAAACCCCCTTTTTTTTATCTTTCTTTTCTTTTCTTTTTTCCCTTTTCCTTTTCCTTTTCCTTTTCCTTTTTTTTTTGGGGGGGGGGGGGAAGGGGGGGGGGTCTTTCAACCTGCCATCTTCAGTACTTCAGCCTCCAAGATTCAAACCTCAAAGTTAATTAATATCACAATACAAAATAAACAATGAACCATAAGAAACAGGTCAGTTTCAAGCATCAAGGAGATCATCATCAATCTCAAGACCACCTGAGCCTCTCAAGTTTAGGGATTCATCAACCAGGAGGAAAGTGTGGGGACATTGTATGACCAACAATCACACACCCTTCCCCCCACCCCTCTCTCTCTCTCTCTCTCTCTCCCTTTTTTTTTTTTGCAAAAAAATAATAATAATAATAATAATCATCATCATCAAAAAACTCAAATCCTGAAATCCACATTGCAGATCAAAATCTTAAGTATTTGAAGAGGATCTTGTGTGGTCTGGTTCAGAACATCACCCTTCTTCCTGATGTGATCTATACTGACCTCCTAACCCAGTTTCAAATCACCCAAGACTGTATTTCACCCAATGACCAAAAAAATTAAATAAATAAACAAAATAAAAAAAAACACCTTTACCATGCATTCTCTTGCCCATCCCCCCTCCCCCCCCCCCCCCCCTACCCCCTCACCTTTTTTTTTCTCTTCAGGAAGGGTATGATGCATGGTTTGAATGATGGTTCATCACATCATCCTTGATCTCACTCACACCTCTCAAATCTGAATCACCAACAACCCCCCCCCCCCCCCTATCCCCTTAAAAAAAAAAAAAATCAAAAAAAAAAAAAAAAAAAAAAAAAAAAAAATCAAAAAAAAAAAAAAAAAAAAAAAAATTCTCTAAGCAACTAAACTGGTTGATCAACACTCAACCGACCCGAAGGGGAAAAAAAAAAAAAAAAAAAAAAAAAAAAAAAAAAAAAAAAAAAAAAAGAGAAAAACAGATGATGATGATGATGATGATGGATGATCTACCGATGATCGTTAACCTTAGCTATATGGTAGCTTGGCTACAGCAGGTCCCGGTGACCCCATCACTGGGCTCGTCCTACCTAGTCCCTCCAATCTTCCTTCCATCCGTACCCGATCTGAGCCTCAGACACCCACCATTCGTACGTACCTACGACGCCCCCGAGAGAGGAAGGAGAACGAAGGAAGGAGGTGGAGAAGTCTTCAAGCCTATTTTTTTTTTTTTTTTTTTTTCCCTCAAGAGAAAAAATATTATTAATAATAATAATAATAATTCAAAATTAGAATCTGTTGTTGTTTTTTTCTTTCTTTTTTCTTTCCCCCCCCCCCCCCTTGTAGGATCGGATCACTCATCAGGAGGATCCAATAGGATACCAGGCTCGACGAGAAGAGGGTCTAACCTGACCCTTCCAACCCACCGTAAGTGCAAAAATACATACTTCCTTCCACTCCACCACCTCTCTTTCTCTAGCCTCTCTGTCTCTCCGCACGATGAACATCCAAAGATCATCATCATCAAGGAAAGAAGCAGAAAGAAAAGGTTTAAAGGATCTACTTGGTTACTCTGACAATCATAAACTGATGGATGATGATGGATGATGACAACGAGGAGGTGAAGGCGGAGAGAGAAACGAAACGAGACGATGACGATAATGGAGATCACCAAACAAGCCAACCCACACCCACGCAGGACCAAAGAGAGAGAGAGAGAGAGAGAGAGAGAGAGAGAGAGAGAGAGAAAGAGAATAATGATAATCATCGAGGAGGAAGGTCGGGAGAGTGTGAGAGGACAACGAGGGAGCGGGCGAGGATGATGATGAGTCATGAGCCTGAGCGGAGCGGGGGGCGCTCGGTTACCGGCCGATCGGACGATGACGATGACAAGCCTTGAGGATCGAGTAAAAGAACGAACGAACGAACGAACGAAGCAAACAAAAAAAAAAATCTAACGATGAAGAGGGAGGGGAGGATGAGCAAGACGACGATAGAACAAACAAAACACACACACACAATTGGATCTGCATATCTCACAACATATCTCACTCGTACACCATCGTTGGAAGAGAGAGAAGACAGGGAGAAGAGAGATCTACTAAACTTAGAAACACACACACACACACACACACACACACACACACACACACACACACCAATAAAAAAAAGGGGGGGATCGCCCAACCCATCCCCGCCCCCCACATGAATCAAAAGCATACATCTCTTCAAGTCCTCTTCTTCTTTTTTTTCATTTGGGTACGGGGATAGGGGCATTGGTTTTCTCAACATTATAATATATTAACGCTGTTTTATATTCACTTAAACTTTTTGACTGGCCCCCCTTTTTTGAAAGCGACTCTGTTTTGTAAACTGGAAGAAGAGAGGAATGTCTACCGAATCTTTTGGGTCGTGATAAAAAAAAAAGAGAAAGAGAAAAAAATGTTCTTTCTTTTTTTATTTTTTGATTAATTTTATTTTTTGAAGGAGTTGAATGATAAAATCGAACAAAACTCTGTTTTTTTTTTTTTTGAGATGGTGGATACGAAGGGCTGTGATGGCGAGTTCCGTCTCGTCAATCACATTTCTAATCGGAAGGGTGTGTCATCATCCTCGACACAGTTATGAATAATCTGACCCGGGGATCCACTAACGTTACGGCTGAGGGGGGAGGATTGATTGACGGTCGTCGATCCAAGGTTAAGACCTGCCATCCGTTGGGAGAGCGGAGAATGGGCGAGGAATTTGGAATAAGAGGAGGGAGGTGACCTGGGGGGTGAGAGCGGATGGTTGGAGTGATGAGGGTGGAGAGGATGATCACGCGACTGACTGATGGCCGATGGAGAACCGTAAGGTGTCAAACCAGTCGGAACCGGTGGTTGATGGTGTAACCTGGATAGACCGGCGGCTAAACCTTGAGGTAAACTCGTACCAGGGGCATGTTCGAACGCGCTACTACTTCGGAGTAATTCTTTCTGAGGTGATGTTGAGCCGATGGGAGGCGAGAGGTGCTGCTGATAGCTTGGGCGATGATCGTAGGAGGAGGAGGGCGACCGACTGGGAGGTTGAGTCCAAGCGCCAAACGGAGCAGTGTTGACCGTAGTGTCCGCAGTCATCGTCGTGACCGTCGTCGTGGTCGTAGGTGGAACGTAGGAGGAGGATAGGAAGGTGATAGGATGAGGCCGGACGAGCGAGGAGATCTCGGATTGATGTGAACCACCATGCTGATGGATGGTCTCATTGGAAGCCGAGTGCCTGAACCCAGGGGCGGGTGAGACGGAGAGTGAGTTGGTGCTACTGATCGCAAAAGTATTTCGGAGCGCACTAGGCTCGATTTGTTTGGTAAGCTTGGCACTGATGATATCCTCGACGGGCACCGAACGCGAGTAGAGCGTATGAGGCGCGTGTTTGCGAATGTGTTGACGATGTCGCTCGGCTGGAGTGAGGAGGGAGTGTAAGGATGACGGCAAGAGTTCGGTGACGTCCTCCTCGTCACCATCGACATGAACCTCATCCCACAGATCGTCCTCGTTATGTGGATTGACGTTAGAGGAAAGGTGGGAGATCTGGTTGGGCGAGGTGGCGAGTGAAGGTGCGCTCCTCGGATATCCATCTTCGGATCCAAAGGAGCCGATCCTAGGTAAAAAGACGCTCCTCGATCCGGGGGCCGAGAAGGGTGAACCGGCTCCGAACGGGGTCGGGCTGGGGTCACGTGGCCAGGCTCGAGCTCGATCGATGGAGATGGGTAGATGATGATGACGTTCAGAGGTCGGAGGATGATGACGTTGAGGGGTAGTCGCCGAGAGGAGGGAGAGATCGGGCATGGTCTGCTGAGATCGGGGATGATGATGGTGATGGTGATAGTGAGAGTGTTGATGATGCTGATCGGGATGGGGATGGATGGCGGAGGAGCTAGTTTGAACGGAGGTCGAAAAGGGGTTGGTGGGATGATGATAAGATGGGGAGAGGGATGGGACGAGATGGGTGAGATCGTCGGGTAAACCAAACTGTAGATCGTCAGTCTGGTTGCAAGTCTCGAGTTCCAAGTCGGAGAGGAGAGCCTTGGGGGATGGGAGGAGTTGACGGGATCGATGGATCGGTTCGGGTGATGAGATGGAGGATGAGAGTGGTTTTTGATCGAGGAGGAAGGTCTTGTTGGGGGAAAGGTTGGAGTGGGGGAGCAGGCCGTGATCCTCGACGAGTTCCAAGGTTAATTCTGGAGGAGGACTGGCGGGGAAGGACTGATCGATGGGCTCGGTGGTGGAGGCGGCGGCAGCCTCACGGGCGGCAGCTTGGGCGGCCCTTTTATTCTTACGATCCATCGACATCGGTTGACCTGGTAGGATGTGAGCCTAAGGAGGGGAAAACAGGATGAGGAAGAGGATGAGGATTGATTGCAGAGTTTTTGAGGACACTTACGAGGGCGCACTTGTGAGCGAATCGACAGTTACCCTTGACGAACCACTGACAGACGGGTTTACCTTGACCGAGTTCGGGTAAGGTATGAGAGAATTGACAGGTCGTACCGGCTGAGCAATTACCAGCCTGTGTGGGGGAGGGGGTGTCAGCGTACGAGGGAGGGTTGATGAGTACAGGATCCGAGACGTAGGGTAGGAGATGAATGATCGGATCGATCGCCTCGGAGGGGTGTGGGGATGAGTTTACCTTGTAGAATTTGCAGATGACATGGGATACCTTAGAGGAAGACTTTTTGGAGTTGTTGTTGGATGAGTTTTCATGATTGGAGGTAGGATGATGGTTTGAGGCTGAGTTGGGGGATGATTTAGGATCGGATGAGGAAGGATGATGAGTCTTTTGATGATTGGTGGGTGTGGATGGATGATGATGCTTGGGACGAGATGATGATGATGAGTCCTTTAAAGATGGTTGGGATGGTTTGGATGGAGTGATGGATTTGATGAATCCGAGTTGATTGTTATTGTTATTGTTATTGTTATTGTTATTGTTGTTGTTGTTGTTCGTCGTCGTCGTCGTCGTCGTTGCCGTCATGGATGGTTTAGATTGGAACTTGGGATGAGAGGGACTACTGAGTAGTTTTGGGGATTGAATGGTAGCAGCAGTCATACTCATGGGATGATACAAGACTCCTCGAGGGAGAGAATGAGGATAAGAGAGATGTGGATGAGGATGGAATCGAGACGAGAGTGAGGAGGACTCAAGTATTTACACTACGAGGGAGGTCAGGAAGATGATAGTCATGTGTGAGGAGGAGGAGGAGATGATCTAATTGAGGAACATGAGAGATGAGAGAGAGAGAGAGAGAGAGAGAGAGAGAGAGAGAAAGAGAGAGAGAGAGAGAGAGAGAGAGAGAGAGAATAAAGGAGAGGATAGTGAAGATGAAGAAGGGGCAAAAGAGGTGAGAGAGGAAGGATGATAGATAGGTTGGGATTGGGCTTGGTTTAGCTTGGAGAGTTGGAGAGGGGGGGGAATGGAACTGAAGAGGAAGTAAGACAGGAGGAGAGGGGATCCAGTCAAAAAAGGCCGTGAAGGACTGAATGAGATTAAAAGAATCAAGAGGATGGATATACATAAAGAAATATTTATTGATTTATTTACTGATTCTTGAAATTTCTTTCCTTTTTTTTTTTTTTTTAGAAAAGTTTGACATCCTCCAACTCGACTCGGACTCGGGCTTTGGAGTAGGACTGGAGAGAATGAGTCGGCTAAGTCGATTTGTTCGTATGATGTATTGATTTACATACTTATGGACTTGAACATGTATGTATGTATGTATGTAGGTATGTATGTAGGTATGTATGTAGGTATGTAGGTATGTATGTATGTATGTATGTATGTATCTACATAAGTACTTAAACTCGACACCACTTTCAAACTGAGAGACTCTCGGGAGCTGATCACTGATCAGCCAGCCTACTGCCACTTACGTAAGAATCACTCAATCGGCTGACCCATGGACAGGGAGAGAGGGGTATGGACTTACACCCTCACCCCGGGGCATGACCCATGCATGGGATCCGATCGGATGCGGGTCCTGGCTCACCCACCGACAGCGTGCCATGGCCTATATAGCCTACGGCCTATGTATGTACATACATCCAGCCTATGGTCACTATGCTCCCCCCAGGACAGACTCCCTCGAGAGGCGAGCTGAGAGATGAGAATGATAAGTATCCAGATAGATAAATACATATGTATCTTGATCTACACCTTCCAAGACATCAACACACCCAGTCTAGAAGACTCTTGAGTCCCAGTGAGGATGATGAGCCAGTCGGACGATTGATGCATTGATGACTGTCTTAAGACTTAGAAGACTACCCCTCCAAGGTTCCGTATATGTACAACATATGTAAGCAATCTGTACCCTACCTACAGTACCCACGATGATCGATTCGAACAATCAGCAGCAGCGATCCATCATCCTCTCCATCGAATCGATCGAGTTCAATTCGACTCTAGCAGTCAACAGATACTGCATGTGTGTATGTACCACGTACACACATTCCACCCATCATCATCATCATCATCATCATCCGATGGGATCCAAGTGACAAATCCTTTTAGAACCATCGACGGACTAATACGACCCAACACTCAGGACCCCCCACCTCGATCACCCCAGAAACCAGCGCACAAGACCTAGCTAGGCCTGCGGCCCAGTCGGACCCGGCACCGGCTTGCGCTCGGCCCGGCCCGACCGATGAGCCGCCCCGCGAGCAAAGAAGCCGTCGGAGTATGGATGGGATGGGCGTATGTCGATACCTGATTGTGTAGGTATTATGTATTTAAACGCGCTTATCTACCCGCTACGTCCATACACTCGCAGGTATGCATGCATTACACATACGCGTATGTATGTAGGTGTCTACTTATGTACATACAGACAGACACCTTCACCCCTCCAGGACGATGATCAGGTCCACTCGTCCCTCTCACGACCATCATCATCATCACCACCACCACCACCACCACCACTACCACCACCACCACCACCACCACCACTACCACCACCACCACCACCACCACCACGCTAGCCTGACCTAGCCTGGCCCAGCCTAGCTTAACCTAGCTTAGCCTGGCCTAGTGCACTCACTCTGGACTATCGATCCTCACGAGTAACTCTTAAGATCGGGCTCTGATCATTGACTGACGGGCTGACTGACTGACTGACTGGTGCCATGACCCAGTGCAGTCCACTGATCACTGATCGCGACTATCGATCCTGCTCCTCGGCCACCCTGGCTCGGTCATGCATCCTCGTGACGATTGTCTTGATACGGTAAATCGATGGTATCTGTTTAGGGAGGGACCCTTACAACGAAAACAGAAGAAAAAAAAGCGAAAGAAAGAAAGAAAGGTAGCATGCACATAGACATAGTACTTATGTAACAAACATGCGTAAATGCTGTATGTAGCAGCATATGATGTAACAACCAGCTACCGAATTCATCAGTTCATCTATTCAAGTGTTCTTGTCACACCTCATTTGATCTCTCTCTCTTCTCCCTCCTCTTCTGATCATCATCATCATCAGTCTTTCGGCCTCTCTCACTCCTTTTCGACTTTCCAATCGTAATACTCGAAACGTTTTGAAAATATTAAATAAATAGATAAATACTCATTCACTCATTCTGTAAAAAAATTCAAATACTCACTTGATTTCAATATATCCGTCCAACCCCATCCCACTTCCATCGTCCCTTGACTGGAATATGCACATCTGTAATCCACACATGTATTATCATGTACGACCTTCATCCCATTTAGGTACCTATTTCCCTTCGACCATCTATTGACTTGCCGATTCGGGATCGAACCCTTGCCTGCTTGCCTTCCGCTTCGCTCGGTTTTGGCCATCAACACTTTTATCTGATACCCGTTCATCCATCCATCTTACAGCGGTGATCCCAACTTGGAACGTGTGATTGAAGTCAATACTTGTGAAAGAAAAAAAAAAAAAAAAAATTTGAAAAGAGTACAACGTTCAGTCAACCCGTCCCCCATACCTTCCTACAACTATGTGATCTGATCATGAGGTCATCACCGTCCTCCCCGGAAGGGGGGGGGGCGAGCTCCTGTCCGTCCTGGCTGATCGGTGTCCGTTCTGGATTCAGATACTTACATACATACCCGCGATGACCATCATCTTCCTCTTCATCCCTCGTCACACGCCCACACTGACCACGATCCATTCAAATCGAAATTCATAATGATAATAACCAATGATTTCAGTTCGTCTACCTTTACCTTCGTATCTGCATAAATAGTTCTTTTACTTACAGCTTGAGCCATCAATCATCCTGCGTGCTTTCTACCTCTTCCTAACCCTCTTATAGACGTGTGTCTGAAATCCACCTCCACTCTCATCCTCCTGCCACGCTAGCTCATCCTTTCAAATCCCCAAAGGTAACAATAACAGCATCATTAAAACACACGCACACCATGACAAATTCATGTCCTCTTCTCCGTTTTGTTTTGTTTGGGGTTTTTTTTTTCAAAAAAAAAAACAAAAAAAAAAAAAAACATCATCCTCTAGGTATAAGGTACGTATATGTAACGTATTTATGTATAGATGTGCATACACTATCCTAGCCACACATGCACAGCTTGATTGGTTGACTCTCAACTGAGCCTGGGCATGATGAACCCCCCTCAATCTTTCCTTCCTTCAAAAATAACAACTGGACAAGGAGAAGGGGAGTCATGAAGTCACCTACCACGGACTTGGGGTACCTTTACTTAAGGACATATGGTCTATCAAGCTCATCTGGACACCCCCCCCCTAAATTAGCCAAAAAAGATCTAAAGCCCGCTTGGCATCCCCTAAAGCCAAGGTGGCACTTGGCCAAGCATGACTTGGCACCTCCCCAAGTTGTCAGCCTCCTGGATGCCAAGACCCTTGCTATCCTTTAGCTACCAGAGGTGATAGTATAAATAATACATATATTATTTAACAAATGCAGCAAAAATCCATAAAATATTTGGATAAAGCTTATTGCAAGGTTAATTGGTTTGGATATGGTTTATTGTTATAAATCATTATAGATAAATTTATTATTGAATATTTTTATAGAGGGGCCACAATTACATTGGGGATCTATAACAACTCTATTCAGGGAATTCAATATGAAAACACGTAGGCCTGGTCACTTTGAGCCCTTTAGTTTATAGAATATTTTGCCAAAAGATAATACGTACATAAAATACACGATGGAGTGGCAGGGCTTTGTAACCAAGATGCCACAAAAGAGAAAGGATAATAAGACTCAATGGTATATTATTAAATCCTTAGGGTATCTGTTTGGGATGTGCACTGATGTGTTAAACCTGTATACTGGGGTTATAAGGTTGTTCAGCAGTTTAAATTGATAAAAAGAGGGTTGAGGACGGATATTATTAATCAGACTAAAGCCATAGATCACTCACTTATCTCTTATAAGTATTTGATTACCTCGGCATGGTGTCTAGGTATAAATATAAATGGGTCTCTGTGTATCAATATCCTCTAAAGAGCTCTTTATTTATAGATTTTGGAGTCCTAATATTGTCCTTCTGAGGGCTACAGGGGCTCAAAGGGACAGACAGTGAGGCTAGCAGGGTAACCAGTGGTAGCCTGTCATGTGTTCTTGGTGCTGTCATACAGGTAGCATCTAATTTCACAGGTTATGGGAATTATTCTACTTTATAATTGATGTTTGGAGGTGTGAATAACACTAATCTGTCCTTTTTATGTATTATTTAATTCATTATCCTTTGTAAATGTTCCCAGTAAGTTAAAAATTATTTAAATAGACATTCCTACGGATATTCTGATTTCAGGTGAGTTCTCATTATGTACTAGATATTTGGAGTAAAGTCATGATAATGATTTTACTCCTTATTTTCAAAATTCAATTGATTTACTAAAATAATTACTTAAAAATGTAAATCATGGGTATTCATGTAGTATTTTAACATCATAAGTTTTCTTATGATTTAAAAAAAATGTTGATGTCTAGAAATTCTCATAATAGTATATTAAAGTATCTTAATATATTTTTAGAAGTAGTCATTGTCTTATTTTTGACATTCTGGCTACTTTGAATTATATTTAATAAAAAATACGTATAAAGGTTATTTATGTATTTTTATATGATTTTACGTAATTTTAGACTATCTACCATCCACAGGAACATTTATTACATATGTAGAATGTTCCCATGTAGGTTGTAGCATGTTTACACAGTACCTAGGTTTCTCAGGCCCCCAGTCATTTTGTTAACCCATAGTCCTGCGGCTGCGTACTTTTCAGAGGCCCAGGGATGCGTACACAACTTTGAGAGAGTGAAAGAGCTGTAGCTCAGCTGCACATGGGTGCATTGGCTGCCACGGCTGAGTGCAGGAATTGTGACAGAACACATTTCCATCTGTAACTCCTAAAATAGACACAACACCTCAATTCTGACTTAATTTTTAGGTTTGAAACCTATACGTGACAGTACATGTGAAATATTCAATTGGCCAAAAAGTTCAATAGTGGTGCCATGGTATTCTGGTCTTTCTTTACTTAATTATTTAAAAATATAAGGAGTTGGATTTCAAGGGTGGGGTCAGTGAGTGACCCTACCTAATTTTGGGTGAAGGATTCATCTTTGAAATAATATCTATGGTTTTTACTACTCCTCCTTAGGTTAATTTTCATTATTATTATTTTTTATGTTATTTCTGTTAGTTTTGCAGCTTGCTCTGCAATAGTAGCAAGCTGACTTTCCCCCACTCCAAGATATGCCCATATCTGAAAAAAATCTGGAGCATGTTGAGAAAAAATTAATTCAATGTGTGTTTCAGTTCCTTTTGCTGGCTCTGTAGTTTCTAAGATGTATTTTCTGGCTCTGTAGTTTCTAAGATGTATTTTCTGGCTCTGTAGTTTCTAAGATGTATTTTCTGGCTCTGTAGTTTCTAAGATGTATTGGTCCATCAGGTATATTATTCTCTGGTAACCATCCATCTTTGTCTGCAGATTCTACTTTGTATCATACTAAGTATAGTCTAACATCTTTTCCTTGCACTCTCTCTTTCTTGTCTCTCAATATCCTGCTGAATTTCCCTTTTTCTTTCACAGGTTCAGGTTCTATTGGGATTATTGCTGGAGGGAGGTTGCTACCTTCTCTTGCTTGAAAGTGTTTTACTAGGCTAAAAGGAAATACTGGGTGTTTTCTTGATAATTCTTCACTAAGATTACTTCTACAGCCTTTTTGCCATGCATCTTTTTGATAAAAAATTGTCCAACAAAGGCTGGTTTCAGCTTTCTTTTACCTGCTAGATTGTTGAAGTTGGTAGTGGATATCAAGATCTGATCTCCTATTTTAAAGTCAGGTTCCCAATGTGATTTGTCCCATCTTTGCTTGTTGTGTTCTACTGCTTCTTCTACACATTTTTGAGCATGATTATTTGCCAGATCTATCATTTTCTTAAAGTCAAGAGATTTTGGATGCATGGTGGCTAAGTTATAGTTTAAGTTATTCCTAGGGAGCTTTGGAATCCATCCTCTTTCTAGTATGTAAGGGGCTTCTTTGGTAGTAGAATGTTTACTGCTGTTATAAGCCATATCTGGAGCTGGGAGTAGGCTTACCCAATCATGGAAATTAGCATCTGAGTTTTTGTATTCTAGACCAAAGCTACAGAACCTTCTTAACATATCTTCTAGGGTCTGTATCATTCTTTCAGCTAATCTATCAGTTTGGGGATGGTATGCTGTAGAAAATGCTAGAGTAGTACCCAGAAATATCATGTAGATTCCTCCAAAACTCAGAGGTAAATTTGAGGTCTCTGTCACTGATTATAATCTTGGGTATACCAACATCAGCTATGTTCCTATTCCAAAATAGTAGAGCTACATCCATAGCACTATCTTCTTTGTGGTTAGGTAAGAATTTTGCCTTCTTAGAGTATCTGTCAACTATAACCAGGACAGAGTTATATGAATGAGTACCTCCTGGGGGATTCCAGTGACAAAATCCATATTAATGATTTCCCATCTTGTTTGGGGTTCAGAGATCTTCTGTAGGAGTCCAAACCTTTTCCCAGTAGTTTTATTAGATTTTTGGAAAGTCTTGAAGCTAGTAACATACTTAATAGTGATTTTTTTTCAGTCTATCCACCAAGCAGTTTTTTTTACTTTCTCCAAGGTTCTTTCAGTGGATAGATGCCCTGATGAACATTTTTCATGGCATTCCTGGAGTATGTGTTGTATATCCTCTTTGTTGCTTAGTACTAATACACTGGAATGTTGGTGTCTGTAGTAAAGGAGACCATCCCAATGGGTAAACCTTCCTGCTTTATAAATTTTAAGTAATGAAGCAGGTAAACTATTAATCAGAGCTGCTTCTGGGGATTCACATTCCATAATGGTAATCAGCAGCTTGATTTCAGGGGAGTAGTTGTCCCTCACTAGATTGAAGAAAGCAGTATCTAATTCACATAAGTGGATCCCCATGATTGGAGAATTTAATGCAAAAAGATTGATGTTCAAGATAGGAAAGATTTCTTGATCCTCAGGGTCATATGCTGGATTACTAGAGTCATTAGGCCAGGCATTCCTACTCAGACTATCAGCATTCTGATGTTTAGCTCCAGCTTTATGCACTATAGTCATCTGACCTCTATACTCTTGTATAGCAATTTGCCACCTGAGCATACGCCTGCTGGGGGTTTTCATTTTCATGAGAGTTCTTACAGCATTACAGTCTGTGCTTACTTGGAAAGTGGTGCCTTTTAAGTAATAGTGTAGCTTTTCTAAAGCCCATACTAGAGACAGGCATTCCAACTGACTGGCTCCATATCTCTTTTCTGTATCTTTGATCTGTCTAGATATGAAGAGTACTAGTTTCTCCACTGTTTTTTCTTCTTCTATTCTTTCTTGATGTAGAGCAGCTCCTAACTCTTCCATAAAGGCATCAATGTACAGTTTAAAGGGCTTGGAGTAATCCGGTGGAATGAGTAAAGGAGTAGATGTCATAGCTTTTTTTAGTTCCTCATAGTTTTTCAATCTCTTATGTGTCATTTCAAATAGAGTGTTATTGTTGAATATTTTGTACAGAATTTTAGTTAGCATAGAAAACTTTGGTATGTATTGTCTGTAGTAACTGCAAAAAATAATGAAAGAAAGTAACTCTGTTTTATTTTGAGTCATGGGTCTGTTCATGACAGCAGCTATCTTATTTTGATCAGCAGCTAGAGTTAGACCAGAGACTATATTCCCCAGGGCTTTCAATTCTCCATATCCAAAGTTGCATTTCTTCATGGATACTTTTAATCCTGCTTTGGAGATAGTTTAGAGTAATGATCTTATTTGTTTGATATGAGTATCCAAATCATCACAATATATGATAACATCATCTATATATACCATCATCCATCCTTGTCTGATGTATGTACCTAGAACTGTATCCATTGTTCTCTGGAAGTGTTATGGGGCATTCTTTACACCAAAGGGCATCATAAGATATTCATATATTCCCAAATGACAGATTATTCTCATAAACTTTCTGCTTTAAGGGCTTAGAGGTATCTGGTGGAAACCTTTAAGCATATCCATAGTAGTGATATATTTGGCTTTGGACAAGTTATGTAGAGCATGATTGATCCAGGGTATAGGATAATAATCTGCATGAGTATAACTATTGAGAATTCTGAAGTCTCCTACCATTCTTGAATTGTCATTATGCCAAGCTATGATTACAGGTGTGGTCACATCTACCTGGTCATTGTGCCCTACTTTTGTTGATACTTGTAGGTCTATCAGCTCTTGGATATGTTCCTCAAGAGCTATTCTAGACTTAGGAATAGAGGGATAAGCTGGTCTTCTTAAGTTTGGAGGATAAGAAGGCTTAATAGTCAATGTCAATACCATTTCATGTCCTTTGATATCATCAATGGGATGATCTTTAGTACAAAAAGCATTTTGGTTCTCAAAGCAGACTGTCAATATATCTTTCTTCTGTTCCTCAGAAAGTTTCATATTTAGAGCTTCTTGAGAGAATTATTCTTGATTAAAGTCTTCTAAATACTTTTGATAAGTGGAAGAGGGGAAGTTAGATTGGATGGTGCATATCTTAAACCTCTTGTCCCAATTACCACCCACTTTAAAGTATCTCCCTTTACTCTGGAACAAATCTATACCATATAGACATAGAGCATTGTTACCAATTATCAGGTAGTCACATAATCCATTGAGCAATACCACCAATTACACTTGTATTCTCAAAGATCCTTTAGTAAGAGGTAATATTATAGGAGCAGTCCATAGTCCAATAGCATTCATGGTAGAGTTGCAAGAGCTAAAATTGGCTTTTGGGACAGGCAGAAGGTGTTCTTTCCAATTGGGATCCCATTTGTTTAAGAATTCAGTACAGACACATGAGAAGAAAGCTCCAATATCAAGTAATAACCTTATGGGCCTGTCTCTATACAATCCTGTTGCATAGCAAGTTTGACCAGTAGTATAACTCTTACCACTCATAGGCTCAACTGTTAATGGTTTAACATCTGTGATGCGTCCAGGAATTATGGTAGGATACCATTTTTGGGGAAAACTACAGTCCCCATGGATGTTATTGATTTCTATAGAAGTGCCTATATCTCCTTCTATCAAATTTACAGGGTTGGTCAGGATCAATTCACATTCAGAAAGGGATCCTTCAGTATCAGCTATATCTTCATAGTTCTGATTCCCTTCAACCTCCTGCTCTCCTTCCTAGACTGCTATCTTTCTTTTTGGTAATGGGAAGTCTTGTCTCATATGCCCAGTCTTGTTACAATTCCAACAAGTTCCAGGAATTCTCTCTTTGTCCCTGTTCTCATTATGTTTCTTATTATCAGAGGTATTTATCAGAGGGGGTTGTTCTATGGTTTTGTTAATGTTGAAGTTCTCTTTAGGTCTAGAAGGAACCTTCTTGTCTAACCCATTCATGTCTATGACTTCTTCTAACACATTGATTAGAGTTGGTAAGTCAGCATCCATACTCATCCTGCATCTTACACTATGGTTAAGATTTCCAGGACACAAGTTGAGGAGTCTTTCATTTACTTCCTCTTAATCAGCATCTGGATAGAATAAAGCTAGTCTTCTCTTCTGTTCCAAGCACCATTTGTGAGGCTTATCCTTAGAGGGGTAAAATGAGGAATTTTTGAAATTTTTCATCATTTTTATTTTCCACATTCTAGAACCAAATTTTTCTTTAATTAGAAGTTTCCAAGAATTCCATGGTAAGGATCCCAATTCTTCTCTTTTACCAATAAACCAGTCTAAAGCTACTCCTTCAAATAGTCTGGGAAGCCTGACTACAGCTATAGCTTCTGGTAAGTCATAAGAGTTAATAGTATAGTCAATAAATTTAATGAAATTATATGATTGTATTTGCCTTCACCAGAGGACTTGGGCCATTCAGAAATTGGGGGTAAAGGTTTGAGGGCTTGTTCCATTTCAGGAGTATGACTAGGCCTGAAGGTTTCACTCCTATGCATTCCTAGTAAGGGTGGTGCATAAGGAGCAGTGGTTTGTCTGGGAGGTTTTGGTTCCTCTGTGGTACTCCCCAAGGGCTTGGTCAGATGGACTTCTAAGTCTCTAAGATCATTCTTGATCAGATTAAGTTTCAGCTCCACTGTATTATTAAGAAGAATCTAATTTCTAACTAAGGGACAGAATGGAGCTGTTAGTGGTAGTTACCAATTCTTCTTTTAAAGGTTGAAAAGACGTAATAAAATATTCTTGGATACCTGATAACATATTCTCAATTTTTTGAGTCTGTCTGATCCTACCTTGATTCATTGTCTCCAATAATTGTTCTGTATTTTCTTTAATATCTCCCATTCCTACAGTTTTTGTTTGGTTCTTAATTAATTTGGCTACTTCAAGGTTAACTTATCCATCTGGGTATAAACACCATCCAAATTTCCACAAACAATCTTGAAAATATGGCGCATATAATTAGAAAAGGAAGTAATTACATCAGAGATTGGTTTAGACAAGTAAATGGGTTCAGAATTAGAGGCTAATTGTTGTACACCTTTTTCCACTTTTGAGCTAAGGATATTATCTGATCCCAATCCTTCTTTTCCTTTGGCTTTGGATGGGAAGAAGATCTGTTCTTTCCTAATCCTTTGCCTTTCAGTTGGGCTAATTGATCCCAAGGATTCCATTTTTCTACGTAGGACTCTACCTCTTTCCTTGGAATCATTTTCTGAAGAGCTATCTGGGTAGCTTTTGCCTGGGAGATTATCTTTTTCATAGAAACCATGTCCTCTTTGGCTTGGGATTCTTTGAACTCTTCCCAATATTTCACGTGCTCTCTGACTAAGTCTTTGATCCTGGCTTCCTTGGCCAGATTCTGCTGGGGTGGCTGCAGGGAATCTTCTTTTAATGAAGGGGGGCTTAATTCTACTACCTTCTCCAGCTCTAGGTTGGGGGAGGGAAGAAGTACTTGAGGCTTTTCCTTGTCCATCAACATTTGATTCACGGGTTCCAGTCCCCTCATGGTTGTCATTATTGGTGGTCCCACAGTTAATGGGGGCTCCTGGAAAAGATCCATAGGAGGGAATTCTCCCTGAGGCTCTTTGGTTATGTCTATTCATATTGAATAAAATATTTATAAGTATTTTTCTACAGAAAAAAATCCATAAAAATAAGTTTTATTTAAAACTCACTAAAGTTGATATTCAAAGGTACCAGGACTTTATTGGGATTAAATTAGTCTTTAATAGGTAATCCTACGGGGTCTTGGTGTGTCCCAATGAGGTCTTCACCTTTCCAATAAATATTTTAAGGGTGTCCAGAGATATCTGGGACTTCTTGATCCAATAAATCAGTTTCAGTGGTGGTGGTTTCTGGTATAGGAGGGTTCACTGATGGTAAAAGGTTATTTTATTTGTCAATAAAATATATTAATATTATTTCAATAAAAATAATATGGTAATACAAGTTTATTGATTTTATATTTTAAAAATTAATTTACACAGTATTTCTTCCAAGCTTTATGTTTTCTTGATAGGGCCTGGAAGTTGATACAACTCTCAAGATCTTATTTTTCAAGGAGTTTATCTAAGTGTTTACATGCAGAAGAGATATTATGTTGCTCAGCTTGAGTTAAAGCTTCCCAACCAGTAGGCTTATAATTTTTAATATATTCTTCTTTTCTTATCTTTAAAAGATTTAAATAATAGATTATTAATTCTGCATTGGTTTTTAAATCCACTGCAAAAGAATTTAATGATGAATCACGGTTAAAAATTCAGATAAATTTATCTTTGATTTAATTTTACGTGAAATGTCTGGTCCAAGGTATTAAATATAATAAAATGGAATATTTGCCGGCCAGACCCCCAATTGTCAGCCTCCTGGATGCCAAGACCCTTACTATCCTTTAGCTACCAGAGGTGATAGAATAAATAATAAATATATTATTTAATAAATGCAGCAAAAATCCATAAAATATTTGGATAAAGCTCATTGCAAGGTTAATTGGTTTGGATATGGTTTATTGTTATAAATCAATATAGATAAATTTGTTATTGAATATTTTTATAGAGGGGCCACAATTACATTGGGGATCTATAACACCTCTCTTCAGGGAATTCAATATGAAAACATGTAGGCCTGGTTACTTTGGGCCCTTTAGTTTAAAGGATATTTTGCCCAAAGATAATATGTATATAAAATACATGGTGGAGTGGCAGGGCCTTGTAACCAAGCTGCCACAAAAGAGAAAGGATAATAAAACTCACTGGTATAGTATTAAATCCTTAGGATATCTTTTTGGGACGTGCACTGATGGGTTAAACCTGTATACTGGGGTTATAAGGTTGTTCAGCAGTTTAAATTGATAAAAAGAGGGTTAAGGACGGATATTATTAATCAGACTAAAGCCATAGATCACTCACTTATCTCTTATAAGTATTTGATTACCTCGGCATGGTGTCTAGGTATAAATATAACTGGGTCTCTGTGTATCAATATCCTCTAAAGAGCTCTTTATTTATAGATTTTGGAGTCCCAATATTGTCCTTCTGAGGGCTACAGGGGCTCAAAGGGACGGACAGTGAGGCTAGCAGGGTAGCCAGTGGTAGCCTGTAATGTGTTCTTGGTGCTGTCACACGGGTAGCATCTAATTCCACAGGGTATGGGAATTATTCTACTTTATAATTGATGTTTGGACGTGTGAATAATACGAACCTGTCCTTTTTATTTATTATTTAATTAGTTATCCTTAGTAAATGTTCCCAGTAAGTTAATAATTATTTTAATAGACATTCCTATGGATATTTTGATGTCAGGTGAGCTCTCATTATGTATTAAATATTTGGAGTAAAGTCATGATATTGATTTTACTCCTTATTTTCAAAATTCAGTTGATTAACTAAAATAATTACTTAAAAAATGTAAGTCATGGGTTTCCATGTAATATTTTCACATCATAAGTTTTTCTTATCATGTCACGAAAATGTTGATGTCTATAAATTCTCATAATACTATATTAAAGTATTTTAATATATTTTTAGAAGTAGTCATTGTCTTATTTTTGAGATTTTTGGTGCTTTGAATTGTATTTAATAAAAAATACGTATAAAGGTTATTTAAGTATTTTTATATAATTTTATGTACTTTTAGACTATTTACCATCCATGGGAACATTCATTACATATTTAGAGTGTTCCTGTGTAGGTTGTAGCATGTTTACACAGTACCTAGGTTTCTCAGGCCGCCTGTCACTTTGTCAACCCATACTCCCGCCGCTGCGTACTTTTCAGAGGCCCAGGGATGCGTACACAACTTTTAAAGAGTGAAAGAGCTGTAGCTCAGCCGCGCATGGGTGCATTGGCTGCTGTGGCTGCACGCGGGAATTGTGAAAGAACAAATTTCTGTCTGTAACTCCTAAAATATACACAACACCTCAATTCTGACTGAATTTTAGGTGTGAAACCTATATGTGACAATGTATGTGAAATATTTAATTGGCCAAATAGTTCAATAGTGGTGCTGTGGTATTTTGGTCTTTCTTTCCTTAATTATTTAAAAATATAAGGAGTTGGATTTCAAGTGTGGGTTCAGTGAGTGACCCTGCCTAATTTTGGGTGGAAAATCCATTTTTGCAATAATATTTATGGTTTTCCTACTACTTCTTAGGTTTATTTTATTATTATTTTCATGTTATTTCTGTTACTTATATATATATATATATATATATATATTTGCAATAAATTATTTTGATTTATTATTATTATTATTATTTTGAAAAAAAAGGGAAAAAGGGTTTCTGTAATCAGGTAGAAGAAAAGAAAGATAGAAGGGTGCAGACATTTGAAAATGAGAAGTTGTTGTGGAAGCACCAAAGAAATGAACTGAAAAAGATGAAGTTGAAAATGTGATGGGATTGGGGTGCGCTGACATGGAATGAGACTGTGGAATGAAATTGGATTGGACAGGATTAAGCTTAAAAAGGTTTTCAAAGATATTTTGAGTGGAATTCTCAAACCAAGTCAGGGGAATTGCAAAGTTGATGGGCTGGTTTGGACAAGGTGCAATCTTTGTTGGAATGGAAGCCATTCCATTCAACAAGGTGTTGAAGTTTTCCTTTGCTTAACCTGCAATCCAGAATACAAATTACTTCACAACCTAATTGATCTTTAATTTTGACCTATTTAGGAGGGGGATGAGCCTTGCCTGGGTATAGGACTCAAGCTGGCTCAAGGAGAGACACGTAAAAGACCCAGTGGATACCTTTCCATTTTGCAGGTAAGGAAAGTTTGAAGGTGTTGGGAGAGATGACTGATTTGAATTTGAAGGGCCAAGTTTCCTTTCAGAGAGTTTTTGGGTTGGGCAAGTGCTGAAAATTTTGCAAGAAACAAGCCATACCTGATCTCCAACTGCAAAGGTTGGTGCTGTAGTGCAAAGTTGGTCTGCTTTCTGCTTTGAGGTTGAATTAGAGTTGCAATTTGAGGGATTGGATGAGATTGAGGCAATGGGCAGTGGTTTGAGAAGGTGCTACATGATTAGAATTGAAAGTTGGGTTTCTTCCATAAAGATTCTGAAAGGGTGACTGTTTGGTGGAGGAATGAGTGGAGTTTTTGTAGGAAAACTTGTCTAATGGGAGCTATTGCAACCAGTTTTCCTGTTGATAGGAGACGTAAATTCAAAGATACTGTTTGAGAATCTGATTGAATTGTTCAGTTTGCCCATCCCTTTCAGGGTGTTAATCCATTGATAAGTTGCAAGTTATCTTCAAATGCTGGAATAGAAAGGTCCAGAAGCTATAGACAAACTGAGATCCATGATTTCTAACTATATTATCAGGGAGACCATGTTTCAAAAATACATATTCTATGAAAAAATGAGCTAAGTCTTCTGAAGAGGCAGTCACAGTACTTCAAAGAAATAAAACCATCTTTGAGAAGCAATCTAATAATACCAAAATAGAATTTTAACCAACAGAAATAGGTAATTGAAAAATTAAATCCATCAAAAACAAGGCCAAGGAATAGGTGGGATATAAAGCTGCTGGAGAAGCACATACTTCCAGTGGTTTTAGGACTTGTTACAATTTCAATCATAGCAAACTTTAACACATTCTTTTAATTCCTTGGTAATACCAGGCCAATAGAAGTCTTGTGTAATCAACTAGTAGGTTTCATCCTGACCATCATAACCAGTGAGCAGGGAATCATGCCATTATTTGATGATATTTAAATTAATGCAAAGATTATCAGGTGCCATTATATGATTTTTAAAAACTAAATAACCATTTTTGTCCATACTGTAGTCACTATCTAATAATTTTGAAACCTTGCAAAGTTTTTTACACTTAGGGCTATTGAGTTGAGCTTGTTGAAGTTTGAAAGCTTTGTTTCAAAGGTGGGTGATGATTGAACTGAGTTGGGAAGACTGATTGAAGAAAAGTGCCCTAATATTTTCAAGGTTGTTATTGGAAAAGGTGCCCCCCTCCTGGGTAAACATTTTTCTGACATGATAAAGCATCAGGGACTACCACTTTTTTCCCAGGGAGGTATGTGATTGTAAAGTTGAACTTGGAGAGGTACTCAGTCCATAGTGCCTGTCTGCGTGTAAGGAATTTTGAGCTCATGAAATATTTAAGAAAATTGTGATCATTTAGGACCTCAAAGGGTTCCATAATTCTCAAAAGGTATGAACACCATTTCTTCAAGCAACAAAAAACTTCAAGATTACTCCTGCAATTGCATAGTTGATTGCATCTGTTTCCACAATGGTGAAAGCTAGTTTGCTAAAGTTGGTAAGTATTGGAGAAGTGGTAAAAGCTTTCTTCAGAGATTTGAACTCTAAAGAAGCTTGTTTGTTGAAAACAAAATGAGTGTCTTTTTGAAGAATATTAGTAAGGTTTATGGTCTTTTTTGCGTAATGCTCAATAAACCTCCTGAAAAATTACTGAATTCAAGGAAAACTTGAAGGTTTTTAACTGAAGAAGGTGCAGGCCAATCAAGTATGCATTGGCTTTTTGCTGGATCCATTGAGATTCCTTGATGCAAGACTATAAAACTTAAAAACTGAAGAGAATGGGTATGAAATTCACATTTGGAGGCTTTTGAAACCAGGTTGTTCTTCCAAAGTTGCTGAAGCACCTCTCACACATGTGCAATGTGATCCTCAAGATTTTTTGAGTAGAAATGTATATCATCAGGATACACCATAATATATTTCCCTACAAGGTCAGAAAAAATGTCATTGACAAAATTTTGAAAAGTAAAAGGAGCCCTGCAGAGGCCAAAGGGCATGTTGGTATAATCATAACTGCCAAACCGTGTTATAATTGCATTCAAGTACTCATGGACTTTTGGAATTCAAATTAGTTTATAGGCCCTTAAAGGTCTAAATTTGAGAAATAAGTAGCTTCATGGAAGAAAGTGAGGATATGAAACAGAGGTGGTAATGGGTAGGCATTCTTCCGTGTTACCTGGTTTGGTTTCTTGTATTAAACACAAAGGCAAAGGATGCTGTCTTTTTATGGAAAAAATAGGAAGGGAGAGCTGGTTTTTGAATTGCTTGTTCAAAGAAATCTTTTTGATAAATTTTCCATAATGTATTCTTGAAGCCCAATCAATACTTGCTTTGAGAGAGAGTAGACTGGTCCAGGTGCTGTGGTTGGGTAAGTGAGTTTGATCCTGTGATCATAGGAATGGGAACAAGGTAGTTTATCTGCCTTAAAAGCTGAAAAGACATCATAAAAGTCATGGTAAACCAAAGGTAAAGACTCTTGAAAGATTTCTACATCTTCAATCTTGTCATCTTTGAGCACCGGATTTGAAGTACTTGCACAATGCAAGAGGATTAGTGAGCTCAGAATACAACTTTTAGTAGGTGCCTTTTTCTCTTCAAAAAGAAAAAAGGAAGAGATAAGTTGGACAAATAAGCAATAAATCCTAAATTTGAAGAGGGAAATTGGGAGTGAAGGTCAGGATATTGCAAATCTCTTGGCAGAAAATTGTCACTCAACTCAAGGAAAGTGTCAGGTATGATTTTTAATTCCTTTTTGAAAGAAGGGTTAGTATCCTGGGATTTCAAGGTTTGAAGTTTAATTAATCCTTCTTGCCAATTCACATCTGGGTTCCAGTAAACTAGAAATTTGTGGCCTAGAACAGTGTTGTCCATTCAGGGAATATCCATGTCAGCTCTCTGATACCAGGAACCTTCTAGCCCTTTAGCTACAGAGAGTGATACAGTAATGGAATAATAATACTCCCAAAAATAAACAAATAAAAAGCTCAAATAATAAATATGTTAAGAGCTAGTGAAAATTTTAAATGTTTTGGTAAAAGTGTTTTAAATATGTTATAAAAGAGAAGCCTTAGTATTATACTTCTTGGGATCTTTACAGACAAGCAACCTTTCTTCAAGGGGCCTCCTTGGGCAGTTTAGGAAACTTGGAAATAATGGTGGGTGCCTTTCAATAACTTATCAATCTAACATGGCCGGGAAAACAGCACTCAGGCCAAGGCAGGAAGGAAAAAACTCACTTTTGAGTAATAATTAACAGAAGGCCTGCATGGATTCAGGCAAAGGGTTTCAGAGCAGGAGGGGTTGATTGATTGACTAAACTTTGATGAATCAGGTTAATGGGTTTTGGAAATAATGATAATACTTCAGACTAAAGTCATAAATTGCTTGCTTATCTATTTATAAGCAATTGATCAACAATGACACAGTTTCTGATTGATAATAAATGAATTCCTGGTAAAACTGGGGAACAATAGGCCAAAGAAGGTCTGTATAAATACCTTTTTGGGGTGGAAAAGAGCCTCCTCAGGGCGTGTATAGAGGTTAATGTTCAAGGGCTAAGGCTAGTAAGCCAGCCAATGCAAGATTTGCACATCCCCAAGGTGCTGTCAATCAGTTGACATCAGATTTGCTGGATTTCTGCATTCTTTTAGCTGCAGGATATGTCATTGTGTTAATTCATCATTTTGATCATTCTGCATGTATCTTTGATTTGTACTATTAATATTGGACTAAAGTGATCAAAAAGGAATGTTTATCAAATTTCCATCACCTTCTGATCAAGTTGATGATTTTTATTAATTCTCAAATCCAATCCTTGATTTGTTTTGTGGTCTTCAAAGATTAGGATAAGTCCTTGTTATAGTGATTCTTCATATTTTATTATTAATTTAAAATACTTTGAAATTTGTTAATTAATATTTTTATTTAATTTTTAAGGTTTCTGAAATATTTAGCATGCTTGTTTCATGATATTACATGCACATGGTAGACCTTACTAGGTTGTAGCTATTATGAGCAGTAGCTGTTGCCAGATTAGTCACAACGGGTCCTGATGCGAGGATCAGTCCATTCAACTACCTGCAGGGTAGGATCCGCTGCCTGGGTGGCAGAATCATCTGCCTGCGGGGTAAGTATGATGCACAGAGACTGTGTAGGGATGCGGGGCTGCGTGCCAAAATTGTGAAAAAACACATTTTGGCGTGTAACTCATAAAATATAAACAATACTTCAGTTTTGACTGAATTTTAGGTGTGAAAACTTTATGTGACAATACACGTGAAATACCAAAATGGCCAAAAAGTGCCGGAGTAGTGCCGTTACTTTTTTGGTCAATTTTTACTTAATGAATTAAAATATTAAGGAGCAATAATTATGGGGTGGGGTCAGTGAGTGACCCTACCTAATTTTGGGAGGGGAATCCATTTCTGGAATAATATTTATGTGTTTCACAATCCTTTTTGTTCTAATTAATTTTTTTTTATTTTTCATTTAATTTGTATACTTGGTTTCTCTGAATTAAGTAGCAAGCTGACAATCCAGAACAAATAAGTACCATTCAAAGATGGGTAAATTAGAAAATGGAAAGGTGCATTTTGCCATATGGGTAAACCAATGAGAGGCTTGGTTGCACTACTCACTAAATAGACGGGGAATTGATCTATCTTGGAACACATAAGATTTTTGGAAGTGGCAAAATATGAACTTATAAAAGAAACATTAGCACCTGAATCAAGTAAAACTTGATAAGGGGTATTGTTGGAATGGAAAAGGAAAAATCTTGAACTTGGAGAACCAAGTGAATTGCCAGTGCAAAGATTGATTAACTGTAATTTAGATAATGTGTAGTCTTCCTTGCAAGTATCAGAAAAACTACAAGCTATTTTTTTGACTGCTTAGCCCCTTTGAACAACTATTAACATCATGTTTTCCCCCACAATACATAAATAAAACTTCTTTCTCCCTCCTTTTCCGTTCCTTGTTCCAGAGCATAACATTTTCTTTTTCCAGAAATTTTAAAGTTCTGGAAATGGCTTTCCCCTTTTGGTTGGAGTCCAAATTTGGATTTGTTTTGGAGTTTTTCAGATTCTTTGAGTGTTTCTTTGAAGAGTTGTCTGCCTTTGGAGCCAACACTGATTATCCATGATTTTTTTTTGTTGAGAGTGGTTCTTCTTGTGATAGCCCCATTATCAAGCTTGATCACCCAATCTAATAAATGCTGAAGGGAGGTTGTCTTGTGTCACCCAACTGCAAGCTGTTCAATTAGGCCCGCCGGTAAAACCTTTCTAAAATGAAATAAAATTTCTGCCTTGTTTTCCATTGGATGCAAGACTGCAGAGTTTGAAATTGAGAGATATAAACTGAAGCCCTACTATTCTACTTCATAACTAGACCATTCAGTTTGAATTTGGCATTTTTTACTTTGTTTGGGTTGCCAAATTGGGTGAAAATTTGTTGCTCAAACTTTTCCCAATTGTTGAGGATACAGGTGGGACTTGTATTTAATAATAGTTTGAGGTATGGTTCAAACCACTGCAAGGCTCTAACTCCTAAGAAGGAAGATGTGTACATGACTTTGTGTCTGTCCAAGATGAATTTATTGGGATTGTTTGAGAAGATGATTTTACAGGACTGTAAGTAAGATTTAAGCTCATGAGAATGTTCTCTGGTAAAGTGATCAGGCTTCTTCATACCCAGAGTGTGGAAGCTAGGACCACTTGTGCTAGGTTGCAATTCATTGTGATACAAATCCAGGATCAGAGAAGAAACAAAGGTTGCAGTTTGAGACTCAGGAGCATTTTTGCAAGCCCTTGATCTACTGCAAGTCAAGGTTTCATTGGAAGAATTTTTGAAAACTTTGATTTCTTTGAGAGGATGCACTGGGGCTTTGGACTGATTGCAAGAACCAAGGGGATATTCAATAGGTTCAACAAAAGGAGATTTAGAAGAAGGAACTGGGTCTAAGGGTTGTTGAGCCCATGAGGCACTGGGTCTCCCTACACTATGAATATAATCATTGTAAGGGTTCAGGGCAGCATTCCTGGTTGAGCAAGTATGTGAAATTTCAAAAGAAATTTCCTATAGGTTGCTAGCTATGATAAATGAGTTGAGTTAGTTAATTTAGTCTCAAACAACCACCCCACATACTATAGGGCAATCTTAGATGATTGTGAGCACAAGGAAGAAACTGAGTGCAAGGAATATATGCAAGATAGTGAGGCTAACTGTGAAGTGCAAAATGAAGGTTTGGTGACTTAACAAACAGTGAAGGAGATCAAGTATTCCAATAGAGGGGAACCAAGGCAGAGCACAATGTTATGAATTATCTTTATCAAGATGTGAGAATGTATGAAATTAAATAATGTTGTCTTTTTGATGTTCAAATTCTGTAACTAACAAATATAGTTACCTTATTGCTATCTTACTGTTTTCAATATCTCATTACCCATGTCTTAGGCCCCCTCTGGGGCTCTCTAGTTGTCTCTAACCTGCTGCCTTAGGCCCCCTTTGGGGTTCTCTAGTTGTCCATAAATACTGGTCCTTCCCTTGGACCATGAATGAAAGATCATCTGATCACCAGACAACTAAACTGGAGTGTCCCTTCCTTGTCTTCAGATCAGTTCCACTTGACTATACAAGTACTTTCCCTCCGTCCTTGGCTCTTTGTAGCCTTATCAATACATCTCATTTGGCTCTTCAGTAGCCCACCATACTCCTTTCTTCTCCATATAACCTTGCTACTCATTTTAAAACTTTTCACAGTCAAAAGCCAAAATCTCATCCCACTAAGCTATCCAGTCAACTTCATTGTTCCAACTGGTTTACTTACCCTTATCATCTTGACCTATCCACACCATTATCCCTCCTCAATCTTGCCATCTCCATCATCCCTTCCCTCAGGTTGCCCACTTCCATCAAATCCATTCAAGCTGAACTGATCAACCTCAAACTCTACGCTTGTTTTCTACCCCAACTCATCCTCTTCACCTCCATCTTCTCCATTGGTTATCTCATTGGTTCTTGTTCTTCCTCCTCCTCCTCCTCCTCCTCCTCATCCAACCTACAACCTTCCAATCAACTTGCTTGTCTTGTCCTCCATCAACCTCAGATCCCCTTCCTTGTCAACCTCAGGCCTCCCTCCCCCTTTCCTCTCATTCCAATCTAGAACCTACCTCATCATCATCCCTTCAAACCTTGACTTGTAACCATCAAAAGATCCCATCCATCCTACACTGCGTCTTTGGTCTCACTCCCAACTTTGGTGGAAAGCCATTTGGTTTCATTCACTATGCATCCATCCAATCAGCCGTTCAGATCCTCAGACCTAATCAGATTCACTTTCACCACCATCATCGCCTAACCTCCAAGCCTGATCACTCGAATCCAATCTCCTCCTTTGTCAACCTTTCATCGGGTATCTCCAGTGATCATAGACCCACTAGATGTCTCAAAACCGTCAGCTCCCAATTCCATGGCTTGCTTTTGCCTTCATCCTCAAACCAGCACCATCAACATCAGCAACAACACGACCTCCAACTCTCCAATGATCTCATCTCCAATTCTGAATCTGAATTCTTTCATTCTCATCACCTACAGACATTGGCTCATCCCCGGAGGAACAACCCCCGTCGCTATACTCCTCTTCATCCTTTGGTCACCAACTCGAAGCGATTGCCAAGCCTTCTGTTGTCTCGAGAACCATCACCTGAGCAAGCTCACTATTGTTCCAAACCAAGCTGGTTTTCCTCTTGTTGATTCAAACATAAAAATTTGGTTCATGCCCTCTTGGCTACCTCCTCCTCTTCAACCACATCCCTTCATTCATCCCCTTCCTCCTTAGATCAGCTGCTAAACCAGAAATCAGTCGACTCTTCCATCACCACTTCAAACTTTTTGCCAACATTGTCTCGGAGATCGTCCACCAGCCGCTTGCGGCAATGGATAAGGTCTTTCAGCAGTCATCTTGTTCTATCAATCCGTTTATTCAACAAGTCTTTTGGTCATCGATCACCTCTTGGCATCCTACTTGGCCTTGTTCTGTTCATCTCCTTTGCCCTCTTGCTCACCGTCTTCCTTGTTCATTATCTCAACACTGATAAGGAACCGTTACCCTGGCAAACCTATTGTCAGGAGCAACGTGAATTCCCACATCAACTCGCTGACTCCCTCGAACCCGTCAACGTGTTCGTTGGCGTCTTTTCCATTGATTCTGCCTATGAATGTTGTCTTGGGTCAAGAGGCTAGACCTTGTCCCATGTTCTCGCGTCGACCTGGTTCTGAATTGCTATCGCAACTTCAATCATCATTGCTGGGCCAATCATTCATCCGTCATACCTTGGGCCTTAGCTCAGCCTCATCCCGACAAACTTGCCGTCCTTGGACCCCGGGCGTTCTTCTACCCACTCTGGCACAAGGACAATCTATGTCACTAGATCCCAATCGAATCCACGCGTCCGGGGGTCCTGAACGAGGCAAAAGTAGTTCTACCTACTCTCTCAGAAGGTTCATTCATGATTTGATCCAAGGAGAATGGAGGAATGCCAAATCAAATCAAACGCTTGGGATGTGATACTACTTCTTCTGCAATTGGCTTGTAAGCCTACACTACACCCACCTCTCAGGCTTGTATATGGTCTACTACCACTACTTGATCTCTTCCTTTTGGCTTTCACACCTTGTCGGGGGTGGTCCATTTGTTTGGCCCGTCCTTCCGCTTTTCATCCTTCTCTTCGCTTCATCTCAACCACTTCCTCGCTACCATCCATCTCCTTGACTTCATGTGCTACATCACCACATCGCTCCATCGCTCGCTTCCTCCCTTGCAACCTTGCTCTTCCACCTCTCAATCTTGCTCGTCGCTTCTCATCCCCATATTGCTCCATCGCTCCATCTCAACCGCTCGCTCGCTCCCATCCATCTCCTCCGCTCCACCTTTGCTACTCATTTTAAAACTTTTCAAATAAATGAGGAGAAAATCTTCAGGCAGGAGGCATAGCCTTTATAAGTTAATCCAATAGTGATTGGTAAAACCTGATGGATAGTCATCTACATCTAGGGAGCAATGATGCAATCAATGACAGGAATGGAATGGGAAAATGAAATAGATAGTACAGGAATTTCTGAGTTTTTAGCATAGGTGCAATAAAATAGAATCTGAGAGTACAGGACCTAATCAATGATACATGGAAGAAATGAAATGTAAGTTCAATGCAAACAAATGGATATAGTTTATGCAGGGAAGGGGGCTAGTCCTTTGGTAGAACTATACAGTTGATTAGGCTATCAAGGCATGAGTGCAAGATAGTTGTTGTGTGACCAAGAATGGAAGTCCAAGGGCTAATGATACCCAGGGGAAGAAGATCAAGGTTTTAATGGATGTTCAACTGGATTGAGTTTACTGAAAAGGTATGGAAGCATTGGATGAGTCTCAGAGATTGAAAGGTTGTTATTCAAACCAGAGGTAGTAAGTGGAAGGCACTATTGATGTTGTGCTTTATTTTTTTCATGCTTACTTACTGATTTAGATGGTAATGAGGAGAAGGATATGTCAAATTAGTGAGGAAAATGACCCTTAACCTTGGAGTGTGAAATTGCCTGTCAGCTCTCTGATACCAGGAAAATTGCATACCTTTAGCTACAGAGAGTGATAGAGTGATTGAATGATAATATTCCTCAAAAATAAACATGCAGAAGCTCTAATAATATAAATGTTGAGAGATAGTGCAATGTTGGATTGGTTTGGTTAAAATGGTTTTCAATATGTTATAAAAGAGGGGCAACAGTATTATACTATTGGGAATCTTTACATACAAACAACCTCTCCTCAAGGAGAAACCTTTGGCTGTTTAAAGACCTTGGAAATAATGGTGGGTGACTTTTAAGGACTTATTCAGCTAGTGCGGCCATGAAACCAGCACTAAGGCCAAGGAAGGAAGGAAGAAACTTACTTTTTGAGTAAAAATTCACAGAAAGTCTGCAAAGATTCAGATAAAGGGTTTCAGAGCAGAGATGGGGTTGATTGCTTGACTAAACTTCACTGGATCAATAATGGTTCCAGAAATAATTCTAATATATATCAGACTGTGACATAAATCACTTTCTTATCTCATATAAGCACCTTATCAAGAATGGAAAGATGTCTGGACAATAATTCATCAATTTCTAAGTAACTGGGGAACAACAGGCCAAAGAAGGTCGGTATAAATACCTTTTTTGCATGGAAAAGATCCTCCTCAGGGCACATAGAGAGGTTAATGCTAAAGGGATAAGAATAGCAAGCCAGCCAGGGAAATATTTGCACATCCTCAAGGTTCTGTTAAACAGCTGACCTCTGATCTGCTGGATTTCTGCATTTTTTTAGCTTCAGGATCTGTTAACGTGCCAATTTGTCATTTTGATCATTCTGCACTTATCTTTAATTCTACTATTAATATTGGATTAAAGTGATTTGAAGTAGATGTTTATTGATTTTCCAAAATCTCCTGATAAAATTGAAGATTTTTAATAATTTTTATGATCACTTCTTGGCATGTTAAGTGATCTTTCAAGATCTGGATCATTCTTGGTCCTGATGGTCTTCAATATTCATTTATTACTTAAAAATACTTTTAAATTTATTATATAATAATTTTTTCATGTATTTATGTTTTTAAACCATTTTCAATAAATATGCATGGTTTATCCTTCAATTTTGTAGATGTTAGTGGTGGTACCTATTGTTAGTTTGGCCCTGACAGATCTTGATGCATGGATCAGTCAATTCATCTGTGTGCAGGGTAGGATCTTCTGCATGTGGGAATTCTGCAAGCGTGAATTACATGCAGGGACTGCATTTGGGAATGTGGGGCTGCACGCAGGATTTTGTGGCAAAAAAAATTTCCGCGTGTAACTCCTAAAATATAAAAAACACCTCAGTTCCAACTGAATTTTAGGTTTGAAACATATAAGTGACAAAAAATGTGAAATATTAAATTGGCAAAAAAGTGCCATAGTGGTGCCATGGCTTTTTGGTCACTTCTTATTTAATTATTCAAAATATGAAGGAGTAGGAATTCAATGGTGGGGTCAGTGAGTGATACCTAATCTTGGGTGGGGAATCCATGTCTGTAAGAATATTTATGGATTTCCTACTCCTTCTTTGATAATTCAATAGTTTGTATTTATTTTAATTTTGTTTTTATTTTGGTTAATCTGGCAGATTGCTCTGCAAATAGTGGAAAGCTGACATTGCCTCCACTTGTGCTTCCCCAACCAACAGCACTCCCATCTTGTTTCCTAGTGGTACTCACCATCCACCATCCTCATCCTCATGAAAAATTTCTCAAAATATCAACTGTAGATATATCTTGCTCAGTCCAACCCTCATCCCCTCTCAACCTTACCTCTAATCAATCCTTCACCTCAACCCCTCTCACCTGCTCACTCTCATACTTCTTGGTCAATAATCCTAAGTAAAATTAAGCAATTCCCATCAAACTGATCAATCCAAGTTATTTACAGGTTGTGATCAATTTGGAAGGATATTCCACAATAAGGCTAGCCTCTTGGCCTGTGGTGTTCCTCAGATCTCTTCTTCAAAATTAAATACCAGTTTCTAATGGTTCCTAAATGCCACCCATATCCAATCTCAATACAATTGATGCAAAAATTCCCTTGTACTTGCCCATGGGGAACTTCAACACATCCACCACCATCCCAGATGTATCACCAACTTCTGCTTCTCAGGGTGATGTATTTATTATTTTCAAACCCACTCCCTGCAGTTATGACTCTTCAAATCATCACTGCACCTCCTCTCCTCAAACAACAGTCTTGATTGATTTTAGAAAGAGCATAAACAATGGCAAATATTAATCCAACAAATTCAAAAGAGATCCTTCCAAGGCCCTAACTGGTGGTATTTTAAATTCCATCTCCAGTGAGCTTGCTTGATCACATGAAGTCTAAAAATTATTTGGAGGTGGTATCACTTAGAACAACATCTATAATCCTGCAATCCAAATTGCCTCCAACTTCTCCATTGTTCATACTTTGGCCAATTTAATTACAAAACCTAAACTTTTTTTGAATGTATTGATTCTACAAAGGAGTGTCCCAATAAGTTTTTTCAAACAAAATCAAGATCCCACCTGTTTTGGTGATTGAATCAAATGCCCTTATTACATCCCCATGCTTGAGATAATCAGCTAGTTGAGTAGAAAACCTTTCAAAATGGGTTTGATTTCTCATCAATTGATCAATAATATCAATTATCATGGGGGTAAGTGAAAGAAACCTTGCATTTAGAACTGGTTTAGGTTCTATCTCTGGGTCTTAGTTGGTTTTGGGAGCAAGTTAAATAATATATTTTTTATTTTGTGAGTTGGTGAAGTTGGGAAAAAATGGGTCACAAACTTTCTTATATATAAAAAAGTTTTGGGAAATAGGGCAGTCTATTTAAAAGTGGATGTATTCCCAGTGTGGTAGGTGGGCCCAAACCCAGCTGATTGCCATCCTGGGATGTACCAAGCCAAGAAAAGTGCCTGAAACTTGGGAGTGTACCATATCTTTCCATATTGAACTGGTTCAGACCAAGAAGCTCCTGCTAAGATAGTGGGTTTTACAGCCCATGAAAAGGTACCTTGCTGGATTGGACTAGCAAAGAAAGAATATCATATTTAATTTTTTCAGTAACTTGGTAGCCCGACCACAAGCTCTGGGGAGTATTGAGAGACTGGTATTCCTAAGAAATAATAGAGGTTACCAGCTTTGTGGGAAGTGCAGCATGTTCAGTGTTCCAGATGAGAAGTGCAGAAGCCCTAGCAAATGAGATCTGAAAGTAAGTTTAAACAACAAGGTTTTGAGAAATATCAAGCCATTGTCAATCCAGAAATAAATACAACCTATAATCAGTAAAACATCTGGAAAGAAATGCTCAAGACCAGAGTGAGAGCATGGAGGATGTGCTTGGAGGGTTTCCAGGGGGTTTTTGACCATCCACAGGAGCTCAATTGGAACACACCCACACCCAGTAATGAGGAGGAGGATGGGGATGGGGATGGGGATAAGGGTGAGAGGAGAAAGAGGGAGGAAGGAGACTACAAGGCCAGCCACGTGACAAGTGCTTCAATGGCTGCAGTGATACCAACCACCATCACTGGTCAATTGAAAATTGGGGTGGAATCCCTCCTTGGGAATTCTTTTCCTAAATCCTATCAAAATCCTGGAGAGAAAGAAGATTTAAACAATAAACCAAGGTCAGAGTTAGAGATTTTAGGAGAAGGTGGGGAAAAGGGTTGATAAGAGGCAGAGGCATGAATTTCTTGGTTCAGGGGATCCACCCTCACAGATTAATTGAAAGGATCAATTGTGGTGATAAATTTTTGACATGTTGTTGCTTGAGCCAAAAAAGAAGTCTGGGATGATTAAATTGGTTGCTACAAGGTGGGGGTTGCAAATCTATTTTATGGATCTGATTGATGGATCAAATTTGGATGGATTTTTTTGACCACAAGGAGATTGTGGGCAATATTTTTGCAAAGGATTTATTGTTCAATTCATGGTAAGGAGGTTGAAGGTATGATTATGGGAAGTATTTGAGTGAAACTATTGTTTTTATAGATTTTTGGGGTTGAAAATCATCAATCTGGTTTGGGATGAATTTTGATCCAAGCAAAGGGTTTCATAGGAGTTCATTGTAGGTCAAGGGGAAAGATGGTTTGAGATTGGAAGATGATGAGGAGTGAGGTGATTGAGGATTGAGTGATGGTTAATGATGTTTTCAAGATTTTATGGGATTTTTCCAAGTTGATGGATAGTGATGCATGAATGTTGGGTTTGATTTTGGAAATCCATAATTCTCATGAAAACCACCATTTTGAAATCCAAAAGTGAAGGGGTATGTGTATTTCAGAAAACACCATTGAATTTGGATTTTTGGTAAGAAAAGAAAAAATAGAAGGGTTTCTGACTCTGATACACCCCATGGAATATTGGGACTTTATTTCTTTGAATAAGAGTTGATTTTGAAAGTAGGATTTAACTGATGTATACCAAAAATAAAGAGAAATAAAAAAATTACACATATAACTATTTTATGAGAGGAATTAAAATATTATGAAATATTCCAAAAAAAGAATTCATTGAGTAAAATGATAATAATAATAAAATAAAAACTTGATTTCTTTGAAAAAAAACTAATATTTCTGATGGAATGTAAATATATTTTCACCAAATATTAAAAAACCATAAGAATTTTCACTTAAATCTATTTAGTCATAGTAAATAAAATCTCATGAAAACTTTGAAAGAAGCCCAATTGAGCACAAGAATAATCAAAGAAATATTGAAAACTGATTTCTTTGGGAAAAAATTAACATTTATAATGAAATTAAAACACTATTTTTTTAAAAAAGAACTAAAAAACCTACAGAAGAATTGAATTCACATATTTAATCTTAATTATTCAAATATTTTGTAGTTTTCCACCAAAAATTCTATCAAGTACAACAATAATAATCAAGAACATATCAAAAAATACATTTCTTTGAATAAAAGTTAAGATTTCTGATAGAATGTAGGGGGATTTCTAGAAAAATTAAATAAAATTTAGGGAAATGATAAATTCACAAGCCTACAAAACCTGTACACAACTTGAAATGGAATGTGTGGCATGATTCACAACCCATTCAAGTTGTGTACCACTTCCCACAACCCACAGAATTGCAAACAGCCATTCATGACCCAGATGGCTTGCAAGCTGTGTCACAAAACCCTTTGGAGCTGTAGTGTTCCATTCAAGACTTTTTCTCAACTCCAGGGTTGTGAGAAAAAAAATTAAAGGTTAAAAAAATTAAAATTATAAAAAATAAAAAATAAAAAAACCAAAACAAACCCAAAACCAAAATAAAAAAAGAGGAGAAAAGAAAAAAGAAAAGCAAAGAAAAGGAAAAGGAAACAAGAAAAATAAAAATAAAAATAAAAATAAAAATAAAAAGAAAAGAAAAGAAAAGAAACAAAAAGAAAAGAAAAGCAAATCAAAGAAAAGAAACAAAAGAAAAGAAACAAAAAGAAAAGAAAAGAAAAGAAAAGAAAAGGGAAAAAAGAAAAAAAATTAAAAAAAGAAAAAGAAAAGAAAATAAAAGAAAAGAAAAGAAAAGAAAACAAAAGAAAAGAAAAGAAAAGAAAAGAAAAGAAAAGAAAAGAAAAGAAAAGAAAAGAAAAGAAAAGAAAAGAAAAGAAAAGAAAAGAAAAGAAAAGAAAAGAAAAGAAAAGAAAAGAAAAGAAAAGAAAAGAAAAGAAAAGAAAAGAAAAGAAAAGAAAAGAAAAGAAAAGAAAAGAAAAGAAAAGAAAAGAAAAGAAAAGAAAAGAAAAGAAAAGAAAAGAAAAGAAAAGAAAAGAAAAGAAAAGAAAAGAAAAGAAAAGAAAAGGGAAAAAAGGAAAAAAATTAAAAAAATAAAAAAAAGAAAAGAAAAGAAAAGCAAAGAAAAGAAAAGAAACAAAAAGAAAAGAAAAGCAAAGAAAAGAAAAGGGAAAAAAAGGAAAAAAATTAAAAAAAGAAAAAAAAAGAAAAAAAAAGAAAAAAAAGAAAAAAAGGAAAAAAAGGAAAAAAAGGAAAAAAAATAAAAAAAAGATAAAAAGAAATAAAAATAAAAAAAAAGGAAAAAAAGAAAAAAAAGGAAAAAAAAGGGAAAAAAAGGAAAAAAAAAGAAAAAAAAGGAAAAAAAAAGAAAAAAAAAGAAAAAAAAAAAAGAAAAAAAAAGAAAAAAAAGAAAAAAAAAAACAGTAACAAGAAAGGGTGGGAATAAAAAAAAAGAAAAAAAAGGGTTTGTGATAAATTCACAACCCTGGGTTTTGTGTCAAGTGAATGGTTTTTTTCATAAATCTTTGAGTTATGAACCTCTGTTCACAACCCGGGGTTGTGAATTTATCACTGCCCTATAACTTAAAAACTGTGAGATATATATATGGTCTATAAATCACATCTGGGTGCCTGTTCAAGTTCAACTTGGTCTGTTCCCAGCGGTACTTGGATAGGTGCCCAGAGGGCTTGATTGGGTTGTGTTTGTGGGGGTAAACAATTGACCCCCACACAAGCTCCCCTTGATTCCAATCAAAGCTGGTCACACCAAAATCACTAAACTCCCTCCCTGAAACTTTCTGTTGAGAAAAATTTATCTCTTCTGCTACTCAGTATCTGCCTACCTCACCAAGTGTCCTGTTTTCCCATTCCTCCATCCTTTTTTTTCCTTTCTGTACCCTATCAGTCTCCTTTCTTTTCTTCATGTCATGACTCCCAAATGCTGGACTCCTGTCAGCTATATCTCCACACGCAGTGGCCTACTCCCATGGGTCTTTCACATGACTGTCACCTTCCCACTTTCATGACTCTTCCTCATTTCAACCCTCACCTCTCTCAATCTGTTAACTCTCAAACCTCAGACTCAACAACTGTCCAGAACAACCCTGCATTCAGGATCACTCCACCAACAGCGCAATCACTAAACTTTGATCCAGACAAAGAATCATCCTCCCAAGTTGGCACTGCAAGATTCTACAAACATATAGGCCATCACGCCACCTGTAGAATCACGCAGGATTGTGTGTTTTAACTTTTCTTCTTTCTGTGACTGTTGTTGTGTTTCTCCCTGATACCTTTTGTGATCCTTTTTTAACTTTTCATTGCATTTCAATCAACAGCCTGGTTCAGGTTTCAGGATTCACTCAAATTTCATCACTTTCAAATGTTGTTTGTGTAAAAAAAGATATTTCTTGTATTTGGCAGGTCAAAGTGCCCAGATTTTCTTGATGCCAAGATAAACTTAGCAATGCGCCAGAACAATATGGCCTGGTGCCAATTGAACTATGCCGGGCACCAAGAAATGTTTTCTAGGTGAAAAATGGCTTTACTAGGCGCCATGTGCACTTTACGCAATTTCCAAACAACTTTTGTTGCTGCCCAGACAGTCTTTACAGACCATGCTTTTTTTTAGAGATTAATTCAAATATTTTGAGGAATTACAACAATAAATTTTTCAAGTATGAGAAAAATAAGAAAGATTCAATATTTGGTATGTATTATTTCCATGATTCATGAAATAAGTTTTGCAATTTTTCATAATTTTTTAAATTATTGAATTGAATAGGGTTATTTTTAATTGTTGGGAAATGTTAAATTTTCAACCCTACGCAACCTGTTCACAAGTTGAATTGGGTTGTGTGGCGCGGTTTGTGACCAATTTCAGTTGTGAATGGGTTTCAAATTTAACATTGCACTAAATTCTTTCCTTTTTGATAAAATTATATCTTGATTTCCTCATAAATATTGATTGATAATTAAAAGAAACCATTTTTGATATTATTATTATGTTACTCAATGAATTCTTTGTTGAAATATTCCAACATAATTTCATTCTCCTCATAAAAAATGTATAGGGTTCCATTCTCTACAAACTTTTATTTTTTTAAAGGAGGGGGAGATAGGTCTGCACACTGATTTTTAAAATTCAACAACTGGGAAATTTCATTTTATTTAACAAAGAATCTGAAGAAAAATAAAAAATATGCCAATCCTAAATTTGCAAACAGGCGTTAATTGCTGTTCAAAACCCATATGCATTGTGAATTGCAACTCAAAAATCCACAAGGAGCAGGCAAAGGCCGCCCACAATTTGCGGGTCCCCCAGGGAATTGCCAACCCCTGATTGTGACTCCCTGGGGGATGCCCAAGTTGCAAGTGGGGTTTGTGCAGGTTTTGCTGTCCCATTTGGGGAAAAAAGGCAATTTGAGGGGGGAATTGGGGTACCTAGGCACCCCTGCACCGCATTTGAGTGGTGTCAAAACATATTTGGGGATGTGGCATACTATGTGGGACTATTATTGGAAAAAAAAATAAAATTTGAAATCAAACACTCTGCCTATTGTCAAAAAAAATTCTTGTCACAAACCGTGTACACACAGAACACACAGCTGTTGGAAAAATTTATTTTTCTCAACCCAAAGTTGAGCAAAATTTTGGAGTTTTTGTATTCAAAAATTTAATTGAATACTAAATTGCTGGTGAATTTTGTTTGTTTATGGCACAGTGGAAAGCCAAAGCCCCCCTGGTTTAAAAATGGGTATTTTAAGGGAATTAATTAAAATTTTTCTCAAGAAAGATTTGGAGGAATCTAAAGATTTGGCTAGGGTGTTGGAAAAGAAAAAAATTAAAGACCCAATTTCATCCGCATCTAGGGTTAAAATTGAGGAACAAGATGTTTCTTCACAACTGGAATTGAACAAAGGTGGTGGGTCCCATTTCATATGTCATCTGACTGAGAAGGATTTGTCTTAATCAATACTAAAGTAACCATGTGATGTGTAACTATGTAACTGAGAGGTGCCAGAACCAATTGAGCCTCCTCATGTGAGAGCCTTTGCTAGTAGGAAAGAAGCCAAGATTTAATGTCAAAAATGGGAAGCAATTCATGGCTACACATTGACAACTTTCAAGTCAAGGAAAGATAAATATGTGGATATAGCATGTGACAGATTTTGGGTATATGAGGGGTCATGCCTCACCAAATGGCAAAGGAAAATTCACAAAAGGATGTTGGGGTGTCAATTCATGATACGTGCAAGTTGCACAGTAGCAGATCCCACATGGTGTCTCTCCATTAGAAATGACCTAAAAAATCATCAACCATCTGAAAACCCCTCAGTGCATCCCCAACTGAAGAGAATCTCTGGTCAAGCCTTGGATCAACGTAAAGAAGGCATGAAAGATGGGCTCAATAAAATTCAACTCAAAAGAAAATTGAGAAAGATTGATTGCAGAGAATAAATTGATGGTAGATAAATCTGAAATGCTAAGCAGAAGGTAAAGCTTGCAGAACTGGATGGGAAAGGTGTTATGGATGCCCTATTTGAAATGCTCCAGCAATAACAGTGGGTTTCCAGCTCAAAATTTGGTGGAGAGGATCACTTAGAGGCCCTATTCTTGGCCCATCCTGAGTCTATAAAACTTTGAAAAAAATTCCATCATATTGCTTTTTGGGATTGTACTTATAAAAAAAACAGGTACAACATCCCTCTATTGCATGTTGTAGGAATGACAGTCAACAAGAAAAATTTTACAAAGGCTTTTTTTATAACATAAGAAACATATGAGTTCTACGGTTGGGCTTTGAATGAATTAAAGGAGTTGGTGTCAGCTTGCTACTATTGCAGAGCAAGCTGCAAAAGTAACAAAAGTAACATAAAAATAAGAATATTTAAATTAAATTAAGAAGGAGTAGAAAATCCTTGAATATTATTGTATAAATGGATTCCCCACCCAAAATTAGGTAGGGTCACTCACTGACCCCACCATTGAAATCCAACTCCTTATAATTTTAATAATTAAAGAAAGAAAAGACCAAAATACCACGACACCACTATGGAAATTTTTGGCCAATTAAATATTTCACATGTATTGTCACGTATAGGTTTCACACCTAAAATTCAGTCAGAATTGAGGTGCTGTGTATATTTTAGGAGTTACATATGGAAATGTGTTCTGTTACCATTCCCGCACGCAGCCGCGGCAACCACTACACCCGCGCGCCACTGAGAAGCAGCACTGCCACCCTGTCAGCGTACCCTGACAAGCCGTGTACGCAGCACCGGGCCTCTGACAAGTACGCAGACCTGGGACTACGGGCTGACAGAGTGGCAGGCTGCCTGAGAAGCCCAGGTACCGCGTAAACATGCTACAACCTACATGGGAACATTCTAAATATGTAATGAATGTTCCCGTGGATATTAGGTAATATAAAAATACATAAAAGTATATAAAAATACCTAAATAACCTTTATAAGTATTTTTTATTAATATAATTAAAAATACCAAAAATGTCGAAAAAAAGATAACTATTATTTGTAAAAATATATTAAAATACTTTAATATACAATTGTGAACATTTTAAGGGATCAATAGTTTGGTGAAATACTAAGGAAACTAATGAGTGAGAAATATTACATGAATTCTCATAACTTATATTTTTAAGTAATTATTTTTAGTAAATCAACTGAATTTTGAAAATAAGGATTAAAATCAATATCAAAATTTTACTCCAATCAGTTCATACATTATGAGAACCCACTTGACATCAGATTACCCGTAGGAATGTCTATTAAAAGAATTATTAAAATACTGGGAAAAGTTACTAAGGATAATTAATTTATAATAAATAATATGGATAGATTAGTGTTATGCACACTTCAAAAACCTCAATCAAAAGGTAGGATAATTCCCTTACCCTGAGGAATTAGATATTACCCGTGCTACAGCACCTAGTACACGGGAAATGCTACCACTGGTTACCCTGCTAGCCTCAGTTTCCGTCCCTTTGAGCCCCTGTATACCTCAGAATGACAATATTAGGGGGTATCAAAGTTAACCAAACCTGCCATTTTTTAATGGCGGGTTTCAACCCAAATCCGCCATTTCAAACCCGCCATTAAAAATCAAAAAAACCCACTTATTTCAGATCAGACGTGTCAAAGTTAACCTGAAATAAGTGGGTTTTTTCAAATAAAGTATTTAAATGCTTCCACCACCTGTCCATGTCATACACCCCTGTCTTCCCACCTCCTTCTACCTCCGACCTCATTGGAAAATTTTTTACCCCCACCCTCATCATAAAATTGATTGACCACTCTCATCACTTTATCACTCTCATTACTTGATCACTCTCATCCACTTCATTGCTCTCAAAACTTCATCACTCTCATCACTTAACCGCTCTCATCACTTGATCACTCTCATCCACTTTATCGCTCTCAAAACTTCACCACTCTCATCACTTTATTGCTCTCATCACTTGCGTAGCCCAAACTCTTTCAAATGGCCCCTCAGCGAACCTCCCCCCACAAGTCCAACACACCCAAGAGAACATTGCCAAGGAACTCCACAACAAACAATCCTCCCCCATCAGCTTCCAAGGGCTCAAGTCAGCTCAAGAGAGCTGATCACATCATCCTGGTAAACTGGCTGAAAATTCCCTCCAACTACGATGCCTGCTTTGGATCTGACAACAAAACACGTGTTGGCCAACCTCAATCCTCTAAGGTCAATGGTGATCTCCTGATGGCCAATGAACTCAAGAAAAAAACAAAAGGTAGGCTGGATCTGTCATCCAAACAGATGAGGGAGCGGTTCAAAAACTATTGAGCCAAGTACAAAAAGGCCCACTCCATGTCTATCTCCACTGGCTTTGGTATCACCAACTTGGACAAAGCCAAAGGAATCAACTTGGTGGTTGATAAGTTGGACTCCATTTGTCCTTTTTATATTCAAATGGATGAAATCTTTGGAAAGAAGGCAAACATCACCCCTCTAGCTGCTTTTGATGCCCAACAATCCAATTCTGTTGATGCCAAGGACTTAACTGGGGATGCTCAGCCTACCAACGGGGACCTTGATCAAACCTTGGCCTTGGAGTGGCCCCCATCTGATGACAAGGAGGATATTCAAACACAATCGGCTCCAATCACTTCTACTTTGGTATTGATTGATCAGTCAATCCCAACCAGATTCATGTAAGTTGATTGATTCAATATCCTTGCTTTCAAAATCATGCTCATTGCCATTCCCCTCCAAAAAACAGTGAAATCACAAATTGAATCAGATAAAATTCAGTTTGAAAAGCAAAAGTGGGATCACCAACTGGCCATGGATGGTCAAAAGCAGCAAGCCGAGACTTTGGCTAATCAACAAAAATTGGATGCTGAGTGGAGGTTGAAACAAGCTGAGCTAGAGTTTCAAAAAGAGGAAAAGGAGAAGGATTGGCAGCAAGTGCAACTGGAAAAGGAGAGGGAACAACGGGCAAACCAAAAAAGGATAAGGTATCAGTAGCTTTGGCTTGCATTGGCAGTGGTAGATTGGTAGAAGAAATACAGCAGATTACTCAAATGCTGGGCTTGTAAATATATTTGCATGGATGAAAGAAAAACAAATTATTTTTTACCAAAACAACGTTTGAGAGCATTCTTTTTAATGAACACATTTGATCTTCAAATTACTACCATTTCAAATCGTCTGAAGGAAAAAACATGAACAAACTTGCTAAACTCAAAATCGGACTCCCAATAACTTTGACAGCCCATAAATCTCAAATGATATGTAACTGTCTAGGAAGTACTTGGGATCTGGGGCTGACGCATTGGGCAATGAAACCATGGCTAACCGCCTTTTTGAAAAAAAAAGGTTATTTAGCTAATGAAACCAGCAGCAGTTTACTAGAATTCTCTCAAATTTTTGTTTCAGAGTTTGGTGGAATTTTCAAAGGCTGGTTTGATAAATTTTCCTCCAGGTGGGTGTTGAAAAATTTTTGAGGGATTTCACCTTTTGCTTTTTTCCAGATATAAATAGAGTAGAATTGTTTTTTTGGTTTAATTTCAAAAAAGATATCCCTGGTAAAGGATTGGTGATTGAACTTGTAGTTACTATTTCTGAGTGTGAAAGTACCTATCTTTCTGTGCACTGAAACTTTTTCCCATAATAGATTGATTGTGAAACCACTCCCTTTGGTTGAGTAAAAGTTAGTTGTCTTTGGGGGTGATTCAAGCTGAAATCTATTCCTACCACAGATGACTATCATTTTTGCTTATTTTATTTCTTGGGCTGTGATTATGGGGGGCTTCCATGATTTTTGGAGAAATCTTGCATCCACCTTTATAATGGTGGGTATGTGGTGAGTTTAATTGATGGTCATTCATTTGGCTTGTCATCCTAGTCCCAATGAAAGTTTTGAGGGACTTTAAATGTTTCAAAAATCTTACTTTTTAATCTTAATAAATATTAATAACTAAGATTTTCAGTAATTTTTCATTAAATTCCATTTGGCTGACAGTATAATTTTTTGGTGCTGATGTTCTTTATGGGGCTGGTTCACAATGACAACCGGCACAAGCCATTGCAACCCCCCCCTTATAAAAATAAAAAATAAAATAAAAAAATAATAATAATACTAAATCTATCTTTCTGTCTTTCTCATCAACCCCGATCCCACTTTTTTTCCACTTGCCAAGCCCCATCTTGAGTGAGCTCCGACCCCCGACGATCCAGCTCCCCAAGCTTGTTTTGGGGAGGGGGGGGGGGGGGTTTAAGCTCAGACCTGTGCTTCGCTGGTGCGCCTTGCCCAACCGGCACCCAAGCCTGAGGATTGATGGACATTTGTTGGCACGGACAAATGGATCAGCAAGGGGTTCTTCTCAACCTGGTTTTTCCATCGTCACGCTCTGCTCGAGCTTCCACGACAGGCTGGATGGCAACCCAGACTGGGTCTATCATCCTTGACGACACCTCCTTGTTCCTTCCTTTTTTTTTTGACTCGCTTGGACGTAGATACCTGACAGGCAAGATATCAATAGACCTCTCTACTGTGGTGACAATGATGATCAACCTTGTCTCAACTCAAGAGTGGGATGGTTGTTGTTCTTCTGTTTTTTGTTTTTTGTTTTTTGTTTTTGTTTTGTTTTTGTTGTTTTTTTTTTTAAAAAAAAAGGAAGGAAATCTCTCTCTTGTTAAGAATCTATTGAATGAATTTGAACAGGAAGAAACTTTGGAGGAGGGATAAGTCTAAAAAAAAAGAAAAGAAAAGAAAAAAATCCCTAGCAGAGTAGGTCATCAAAAAAAAAAAAGGAGTTGTACATGATAAGCTCTTTAAAATCTTACACGCTAAGCCCAGAGAGAGAGACAGTCGGAGACAACAAAAAAAAATTCCTCATGATGAACGGCCAGCAAACAAAAAGAAAAAGAAACAAGAGAGAGAGAGAGAGAGAGAGAGAGAGAGAGAGAGAACAAGAAAAGGATGGACATAAGAATGAAAATGGGGGGAGGGGGGGGGTGAAATCTAAAATGGTTGGATGAAGAAACCAAGTCAAATTGAAGAGCCTTTTGGCGATGGATCATGATGCTTGTGGCCCGGGAACTGAAACCGGTGCATGTTTTGATGATGATTGCAAGCTCGTTTGACAATCAAGGTTAAAAACTAGGTCTTTGTTGATCACAAACAATTATACTCACTCAGTCACGCACGCATGCATAGTACAAACTTGCGTATCCTGAGGATTGTTGTTGATCCGTAACGTTTGGACGGACGGATGGGGAGCACAATGGAAGACTGATGAAAGCCCAAACGTATCAACAACATCAAACGTTTGGGGCGGCATGGTGACCGTGAATGATGGGTGAGACCGAGCGGAGGAGAACAACAGATTGAAGGATTGAGCCCCCCACAAATGCAAGCAAGGGGGGATGGCCATGGGAAATGGCAGCGGGCTTGCTGCGAGCAAGAGGGGAACCGCCCCCAACCGGGCTCTCTGCAAGCAAGGGGGAACGGCCCCCCAAAGATGCGAGCATGGCCAACGGAGATGGCCGCGGGCTTGCTGCGAGCGAGGGGGGAACCACCCCCCACCTGCCAGCTCCGACCAAGGGGGGGGAGGCCGTGGGCAATGTGGGCAGCCTCCCGTTTGCATGTGGCGGCTTGTTCATCACCCCCCCCATTGGCTAGCTGCAAGCAAGGGGGGAAGTTCTCAGGCCAGGGGGTGAAGCCCCCCAGCAAGGGTGGGATTTCATCACCCCCCCACCACCCAGCAACCAAGGGGGGGATGGTCAGCTGTCAGAAGCAATGGCAATGGCTGCCACAATGTCCGAGCTGTTGCCCCGCCCCATTTGACACGCTCTCAAAGCTGCAGCTGTATCCTGAATCATGACATTTCAGGATAAAATGGCATTTGCGCTTGAGTGATGCTCACGACGGGATCAAAAACAGAGTCAATGATGAATGCTTCCACAGGCTGGTGGACCCCATTGACATTAATATAAAAGGCTGCATCTACTTGCCTTGCCTCTTTGCAACATTCTTCCCTTCCCCTCAAGCATTTAAATTTTGAAATGAAGGATCCATCCACTACTCCCTTGACAAAAGTTAATAATCCCATTCTTCACTCTTTCTGTGTTTCCCTAAAAGGTGCTTTGGTTTTTCAACCAAAGCATGCCCGAGATTGAATGCCTTGCATGAATGCTTCCATTAAGGAAACCATGCAAAGTGCTTTCTAATCAATGATGGTATTTGATTGATTGGGCTGTGGCCGCGCCATGCCTGAAACATCAATCCTTTTGTTTATTTGCCCCTTGGTTTTCATAATGTCACCACCTCATTCCAATAAAATACCCCTGACAGGCATATGAACAAAACTTATTGACATTCCTTTCTTGATTGGCAGAAAAAAGAATGTCATCGCTCAGTAGCAGCCCTTGAATGCCTTGCCCTGAGACGTCAAGAAAACAATGAAATGCAGAGGATTATGACAGAAAGTCAAGCTCAACATCATGTCCATGTCCACTCCATGAGTGTGCATCCACCATGGAGAAACTCTGCAAAACATGTCATTGCCATAGCATTCCCTGAGAATAGCTACAATCATGGGAACCAAAAGAAATCATATAAACAGGCCTCAATTGAAATGCTACAGCATTTACCGGGATTGTAATTTTCTTGCAACCAACCCAACAACCAGGGGTCCATTCAATGTCCAGACGTGCATTCAATCCACCATACACAGGAGGCACTCCAATTTTACAGGTATCTCAGGCCACCAGGGCCTGCTGTTGTGCATGTGAATGGAAAAAAGGAAATTGGCCTAGTAGTAAAATTTACTCAATGGAGGGATATGAGTCCGGTTGAATATGCTGACCTCCGCTTTGTCACCACCACCCTTGTTCAGTTGGGATCTTTCTATGGAAAGCAGCAAAATGGCTCCTTCTTGTCAGGGATCATGAAAGCATATGGTTGGCGTCCAGGTTATGGCTATCTTGGAGAAAATGCTGGTAAATTTCAAATCATTGTAATTGGCTATATCATATTGGCTGATGAACAATTGTCCCAGGCCAGTATGTGCCAGTGCCAGCTTCAGTAAACACAAACCAGAAACATGCACATTGGATTAACCTTGTGAACTGTCTACCAAGGATTGAACAAATATTGGGGAATCGGTTCAAAACCATGGCACCAGGTTTCCACAGGAAATTTGTTGATCAAATGCATCAATTTTCAATACCAGGATTTGCATCTAGAGAATATGGGTCTGCTGGTGAAGAAGTTTTTGATGGCAATTTAACTGCCACTTGGAATGAATTTTATAATTCAGCCCATGTTGATAACAACATCAGTGGTATGGCTTATGGTGGCTTCTGCGGTACTTTTGAGGAGACAGGGGAACCTGCCCATAGACACCAGGGCTTTGATGTTCAATATGGACAATTTGTCTTGCCTGGGATTTGGACTTATATTGACTTTCAATGCAATGATGGTTGGACTGATGTAATCTGGGCATCAAATTATCTTTTCCATCAGACAGTCCAATCGCTGAGACCGCCTGGCAGTCCTTTCACACGCTTAGGAATCTCAGTCCAAATTAATAAAAACCTGGCTGAGGTTTGCAAGAAGGCACAAGTAACAGGTTCAGGAAATTTTGGTGGACATAGTGCAAGGGAGGAAATTGTTATCAACCAGCTTGCTTCTTCATCCTCATCCAGACATTAGTTTTTCTACCAACAGTAACTTCTGAAAACCAAACAAACCAACATTCCCAGTTCCAAACTGCATGCGAGTTGCAGCCGATTGGCAATCAATCGCTTGATTGATGAGAGGAGGAATTGGAGGAGGGGAGGGGCTCACCTTGATGGATTGAGAAATGGATCCAGGGGGGGACTAAAGGTTGAATGATCAAAGGATCAGCAACTGGTGAGGGGAAGGAAGAGGAAGAGGGTGGAGGGGGCTTACCAGGATTAGGAGGAGGGGATTCAGTGAGTGAGGTGAGATGAGGTGGTGGTGGTGAGTAAGGTGGTGGTGATGAGTGAGGTGGTTTGGTGAGGAGGAGGCAGGGTTTGACCGGTGAGTGAGTGGGGTGAGGTTGAAGGGGTTGAGTGGTGAGGGGGAGGGGGGTTGCATTTGGTGAGTGGCAGGGTTTGAGGTGGAGGTGTTTTTGGATTCAAGTCCACTAAAAAAAAAAATAAAAAAAAACTCAGCCTATGAATCTTGGGTGAACAACCAAAACCAAAAAAATACGGTGAAGGGAATTTTTACCAATTTCAAAATCAAAAATTACTCATCAAAGCAAGCAAGGGTGAGAGGAAGAATTTTCTCTCTCATAGAAGAAGATGAGGGACCAGATGAGACAGGGATGACTTGAGGCGGATCAGGAAAATCATCTTGGAATATTTTGTCCCATTCATCTTTGATGTTGGCCAAAAGGTTGTGAAGGATTACACAAGTGATAATCCAGTTGATGAGGAACCTCATATCTTTGGAACATTGGAGCTGGTTTTGCATCTCCCGTAAGCTGGCCCATCTTCCTTTCAGAATTCCTATGGCATGCTCAATCCGAACTTGTGATTGTGCAAGATGATAGTTAAAATTGGTTTTTCCTTGATCATTGGACGAAACATTCCGGTATGCTGGAAATACATATTTCCCACTAGCATAAGCCAAATTGGCCAGGAGGTATTGATCTTGGTCAAAGTAGATCTCTGGTTGTTGGGCGATCTGCATCCAATTGAAAATATATGAATCATGACAAGAACCTGGAAGGCCAGCATGGAGGGAGATGAACTTCTTGTTGTTATTGCAAACAAGTTTTAGTGCCACGGAGTATCTAAAAAAAGAGATGGAACATATTTGGTCAGTGTGTGATCCAAAGTTTTATCATAGCAATTGGAAAAGAAATGAATCAATTGCCTTTTTTTACAATCAAAATAGTGGTTGCCATCTAGGTTGGGTTTTTGACTCAAGGGGATGGTGGTTCCATCAACAAAACCAATGCAACCAGGAAAGCCTTCTGTCTCCATTACTTGAGATATCTCCTTGCGTTCTTCTTTGGTTGGCCATGAAAGGACCAAGCAACGGAAAGATAGGATAGCAATCATGACTCTTTTGGTGTATAAGTCAATGCTTCCTTAACTGACTGAGAATAGATTTTCCAATTGATGGATTGCTGCTCCATTTCCATTTGACCCCAATCTACAAAGAGCAAGGGCAAGTTGGATGGCTGGATCGCGTTGAGGATTGCAAGAATTTTTCTGGAAGATGTGGTGGTCTTCAATCATTGCCAAAGGTTTCATGAAAGAAGGAAACAAAGTTTGGAACAGTTGCTGGAAGCTTAAGTCAGGGATGAGATGAAGCTTTTGCCTTTCATACATAGGGTTATGGAGAGTGTGTATTCTTGGAACCATGTATTGCTTTGCCAACAGAGAATTCAAAGCTAACCAAGTTGATTCCAAATCAGAGTCTGAATCAGAGTCTGAATGGGATTCAAAAAGTAGCAAAAGTTCAGTCAGCTTTTTTGCGTTTTCAACTTGCTGGCGGGATGTTTGATTGGACATGTTGAGAAAGGTGTTGAGTGATGTGGGGTGATGAGATGATGATGGGATTTGTGTGAAGATGGGTATGTGAAGGTATGTGAAAAACAATAGAGATGTGTGTGATGCAATGGAGATGGGACCGGTATGGATTTGCTGATGTGGATGAGTGTTTTTGATGTGATGGATGGTGGATGGATGATGATGCATAAATGGCGGGTTTAATGGCGTGTTTGATGATTGAAATCCGCCATTTTCATGAAACACGCCATTTTGAAATACACCAGTTAGGGGGTATGTGTATTTCAGAAACCCGCCATTAAAAATGGCGGGTTTTGTCAAAAAAAATGGCGGGTTTCTAATGGCGGGTTTGCTAACTTTGATACGCCCTATTGGGACTCAAAGAGCTATAAATAAGGAGCTCTTTTTGAGGATATTGATTCCCAGAGACCCAGTTATATTTACGTCCAGACACCATGCCAAGGTAATCAAATACTTATAAGAGATAAGTAAGTGATTTATGGCTTTAGTCTGATCAATAATATCTGTCCCCAACCCTTTTCATCAATTTAAACTGCTGAACAACCTTTTAACCCCAGTAACAGGTTTAACCCATCACTGCATGTCCCAAACAGGTACCCAGAGGATTAAATAATATACCAGTTAGTCTTATTATCCTTTTTATGTCGTGTCAGCTTGGTTATAAAGCCCTGCCACTCCACCGTGTATTTTATACACATATTATCTTTGGGCAATATATCCTTTAAGAATATAAATTAAAGGTTCCAAAGTAACCAGGTATATGTGTTTTCAAAGTGAATTCCCTGAAGAGAGGTGTTAAAGATCCCCAATATAATTGTGCCCCTCTGTTAATTTTATTAATAATCAATTTATTAATATTGATTTATAATATTAAACCATAAACCAAACCAATTATCCTTGCAATAGCTTTATCCAAATATTTTACGGATTTTTGCTGCATTTATTGAATAATATATCTATTATTTATTCTATCACCTCTGGTAGCTAAAGGAAAGCAAGGGACTTGGAATCCAGGAGGCTGACAAATGGCTTATGAGCCAACATGAGAGGATTCGCAAATTATTTGTGAATAACCGTGAAAAAGCTCTGGTTTGTGCTATTGAAAATAGGTTTCCTGGGTCATCCAGTCAGTTGTGCTCCTAGAAATTGTCTAAAATTATTCAAGCAAATTTTAAAGTTTGCTTAAGTAATTAAAATGAAGGATGAAAAAGTTTTATGACTCTGTGGGAAAAGTATGGGGCCTCTAAAATCAAGGGGGAGGCAGAATTCAATGATGCGGAACTCAGATCAGGCCAATTTATTGCTTCTTCTGTTCATCTCCGCTGGGATTCCTGATGTTGAAACTTGTATCCAGTGTTTCTTGAAAGACCATGAGGATGTGCTTGAGGATATGGAACATAACATTTTTTCTCTCAAAGAGAAGTTTGTAACGGTGTGGACTTGTGTCAACCCAGACTTTGGAAATAAAAAAATGTCTTGGGTAGAAGGGACCCATCCTAATTTCAAACAATTACTTGGGGGATATTTGGAAAATATTTTGGATTTTCAGACTCCAGGAAGGAAGCATGAATGAAAGCCCAATCCAATCAGTGCATGCGTCACTTAAAAACTCTTGAATAAAGTTAGGAACTTTTCTTCCAAAAGAAATTTTCCCTTTGAGTTACAAATTTTCAATTGAGGCAATTAAACTCATTGGGAAAAAATTTTAGAAGTTAAAGCACAAACATGATGGAAAGGTGTGATCAAAGTATTATTCATAAACAATGTTCTTGCTGTGTTACCACATTTTAGGTGAAATACTACCATCAAGAGGATCCGTTGTGCCTGAGTATGTTCATCCTCAGTGTAAGTTAGACTATGATTCTTCCAGTGAGGTGAGTTGGGTTTTTGAATCTTTTCAATGGTACCAATCATAGGACTGACAGAAATCATATGATTGAAAGATTAATTATTTTTTTATTTTATTTTGAAAGAATTAAACAGATCCAGTGCTTGAAGAATTCCAATTTTTCAACAAGTTGAATTCCATGCTTATGGGAAAACCTCAACAAGCTAGATTGGAGATTTTAAGTTCCATGGTTGATCTTACAGGAACTTTTATTGCTAAGCCAAGGATTGAGCCAAAGGTCTTATAATCCAGCCACAATTGACCAAAATTGAAAGGAAATGTTGTGAACTTTCAAAATTTGAACATGTTAAAAGATACATTAAGAGGGAAGAAATGGTTAAAAGGGATCCAAAAAGACAAAAGATATGAAGTCTTTCATTTTGAGTGTACATTTTTATAGTTTAATGAACTGATGGGAAAGTGTGTTCTGTAGTTCAAGGAAGGCTCTTCATCTGAATTAAATATTTCAGTGGAAGAGATTGAAAGTTTATTAGGGTCCCTTCATTTGGAACCACAATCCTTTTCCAAGGAGGAAGAAGAAGAAATGGAGGAGTCAAACTGAAGCTCATCTTTGGTGAGTATCAATTTATTTAATGAGATGAGGATTTTGTCTAATTGATTTTTCATTTTAGGAGCCAAAAGTGAATCACCTCAATCAAATACCTGATAGCTTACATACGTTCTTGGGGGAGGTTTGGGATCTGGTTGGTGATGGGAATTGCAGATTTACATTCATTGCAAAATCGCTTGGGTATGGTGAGCATGGATGGTTTAAAGTACAAAGGTAATTGATTGAAACATTGAGGAAAAATAAGATGTGCTATTCTAAGATCCTTGGAGGCAGTAAAGATGTTGAAAAGATAGAAAAAAAACTTGAATTTAATGACATGAATGAAAAGATTCCATATTTGAAATGGCTTTCAAAGTAGGATATGGGTGAAAGAATAGCTGATACTTATGGAAGACCAATATTTTTCATTTGATTGGATTCATGTTGCACTTATACTCCTATGAAAATGGGTGTAAAGGAACAATCATATCCAATATTCATTTTATTTGTCAACAATAATCACTGGGATCATCTTGTACTTGAGGTAGAAATGATTCCAACCCTGCCCGTTTTTTCCAAACCTGCTTCTTTAAATTCTAAAAAGGCTTCTGTTTGGGTTGATCATCTAAAAAAACAACTTAAGTTGTATTCTAAGTTATGAAAAATCATTTTAATTTCATCATTTGGGTTTGGTTTCTGATGCTGATCTTGTAATTATGTTCATATAAAGGGTTATCACATTTTAAACATCATTATGTTGGGTGTTTTGAGTTAAGATCAGTATGTTGAGTTTGAGTTAAGATCATTATGTTGGGTTTTTTGAGCTAAGATCATTATGTTGAGTGTTTTTAATGAGATTTTATTGGTAATTCAGTTCAGCTTATCAAAATTTGAACTTTTTTTTGGTGTTTTCAATTTAGGGCCAATCAAGTTAAACATGTATTTTTTGGAATTTTTACTTTAGGGCTGGTCCATAGACTCTTTCATTGTTTATTTGATTTTTGGTTTTTTTACTTTGGGGATGGTCCAGAGAATTTTTAATTATTTATTTATATGGGCTGCAAATTCAGCTGCGTATTCATGGTCTCAGAGTGGTCAAATTTTTTAAATTTCCTTTTAATTTTTTTTTCAATTTGTTTGATTTTTTCCTTTATTTGGTGTTTTTAATTTTTTTGTTCAATTTTTAATTTATTTTGGCCGCCCATTTATTTTTATTTATTTGACTCTAATTTCTTTTTCTTTTTTTGGTTTTTTTGTTTTATTTTTTGAATTTTGAATTTATTTTATTTTATTTATTTTAATTAATTTTATTTTTAATATATTTTATTTTTTTCTTTCTTTTTTTGTCACACCGGGAATGATTTTTGAACCGCCTCTCACAACCCAACTGGGGGTTGTGAGTGGCTGTTCACAACTAAAATTGGTTGCAAGCGGCCGTTCACAACTGAGATGGGTTGGGAGCGGCCGTTTGCAACTAAATGCAGTTGTGAGTTGTGCCACACAACCAAATTTTGGTTGTGAATGAGCCGTGCAGGGTTGCAAATTCAAAATTTCCCAAAAAATAAAACTAAAATTAGAAAACTTTTGTTAAAAATAAACAGGGAAAAGATTAAAATTTCCTTAACCTTTATTTTTGAATATAGATTAATCTCTTCCTGAAAAAGAAATAAAAGATTATGATCAGAATGTTTTTCACAGTTTTGCTCAGTCATTTCCAAAATTCAATATTTCATTTCTTTTTTTTTTCTTTTTTAAGGTGTCAAATAATTCATCAGATAAAGATTATTTATTTTCAAATGTAATTTATTTAATTTAAAAATTTAAATTACTTTGCAAGAAATGTGATGGGCCCCTCCTCAAAACCAAGAAAAACAAGAAATTTTTAGAAATTTTGCAGGCTAAAAGCTGGGGAAATATTCAAATTATATTTTACTTCAAAAATTAAATAGTTTCAAGAATATTTTCCACTTGACTTTGATGAGTTCTCAGATACCCAGTGTGATTATTTATTAAAAAAATTATCAAACCCACAAAAAAACACATGAGGGTGTACTAGAGTTAGCAAACCCGCCATTAGAAAGCCGCTAGTTTTTTTGACAAAACCCGCCATTTTAAATGGAGAGTTTCTGAAATACAAATACCCCCTAACTGGTTTATTTCAAAATTGCAGGTTTCATGAAAACAGTGGATTTTAAAAATCAAACCTGCCATTAAACCCGCCATTTATGCATCATCATCCATCCACCATCCATCAAATCCAAAACACCTGTTGGCACCTCCGCCTCAGCAAATCCATACCAATCCCATCTCCATCACATCACACACATCTTGTCTCCATTGGTTCACATCTCCATCACTTCAGACAAATTCTTTCATCATCTCATCACCCCAAATCCCATCACCATCTTTCTCATCTCAACATGTCCAATCAAACTTCCCAGTAGAAAGTTGAAAATGCAAAAAAGATGACTGAACTTTTGTTACTATTTGACTCCCATTCAGACTCTGATTCAGACTCTGATTTGCAATCAACTTGGTTGGATTTGAATTCTCCATTAGAAAAGCAATAAATGGTTCCAAGAAGAAAAACTCTCCACAATGCTATGTATGAAAGGCAAAAGCTTCATCTCCTCCCCAACTTAAGCTTCCAGAAACTGTTTCAAACTCTATTGCCTACATTCATAAAACCTTTAGAGATGATTGAAGACCACCACATCTTCCAGAACAATTGTTGGAATCCTCAACGCAATCCAGCTACCCAACTGGCCATTGCTCTTTGTAGATTGGGATCCAATGAAAATTGTCAGCCTGCTACTTAGTACAGAGCAACCTGACAAAGCAACAACAATAATAATATTAAAAGGAAAAGATAAATGAATAAATAAAATTATTATAAAATGAAGGAGTAGGAAATCCATAAATATTATTGCAGAAATGGATTCCCCACCCAAAATAAGGTAGGGTCACTCACTGACCCCACCCTTGAATTCTTACTCCTTATATTTTTTAATTAATTTAATACAAAATGGTAAATGACCACGGCACCAGTATGGCACCTTTTAGCTATTTTAATATTTCACATGATATGTCATGTATAGGTTTCACACCTAAATTTCAGTCGAAATCCAGGTGTTGTGTGTAGTTTAGGAGTTACACGGGAAATTGTGTTTTGTCACAATTCCCGCACGCAGCCCCGCGTCCCTAGCGCTGGTCTCCTGCGTACGCAAACTCCCGCACGCAGCCCCGCGTTGGACTCCCGCATACGCCAACTCCCGCACGCAGCCCCGCGTCCCTAGCGCTGGTCTCCTGCGTACGCAAACTCCCGCACGCAGCCCCGCGTTGGACTCCCGCGTACGCCAACTCCTGCACGCATCCCCGCGCCTCCTATGACATCCAGGTACCGCTCAGAGAAGCTACAACATAGTAGGATCCACACTACATATGTAAAGCTAACAAACGAGCATAGATTATGTTTCAAAAACCTTAAAAATCAATTGAAATTAGTTAATAACTAATTTTTAGTATTTTTTATTAATTAAATAAAGATCCAGACTCACCACGAAGTAAGTTGATCAGAACCTTCAAAGACCACGAAACTACATAAGGAGTGGTCGTAAAAATTATTAAAAATTACATACAGGATCAGCAGAGGATGAAGAATCAATAAAAATCTACGTCTGCTCACTTTGGACCAGTACTTACTGTACAAATTGAGGATCAGTGCAGGATCAGCAAAATGACTAATCTATTGATTAACAGATCCTGCAGCTAAAAAGGAGCTGTTCCTTGACAGATCTAAGGCCAGCAGGCTAACAGCACCTTGAGGAAGTGCCAATCTTGCCCTGATTGCCCCCCTAGCCTCAGCCCATGGCTAGTACCCCTTCTAGAGGTCCTCAAGCACCCAAAAAGGAATATTTAAACAGGCTCTTTTGCCCTTCTGTTTCCAATGAGTTAATCAGTTATCAGGAATTATTTATTATCAATCAGACACGGTGTCATTGTTAATCAAGTGCTTATATGAAGATAAGCAAGTGATTTATGACTTAGTCTGTAGTAGTATTATTTACCTTTATTAACCAATCAACCATTGAAGTTTAGTCAGGCAATCAACCCCATCTGCTCTGAAACCCTTCCAATTATTCCAGGATTTTCGTGGTTAAGTACTCAGAGTGAGTGTTTCCCTTCCTGTCTAGGCCACGTGTGCTGTTAAGCCCGGCCATTAGTGGAATAAGTCCTTTCTAAGGCACCCATATTTATTCCAAGGTTCTTAAACTGCCTAAGGAGGCCCCTTGAAGAGAGGTTGCTAGTCTGTAAAGATCCCCAGTAGTATAATACTGTGGCCCCTCTTTATATTTTATATTTAAAATATTTATAACCAAACCAAATAAACCTTGCACTTGCTCTTACCATACCATTATTGGAGCTTTAAAGTGTTTATTCTTTGGAATATTATTGCTCCAAGTTCTTTTATCACTCTCTGTAGCTAAAGGACTGCAAGGTTCCTGGTATCAGAGAGCTGACAAAAATGGAGCAGCAATTAATTGATTAGAAAATGTATTCTCAGTTATTTATGGAACCATTGACTTATAAAACAATAGATTCATGATTTCTATCCTATCTTTCTGTTTCTCAGTCCTTTCTTGGCCAACCAAAGAAGCACACAAGGAGATATCTCAAGCAATGGAGGTAGAAGGCTTTCCAGGTTGGATTGGTTTTGTTGATAGAACCACCATCCCCTTGAGTCAAAAACCCAAGCAAGATGGCAACCACCATTTTGATTGGAAAAAGAGGCAATTGATTGATTCTTTTCCAATGACTTTGATAAAACTTTGGATCACACACTGACCAAATACGTTGCATCTATTTTTTTTAGATAGTCCATGGCCCTACAACTTGTTTGTGATAAAAACAAGAAGTTCATATCCCTCCACACTGGCCTTCCGGGTTCTTGTCATGATTCATATGTTTTCAATCAGATGCAGATTGCCCATTAACCAGAGAACTACTTTGACCAAGATCAATGCCTTCTGGAAAATTTGGCTTATGCTAGTGGGAAATATGTGGTTCCAGCATACTGGACTGTTTTGTCCCATGATCAAGGAAAAACTGATTTCAACTATCATCTTGCCCAATCACAAGTTTGGTTTGAGAATGCAATGGGAGTCCTAAAAGGAAGATGGGACAGCTTAAGGGAAATGCAAAACCAACTTCAAAACCCCAAAGACATAAAGTTCCTCATCAACTGGATTATCACTTGTGCAATCCTTCACAAGCTTTTGGCCAACATCAAAGATGGATGGGACAAAATATTTGAAGATGATATTCCTGATCCGCCTCAAGTCATCCCTGTCTCATCTTTTCCCTCATCTTCTTATATGAGAGAAAGGATTGTACCTCTCACCCTTGCTTTCTTTGATGAGTAATGTTTGATTTTGAAATAGGTAAAAAATCCCTTCACTGTATTTTTTTGGTTTTGGTTGTTCAACCAAGAATCCTAGGCTGACTCACTTGGGGGGTTTTTTTCTCTTTTGGTGGACTTAGAAAAAACAGACCAAACACCTCAACCCACCAAACCACTCACCTCACACCACCAAACCATGGGTCCACTCTCCTCCTCACCCATCACCTCCACCTCACCCATCACCTCCACCTCACCATCACCTCCACCTCACCAACCACCTCCACCTCACCAACCACCTCCACCTCACCAACCACCTCCACCTCACCCACCACCTCTACCTCACCCACCATCATCACCTCACCTCACCTCACTGACCGCCTCCCCTCCTCCTTTGGTTGGCAACCCTGGTAAGCCCCCTCCCCCCTCTTCCTCTTCCTCCCCCTCACCATTTGCTGATCCTTTGATCAATCACCCTTTAGGTCCCCCTTGACTGCCTTGCTCAATCCCTCAGGTCAGCCCCTTCCCTCCTCCCTCCCCCTCACCCCCTCTCCCTTTCTCCCAGCTAATGCCGCTCCCCCCCCTCTTGCCACCCCCCCTTGGCTTGCCAAGGCCAACAGCCCCTCTTCCCCCCCCCTTGGCTTTCCAATGCTGATGGCCACACAAACTGCCCCTCTTGCCCCTCCCTTAGCTTTCCAATGCCAATGGCCATGCAAACTGCCCCTCTTGCCCCCCCATGGCTTACCAACGCCAACAGCCAGCAACTTGCTTGCCCAGGCCAAAGGCCACACAAACCACCCCCCCCTCTTGCCCCTCCCCCCTTGGCTTGCAAAGGCCAACGGCCCACACCTTGCTTGCAGATGCCAACCACCCCCCGCCTTGCTTGCCGCCAGCCCCTGCCCAACCCCCTGCTGCCCAGTGGCCCAAGCCACCCTCCCTCCTCCTGCCCAGCCAATGGATCCCCACCTCCTCCCCAGCCAATCAAGCCCAGCCTGCCCCATCCTCCCTGGCCCGCCAACCCCTGCCTGTTTTTTTCACACCCTGATATTTTTTGTTTTGTTTTTTTAAATTATTTTTGTCATCACATGACTGACATGGTTTTTTTTTGTAACCCTTTTTTGACCCCTTTTGCTTCCATTCTTTTGCTTCTCCCACTGCACTGGCAATTTTATACTCCAAATTTGATCCCTTCTTGATCCTCACCCCAAGCAGAGAATTTGCCTGGGAGGGAACAAGATGGAAGAATATGAGGTGAAAAACATAAAGAGAGGTGGCAAGCAGAGGGCTTTGAAGCAAAAGAGGGATAATATGAGGGAATCAGAAATATCTTTGGAACTTGCAGAGGGGGGAATCTATGAAAAGGTTGTATTGTATGGACAAAAACTATTACCTTTGGATCTGTATCCTGCCATCACTGCCAAAAAGAAAAAGAACAATTGAAAACCCTCACCCACTGATTTTGAACATGCCAAGCAGACAATCAAGCAATTCCATTTCTTCATCCATGGAAAAGTAATTCTTCTAAATAATTCTGATCACAAGGGACTTGTTGCAATAATTGAATTTGTCCTATTGGATAAACTTTCCAACCAAGAAAAGAAGGACATCAACTTTGTGCCAACTTTCCTTCACCAGTCAAAAAAAAATTGTCAACACTGTTGGTCCCTCAAGATCTTTGGGTGGAAAAATGTGGGCAATTGGAAGGAAAAAATCAATGCACCCCTTTGAGTTATTTGGAAACTATGTGAAGAAATTATCCATTCAATCTTCCCCTCAAGATTAAACTTGTCTCAACCTTAAGGCAAACAAACTCTCTTGAATTTTAGGAAAAATTTTTTGCAATTTGGCCAGACTTCCCTTTGAATAAAACTGCAAAATAATGAAGGAAAACTGCATCCCCTCCTTCTCATCTCTGGAATTGTATTCCCAGCCTACACCCTTTGACTGCTCTCCGCATGTCACTTTCACATCCAACTCTTTTTACAACTCACCTCACATTGACAAAGGTGACATATTGGGGCATTAATTTTTAATTGAAGTTCCAACCAAGAAATCAAATGGACAACTTATTGAAACCACAGATGAATTTCAAGTGTCAGATGGCCAATTGGTATTTCCAGACCTGGGGTTTGGAATTGATTTCAAGCAAAAAGTTATAGTTAAAATGGTTTGGGCAGCAAATAAGTACAAGCACTGTAAATTTCCTGCTGTGGAGACGGCCACCCATACCAGAATGTCCATGTCCATGCAAATTAAGAAAAAATCTCAAAACATTTTCAGGTACTTGGCAAGTGGGAAAATATACTCTAGGAAAAAAAGTATAAATAAAAAAAATATTTGCTCATTGGTGGGGTTAAAAATAGTATTAAGTGTTGTAACCATTGTTGTAATCAAAAATAATTTTATTTTTTTTTATTTTTAAGTTTTTCATCAGAGCAAATATATTTACAAGCCAAGCCCAGAATTTGAGAAATCTGCTTTAATTGATCTACCGTTCTACTGCTACCAATGCATGCTAAAGCTACTGACCACTTATCCTTTTTTTCTGTTGCCAGTTGTTTTCTCTCCATTTCCAGTTGTGCTTGCTGTTGATCCTTCTCCTTTTCCTCTTTTTGAAATTCTAGCTCAGCCAGTTTCAACTTCCACTCAGCATCCCATTTTTGTTGATGAGCCAAACTCTTGGATTTCTGCTTTTGAAAATCAATGGCCAGTTGACAATCCCACTTCTCCTTTTCAAACTGCAGTTTTTCAGATTCAATTTGTAATTTAACTGTTTTTCAGAGGGGAATAGGAATGAGCTTGACTTGGAAACCAAGGAGAATCTAATGGGATTACCGGAATCTTGCTTCTCCATGATCTCCTCAAACCCCCAAAAAATTGAATTGTTTCTCCTCTTTTGAATGCTATTGGGGTTGATGTTGATGGAATTGGAGGCCTTTTTATTTCCCTTTTCAGAGAAGTTTTGTGTTGGATTGTAATTGCTCTCATTTGAATGGGATGTGAGAGGCCCCATTTGCTTGAGTATTTGGCCATTCAGGAACAGATGAGCCTTTTTTTTTACAATCTAAATCAGTCAGGATTAACCATACAGAAGAGAAAAGATCTTGGCTCCTTACTTGAGCAGATGATGACAATGGTGGTGATACAGGAATAACTTGCTCCTTGTTGGCCAAGTCATTAAGTTCTTCCACCCCAGGAAGAGAGAAATCCAAAGAAGGAAGTGAGGGGTCCAAGGAAGGGTTTTAATTGTTGATCAATGCTGATGTAGACATAATTGGAGCTGATTCTGTTGGAATATTCTCCTCCACATCAGATTGGGGCCACTCATAGGTTTCATTGGGATCATGATTGCTAGGCCAAGCATCCACAGCCAGGTCCTCAGCATCAACTGAATCTGATTGTTGGCCATCAAAAGCGGCTAAAGGGGTGATATTGGCCTTCTTTCCAAAGATTTCATCCATTTGAACATAAAAAGGACAAATGGAGTCCAACTTATCAACCACTGAGTTGATTCCCTTTGCTTCATTGGAGTTAGTGATACCAAAGCTGGTGGAGATTGACATTGAGTGGGCTTTTTTGTACTTGGTTCAATAGTTCTTGAATCCCTCCTGCATCTGTTTGGATGAAAGACCCAGCCTACCTTTGGTTTTATTTTTGATTTCATTGGCCATCAGTAGATAACCATTAACCTTAGAGGAAGGAGGTTGACCTACTCATGTTTCATTGTTGAATCCAAAGCACGCATTGTAGTTGGATGGAATTTTGATCCAGTTTACCAGGATGATGTGATCAGCTCTCTTGAGCTGAATTGAGCCTGTGGAAGCTGATGGGGGAGGATCATTGGATGTAGAGTTCCTTGGGGATGTTTGCTTTGGTCAATTGTATTGTTTAGTAGACTTGTGGGGGGAGGATTTCTGAGGGGAAATGTAAAAAGAGTAAGGGATGAAGCAATGAAGCAATGAGAGTGATGAAGTGATGAGAGTGATGAAGTGATGAGGGGATGAGAGTGATGAAGCAAAGAGGATAGGAAGGGATGAGAGTGATGAAGTGACAAGAGGTATAAAGCAATAAGAGTTAGGATGTGATGAAAGCAATGAAGTGATGAGAGTTATGGAGTGATGAGGATAGTGATGCAATGAGAGTAATCTGGATGTGATGAAAGAAATAAAGAAATGAGAGTGATAAAGTGATGAGAGTGATGAAGCAATGAGGATAGTGATGCAATGAGAGTTAGCTGGATGTGATGAAAGCAATAAAGCAATGAGAGTGATGAAGTGATGAGAGTGATGAAGCAATGAGGATGGTGATGCAATGAGAGTTAGCTGGATGTGATGAAAGCAATAAATAAATGAGAGTGATGAATTGATGAGAGTGATGAAGCAATGAGGATAGTGATGCAATGAGAGTTAGCTGGATGTTATTAAAGCAATAAAGTGATGAGGATAGCAATGAAGAGATGAAGAATAATGAATCAAATTGTTTTCAGATGAGCTTGGAGGCAGAATTTTTTGGAGGTTGGTGGAGGTGGAAAACTGGGGGTGTATGAAGTGGACAGGTGGTGGAAGCCTTTATATACTTTACTTGAAAAAACCCACTTATTTCCAGGTAACTCTGACATGTCTGATGTGAAATAAGTGGGTTTTTTGATTTTTAATGGCAGATTTGAAATGGCAGATTTGGTTTGAAACCCACAATTAAAAAATGACAGGTTTGCTTAACTCTGATACGCCCTATTAATCAAATTTGATTTTCATATGAATGAAACAATGAAATTTCAGTATTTTTGTTTTTTATGGTTCTATTCTTATTCTTATTCAACATCAAATATATTAACAATAACACTAAATTCAATATAATTTTTCATGATTTCTGTTTCTGTAACATCTATTTTGGGTATTTTGCTAAATTTTTGTATTATTTTTCAAAGAATGATATCTGAAAGGTTTTACTCATAAATTTACTCAATCTTACAGAAGATATTATAAAATAAGTTATCATACAATTTAAAATGGATGAATGAATTTTTTGGATTGGAAAATTTGGCCTTGAAAATGAGTCTAAAAATAAAACTACTGATTCTGGCCAATAAGTGGAAGACTTACTTTTAACCCCCTGTACTAATGTATTTCCACCCCATCAGAAATATTTAATTTATTTCAAAAAAATCACTTTTTTGATAATTTTAATTATATCTTTGTATTTTATGATGTTTTTGGTGGAATATTTCAAATTATTTGAATCTATATGTTCTTCTATTTTTGGTGAAAAGTTAATTAAATTCCATCAGGAATCTTGATTTTTTCCAAAGAAATGTGTTTTTATATGTTTGTATTTAATTTTGCACTTGATGATATTTTTGTTAAAAATTTTAAACATATTTTAATCCCCCTCATCACCTAGGTAAATGAAGCATTTTTATATGTTTTTTCATGTTTGGTACAAATTTATTTCTATTCTTCTGGAATTATTAAATTTTACATAAATAAAATAATTTTGAATCAGTTTTCTTATTTTCCTCATACTGCATAATTTTTTGTTTTAAATCTGAAATCAGATTTGAATTCCTTGCAAAAAACTTGAATTTATTTTATTTTCACATGTCAAGTTAGCTGAAGTGATTACCATCATTGAATTCTCCCAATAATTCTTCCCTGGAAAAACCCCAAAGGGTATCTGGAGCCTTTATTTTAATCTGCCAAGGCCTCAATCATGTTCACAAGCCTTCAGGTGGGACAAATAATTATTGAAAGGCATTCTCTCCTACCCCAGGCAAACCTTTAAACCTTAAAAAGGTTTGCCAATATTAAAATGTCTAAAATCACACCCTTTTTATGTTGGCACAACTGTTTAAGTTTTTGAAAAACTTCCTGTGGTGGGAAAACATATCAGAAGGTGTGAATTTGTGGAAAAATTCCTATATTCAACCTTTTTTTCTTTAAAAAAGAGATGAATTTGTAAAAAAAAGCTAAAATAATTTGAAGGAGTACATGCACCAGGAGAGTTTTCATGAAACTTGCTAGCAAGAATCATCAATGAAGCTCTATTTGAAGCTTTCTTCATTCTATAGTTGAATCTATTTCCATTCTTGAGCCAAAGAGTTGGTGAAAATTCACTGTGCACAATTCACAGCCACTGTGCAGTGGAGCTTGGTCAAAGCTTGACCTTAGCTTTCTGAAAGCTTGACCTGAGCTTGGTCATAGGTTGGGCTTGAGATTCTTGATGAAACTTTCTAGCAAGCATTAGGGCATATCAGAGTTAAGAAAACCTGCCATTAAAAATCAAAAAACTCACTTATTTCACATCAGGAATTTCAGAGTTACCTGGAAATAAGTGAGTTTTTCCCATATAGTATATAAGTCTTTATCCTCTCTATTTTTCCTTTATCACTCCCACTCATCCTCCCTCAATCCTCATCTGTCCTGTCATCCCCCTCATCCTTGAATTATACTTCAATTCCCCCTGTGACACCACCACCAGCAATGTCATTATCATTAACCATACAGGCTTCCATTAAATTCAGACCTTGAATGGGACTGTGATCACAATCAACAGAAAGACCAGCCAAACCTTTTGCCTTTGCACCCAAATTCAAACCCAACTTCACATTTTCTACTACTTTGATTCAAACATCATCACCCCCTTATAACATTTTAGCAATTCAAAGTCTTCTTCAACATTGAGTATGATCCCATCCATCAGCCAACCCAATACCAAGTCCCATGGTTTTTGATCAATTGGTTGTGGTGTGAAGCGGCAGAAAACAACTCAGAAGAAACAGGAAGAAACACCCAAATCCTGAGAATTTTGGCCTTGATTGCTTCCAAGTGACCAATTACTATCCATATTTCCCCAACGCATCCATCAAATAACTTTCAGGGGTGCAAATATCCCCAGATCAGCCTCCTTGTCATACATAGGCTTGGAATCAAGATTTCTTCATTTCTAGGCCCTCAAGGAATATTTTTTTGCAATCAAGATGGAAAAATTGATGGATGTTGACTCCAACTCAGCTCACATCCTCTCTCCAATCCAAGTATCAGCCTTGTTTGTTTGATTGTCAAGGATCCTCAACATGAATATGAAGACCTACTTGAAGAAATCAACATCACCTTCATCTCCAAGGTTGTGTGAGTAATCATCCCATCTCAAGCTACTGATCACTCAGTCACTCCTCAACTCTGTAATCATTCTTAATTCATTCAACCTTTATTTTTTGCCCCTTTCTCCTATGTACAGTGGGATTAAGAAGTTGAAGGGTAAACATTCAAGCTACAAAGCCAGAAGGTCACTGCTCAATTATCATGCACTCTTCCTTGTCAAAAAGAGGCTCATGCTGCTCCTAAAAAGGATCTTGTGTTTCATGTTCTTAAAATCAAATAAACTCCAATCCCCATCAAACTGAGTTTGAAGAAAAGGATCAAGCTTGAATTGGAACAAGCAATATCAAACACAAGGCTAAGAATTGGTGCCATTAGTTGTCTATCAATCAAGCTTGCCAATCTTAGCCTTTTGAATTCTTGACAGATTCAACAGAACCTAGGCTTGGTGATCAATAAATTGGGTCAAAGGATCCCCTTGGATGGATGGAGAAACATTCAATCCTTACACCTCAAGACCGGTACCTTGATCAGTCTACAAATCTGGTTGGCTCCACTCAATCCTACCTCCAAGCTCAGTAGGTTTACCTCACTCCCACCAAGAAGGAAGCAATCAAGATTCAAGCCTTCAAGAATTGTCTGATTGAGAGAAAGAATTGAAAAAAGATCAAGATCTCAATTAACTCAAGAAGGATCTTTTCTAGGTCCTATCACTCTCTCCCAAGTGCTCTCCAAGATCTTCTTCTACTCCTCACTCCTATGGCTCTCTCTTCCCTCCTCTTAGTTCTCATGTTGGATCATACCAATCTAACCCCCCCACCCTCCAACAAAAAAAAAGGTGCATTATTTATGCTCTCTTGGAAGAGTTCAGCTATTTGATCCCACCCCCCCCCCCTCTGCTTTGAGTTGGGCCTGGGTGATGATGAGTACACCCAGGAACTTATCTTCATTCTGAGCCAATATAAACAAGGAATATATATATGTGTGTGTATGCTTGTCAATCTAAAAACAAATTCTGGCCAAGTAGTTGACAACCTGAATATATATATATATATATATATATATATATATATATATATATATATATATATATATATATATATATATATATATATATAAGTTTACCCTTGAGTCTTTTAAGAGGAGCACATATGTATCTCAGAGTCAGCCAATGATGATGATCATCATAATCATTCCCTTTTAATCTCCAAGTACTTCCACCACCTCCATCTCTTCCAATCCCTGCCTCTAATTCTAATGGGATCCAAACAGACTGGAGTCTTAATGAGATCTTGTGGGGGGTGGGGGGGGGAGGTTTGAGATCTTTGAAAAAGATTGGGGAGGGGGGGGATTTTTATTACTTGAGATAAGTGCCTTCATAAATTGGCTGAAAAAAATTTGGATAATATTCAAAAGAATTTTAAGTAGAAATACTCAAGCAAACATAGATCTCAACCTCCAACCTAGTTGGGCAGGAGCAGGATCAGGATCAGGATTGTCATCAGGAAGAGGAGCAAGGGGATTGGCAAGCAGGAGTTCAAAGGTTGGAGATAGGTAGATAAAGAGGAGTGGGATTTGGTTTGGGTTGAGATCTTTAGATTCATCAATCATGTTCTGAGGAGGTGAACTGTCAGAACTGAGAACTGAGTCAACCAAGTTTATCAAGAGAATCAAATCTTTCAAACTAGCTAGAGGAAAATTTTTATGGTAAGGAAGGAGGAGTAGGACAACTAACTAACAACTATTAGTCTGTGCAATGGACAAAAATCATCTTTTTATAAGAAAAAACCCATCCTTTTAAGGTTTCATAATAAAGAGACATAAATGCCTAGCAACAAGTATGTGCCAGAGGAGCATGTTGTATGTGGTTTTTTGGAGTTGAACCAGATGTTAGGATGACTGAAATAGGAGCTAGAAGGGGCAGGATAGATTGGGTTAGTAGGGGAAGAGCTGGGTTGAGGTGGCTAGGACGGAGCTTATGGATAACTCAAGCTAGCAATCTGGCTCTGGGCTTGGTTGGATGGTTTTAGACTCCCAGAGGCTTGTCAATGGATGGTGCTGTGAGGCAGACTGGCAGGATTATAGGGTGAGGTGGGGGTGACGTTAATCTGAGGTTGCAACATGGCTGAGAGGATGGATAGAGTGATTGAGGATAGATATAAGGGATAGGATGTGGTAGGATGGGAGCCAAGAATGAACAAGAGAAGTTGGGGAGAGGTGGAGGCGGATAGATGAGATCTGAATGGACAAGAAGAAGTGTATGATGATGAGGATGGGTTGAAAAAATGAGCTAAGGATGGTTGAATGGTAAAGGTTGATACTTGAGCTAGAGGACAAAAAGAATGGGATGGCTCCTGGAGGAGGGGATCCTGTTGAACTGTTGGAGGAATGGTTTAGTTCATCAGCCAGGAGGGATAATGATTATTGGGGGAGAGATAGATGAGTTACTAAGACAAGCCAGTGAGTGATTACTGGCATGGGCTGAGATTTGATGGGCAATGGTATTGAGATGATGAATGATAGGATGTTGATGGTGCTGATAGTTTGGATAGAGTGAATGGATGAAGATGCATGAATGGTGGATTTCATGTTTGAAACCCACCATCTTTTTGAAACCGACCATTTTGAAAGACACCAGTTAGGGGTTTTTTGTATTTCAGAAACCTGCCATTGGCCAAAAAAGGCAGTTTTCTAATGGCAGGTTTTCCAACTCTGATACACCCTATTGTCAAATATTTTGTGGTAATGTAGTTAGTAATTCTTAAGGCATGATTTTATCTTAAGCCTTTTTCATTTGTGCCACCTAAATTTTGGAAAGTTTTTCTCAAAGATTTACAATAATTGGGCTGAGTTGGCCAAACTGATTTGAGAAAGGTGTTGGAATTTTTTCAGGGTTGTTGTTGGAACAGGTACCCCCCCTCCTTGGTAAGAATCTTCCAAACATGAAAAATAATCACAAAATAATATTTTTTTCCCAGGCAAAGACATGATTTTAAAAGTTGAATTTGGAGAGTTATTTGTTTCAATGTGCTTTTCTAGGTGCAAGAGAATTTGTGCTCACAAATTACTTAATAGAGTTATGGTCAGTGATACTTAAAAAGTTTCCATAAGAGTTGGAAGATATGATTTCCATTCCTTCAAGCAGTAAAAAATTGCAAGAATTTATAAATTGTCATGGATTTTTTAATTGAATTCAGCAGGTTTGAAATTTCTAGATTCAAACACCAGAAAAATATTCATGGACTTGGTGCCAGGTGACATCACAATTAATCTGGTTATCTGTCTATGTGAAAACCTTCAAATGAAAAAAATAAAATCATGCATTCACTGCTTTTGAGTACCATGATTTTTCCACTGAGGTACTAATTGAGTATCAATAGGTTATCAAAGTTGTTGATTGATGTCACCTGGAACCATTTGCCATCAAATCCTTCATGATTGAAAGCAAAAGGATGAGACAGACTGGAAGAAGACAAAAACTGGGACATGAAACCCACACTAGAATATTTTCTTGTATCCTTTTTGAAATCAATTCTAGCTGGCTTTTGAAAGTGGGAATAAATATTTGCCATGGTGACTGATCTCTTCAGTGAATAATCCAAAGCAGAATTTTCACTGAAAAAAAGTGATTTAATTTTGAAGGAGTCAGTAAGATTAATGATAGTCTTTGAATATTGACAGATAAATTTCCAATAAAAATTAATAAAGACTCTAAATATGTGAAAATTTTGGACTGAACATGGTTCTAGAAAGTGAAAAATGCACTGGTATTTGGCTGGATTTATTTTTATACCTTGATTGAAATTTCAAAGAAAAATGGATTAGAGTGTGCTTGTGTGAAACTAGCACTTGGAAATTTAAAAAATGAATTTTTCTGTAAGATTTTTTCAAAAAATTCTCAAAGAATTTTGATATGATCTTCAAGGTTCTTTGAATAGACTTTTATATCATCAAGATGTAACACAAGGTTCTTATTTACTAGAGCAGAAAAAATGCTATTGAAAAACGGTTGAAAATCAGAGGCAGCATTGGATAGGAAAAAATTCCTAGAAGTATACTCATACATGCCAAAAATATTTCCCATAGTATTCAAATATTGCCAGTGTTAAATTCAAAACCCTGAGGTTGCAAAAGGGGCGCAAAACACCATTTGCAACCCATCTGAGTTGAAAATGGATAGAATGGATAGATATATTTTTTTTTAAAAAAAAAAATACTTTTTGTTATCTTATTCCTTTTTTTTTATTCTAGTAAAAAAATAAATAAACAATAAATTAATCCATCAAATTAAAAATATGAATATAAAAAATAATATAAAAATTAAAATAATAAAAATAAATAAAAATAAATTAATTCATAATCCCAATTAAAAATATAAATATAAAAAAAGTATAAATTGATAAATTTAAATATAAATAAATGAATAAAAAATAAATAAATATATAAAAAATAAATTAAATTAAAAATAAAATGAAATTTTAAAATATATATATATATATATATATATATATAAATAAAATGAAATAAATGATTAAATTAAAATTTGGTTTTTTCGCCATTCACAAACCAAAATGGGTCGCGTGGCGTGGTTTGAAACCCAGAATGGGTTGCAAATGGCCATTCGCGACCCAAAATGGGTCGCAAATTGCGCCACGCAACCCATTTTTGGTAGTGAATGGGGGTTTCAAGGTTGAAAATTTAACATTGGCCTTCAAATATTAATGAAATTCAGGTATTTGAATGATGCTACAGGTTTATCAAAGGTATAACTTTGAGAATTTATTAACTACATGAAAAAGGGTGAGAAGATGCAGCATAGGGATTCAAGAAAATTATTTTTATGTGTTTCCTGATTGATTTTCCCATATTTGACACAGAGACAAAGGCTGGAATCTTTCTTTGGAACCAAAATTAAAGGGCATCCAGTTCTTGAATTACTTGATTAAATAAACAATTTTTCTAGATTTTCCACTATTTATTCCTCCAGAATTGCTGATATGTTCCTTTAGAGAGAGTCAATAGGACCTGTCAGTGGCCCAGTAAATTTTTTCTTGTGATTTTCAGGATGTTTTGAAGGAATTTTGTTTATTTTGAAAGCCAAGAGGCCATCAGCATATTCATGATAAAAAGGAAGTAAAAAATCTTGAATTATTTCTAAGTATTCAATATTTTGATCATCTTTGAGCATGGGTTTAAAAGTATTGGACTGATCAGAAAGTATTAGGGGTTTCAAGGTCAAAATTTTAGTACGTTTCTTCTTCTCATTGAAGAAGCTGGAATTAGTTTAGTTGGAAAGGTAAGCAATAAATACCAAATTCAAAAATGGGATTTGTGACTGGAATTCAGGAAATTTCAAATCTTCTGGCAGAAAAGTGTCATGAAAATCAATTACAGTGTCAGGTAGGATGTTTAATTTGTGGTTTAAAGAAGAAAGAGAAACTTTATAATTAAATATTTTAATTTAAATTAATCCTTCTTGCCAATTTGTTGAAATCCCATCAAAAAAAAATATCTAGTCAGTGTGATGAAGTCACCTTCCAGCGACTACACCAACATCAAAATGAGTTATCCTGTTTGGGATTAATTTGTGCAGTCGCCAGAGCCATTGTTTTTCAGCCTGTAGTTATCCCAATCATTGTAAATCCTGTAGTTTTGCAATTTCAGAGCTCCTGTGCAACTAAAATCCAGCCTTTCCTCTGCTGTGGTGGAATTTTATAGCCTTGGGATTGGGAACTGCATTGTGGGTGCATGCTCAGCTTCTGGTGCCAGATAGGCTCCAAATCTGGTGCGCAGCCAGCTCCAAATCTGGTGCGCAGCCAGCTCAGAATCTGGTGTGCAGCTGGCTCAGAATCTAGTGCTCAGCCAGCTCCGAATCAACAGCAGCGCATCTAGGATCCACGCCTACAAAGCGGACCAAGAAAAAATGCATATCTGGTTGGGTTTGGGGATGTAGGAACAGAAAGGTCACGCAGGGGCTATACAGGGGAGGGAAACCAAAGGTGTGCATGTTGTGCAGATGCAGACAGGCATGGGGGGCTCTGAGTAGGGCATGGGGAGGCTGCGTCATGAGAAGGACAAACCCAGATGGACAAAATGGCAGGCAGGCAGCTAGGGTTGTAGAGGATGGGACTTAGGGTTATGTTCTTGGTTGTTGGTATATCCCGTTTAGGGTTGAGAGGGAGGTTCCTATAAATTGCGCTTGAATCCAAGTTGTAGATAGAATAACATAAGGAGACCAGCTCCTGCTACAAATGGATTGGAAGGAAGGATATTCCTCAACTCTCTATTTTATTTACTTCTCTTACTCTACACTCTTTATGGTAGTTGGTTAAACTGTGTGCTTTAATCCTTACAGACGCTTGGGATCTATAACTTCTGAACTGAGGAAACATTGAAGGGGTATTCACCTCTTTTTTCCACACTGCTTGTTGCTCCTCACCTTCCTACCATCATTCCTCTGACCAACCAACCAATATAGAGCCTTGAAGACCCAAATCAAACTCTCAGATGGATTGATCAACCAAGATTGACCAATTAAGGACCAAGATCAACCAATTGAGAACCAATACCAGCCAATTGAACAAGCAAACCAAAAAAGGTCAACCCAAACAACCGGTAAATTGAAGCCACACCCTCAGCATCCAGGACCAATCAATCAAGCAAATCAATCATCATCTCCAGTAGGCAATCTCCTCAAAAACAAAGGTAGAACAACAACCAACACAGAAATACAGGTATTTGAACACACAAGGGGGTAGGAGACACATTAATAAGGACCCCAAACTACCACTTAGACCACTGGACTGATAGAATACAGAACCAGACAGCAATTTGTAGAGAGTAGTGGCCATGATGAAACATGACGGCTGAGTGACAGGTCCCACTCAATCAGAGACCCAAAGACTTCCGCAAGTACGCTCAAGGCTTCAAATTCTCCAAAGGTAAAACACGGCAATGATGCAAATTTGGAGACTTGCTGTTAGTTGCTGGTTGTACGGGTTGGAGCAGGCGGTGGAGCGATCTTTGTCATTCTTCCCATCTTTTCCAACATTCCTCAATTTCTTCTTAATTTTCATTTTCTCAGTCTCTTTCAGTCTCCTTGTTCTTTCAGTCTCCTCATTCTCAATCTCTTAAAAACAACACCTTCAAAATCAAGCCCAACTCAATATAATTGACAGCCTCATCAATCAACCTTCTAGACCATACCTCACTAACTGGTAAGATTAATCCACACTTACAATCATCTGAACGTCAACCAATCTGTGATCTCTACTTCACTGCCCAGCTCTGACATGTCGTCCCCTTGCTCCATCTTGATGCCATAGCCCAATCAACCTTTAAAACCTCATTGCGGTGTTGGTACTCTTGTTCTTTGTTTGTGACTGACTGGTGTTGTGGTTGTACAATTCTCATTGAGCCTCTTCATGTTTTTAGTCTTGCTTGTTAATTTCAACAACTATCACTCAAAGTATCATGGTTAAAAGCCAAACGCTCCCCTTGGCCAGCAAGAACCAGGACTATGGCAAGCGCGTCAGGATTTTTGTTGGACTCTTTCCAACAAGCAATGCTCAAAACGGCTCTGGAAACAACCCCGCTCCTGAGTGAAGAGAACTACGGCATATGGAGGGACAAGATGATGGCCTTACTGAAACTCAGAGGCGTACTGGAGGTACTCGACTCAACCACTGGAGTTCTCTCATTGAAGGAAAATGACAAAATCCAGCTACTTCTCATATCTAAGGTAGATTAAAGCACTCACAACAACTTCATAAGTGCAGCCAACATCAACTCAGCCAAAGACATATGGTGTGCAATCAAGGAACACTTTTTGTCCTCCCAGGCGTTGAATTGAGCAAGAATTTTCAATGAATTCCTGCACATTGGCTTCAAGGAGGACAAAATCATCAACTTTGTGACGGAAATCAAAACTTCAATTAAAAAGATGATCAACATTGGCATAGAACTACCGGACAACATCCTGGCTTACCTGATGATTTTCAAATTCCCACCAAATCTTCAAGATCTCAAACGCCAACTCATGCACTCTGAAAAACAGATCACAGTAGAGTCTGTGTGTAATCATCTCATTCAATATCACAACAAGGTCAAGGCCAAAAATGCCGAGAAAGGGAATCTTCAAAGTTCCTCCAAAACCACTCTGGCCACCATGAGGACCAAGAACAAGAATATCCTTTCAAGCAGATGCATCAAAGGGTACCATAATCCGAGGCAAGACAAACAGAATTCTGAATCCAAGTGCTTCCATCTACATCCGGAAAAGGCCCCCAAGTGGTGGAAGGAAAATCAGGGCAAGTGGAAGGAGAGGCAAAAGAAGTCCCAGGAGACCGCACACTTCCATGCATTTGTGACCAGGTGGATAGACTCAAAATTTGAGCAGAGAAAAATATTTTGATTTACAGCAGAGCAACCTCACACATATTCAATGAAAATCAATTCTTCACCGATCTTGAACCTTGTACTGGAGAACACATAACAACCGGAAAAGCTGGGGCAAATTTACCCATCCACGGGTTGGGGACAGTCAAACTTGAATGGAAGAACCAGATTGTCGCTCTCTCAAACTGTTTATATGTTCTGGACATTGCTGTCAACCTGATCAGCCCGGGAAAGCTTCTTGAACAGGGATGTACTTTGAAGGCCAAAGCTAGAATTTATGAGTTAAAAAGAAATGAGACAAGGATATGTTAAGGTACAATTGTGAACAGTCTTTTTGTACTAGATAAGCTGCACAAAATTGGTAACAACAAGTGCCATTGGACAAAACAAGAGGACCCAAGATTGTTAAAAGACCTCCATCTCTCCTAGGGCCACGCTTCTGTTGGTTGCTTGGCCAAAATCAAAGTTGCTCAATACAGTACTGCTGACAAGGAGAAATTTGAGTGTAAAGACTGTGTCCTGCGCAAGATCACAAAATCCCCCTTCAAATCCATCTCCACCTCAGCAACCAAACCGTTCAAACAGATTAATCTAGACATCATTGGTCCAATCACGCCAGAATCTCACCAACGTGAAAGATATATCCTGACCGTTGTGGACAACTATTCCGGCTACATCTCAGGTATCCAACTGACTTGCAAGGAAAATACCACTCCAGTGCTGATGGAAGTGATAGAGAAACAAAAGAACATCTGCGGATACTACCCGTCAACAGTGTGTTCCAATGGCGGTACCAAGTTTGTAAACAAGAAATTGACTAAATACCTCAAGGAGAGGTTTGTCAATCATCTGGTAACTGAACCATATCATCCTGAGCATAACTGCAGAGCCAAAAGAGCCAATCAAACCATCATTGAAAGTGTGAGGTCCTCGATAAGCTCGGAAAGGCTACCTTGAAAGTACTGGTCTGAAGTGCTTAAATCATGCTGCCACAGCCTCAACCAAATACCAAAAGAAGGCCTGGATCAATTTCCCTGGGAAATAATCAAACAAAAAAAGCTTCCTTCCAATTAACTTCAACCCATTGGTATCACAACCATTGTGTTGAACAAAAAGAGAGTGAAAGGAGCTAAATTCAACCCTAAGGGGCAGGAAGGAAAACTGGTAGTTTACAACCCTGAGTTTCTCTCATACCAGATTCTCATGCCAAATGGACAGATAATTCAATCTAAGCATGTTTGATCCCTGAAGCAGTTGGTAGACCAACTGGGAATCAATTCCACCTTAGACATCAATTTCAGTACTGTAGATGACCCTACAAACTCCACCATGGTGATGAAGGAAAACAAAGCTGACCGGATGAACTATTGTGACCCGCAAGCAGAGGTGGCCTCATCAGATGTAGAACCATCAAGTCCTGAAATGGATTTGAGCTCAGGAAGTGACTCGTCTTTGGATCCAGCCCAACTCATTACAGTGAACGCCAAATCAAGAGCTCCAACCACTGCAATGGTCAAAGAACCACCCAGAAAAGCTCTTTGTGACCAATCTACAATCAAACCCCCTCAACAATACGGGTTTCACCACTACTACAAGCCCAAAACCTTTGATCAAGCAAGTAAGTGTGCTGACAGCTTCAAGTGGGGGGGAAATCAAGAAAGAAATCTATCAATGTGAGCTACTTGAAGTCTGGGAAGACTATGAAGGGGATACTCCTCTGAACCCATTGGACACAACGTGGATATTCAAGATCAAAGACAATTCTCACAATGATGTGATCATTCACAAGGCTCAAATTTGTGTCAAGGGTTTCAAGCAAGGACATGGCCTAGAATTTGACAAAACATTTTCTCCGACCGGAAAGATTGCCTTGTTAAGGGCCATTTTTCTATGTGCCTTGAAAAAAAACTCAAGATCCAACAGTAAAATGTAAAGGCTGCCTTTCTACACGCTCCACTAGAAGAAGAAGTAATCATCAAAACACTGCAAGGATGTCAATGTGAGTGTAAGTACTTGAGACTCAAGAAAAGTTTGTATGGTCTCAAACAATCTCCAAAAAATTGGTACAAGACCCTCACAGAATGGATCAAGTTGGTTGGTTTCAAGGAGTCAAACAGTGACCCCTGCCTGTACAAAAGTGATGACAGCAAGTCTTTTCTATTCTTTCATTTTGAAAACTTATTCTCATGGGCGACAGTAACAACTTTGACGACAAATTCAATTCCCAATTCAAAAACTCTCAAGCTCACAAACCTGATACCATCCTAGGTATTAAATTTGAAAGAAAGGAAAAAAGCATCTTGTTAAGCCAACCCAAGCATATCAATCATGACTTAGAAGAACTTGGACTGCTCAAATCAAGGCCATCCTCTACGCCGCTGACTCCTCATCTCCAACTCACCAAAGCATTGGATGAAGACTTTGAAAAGTTCAAAGAACTCAACATAAACTATAAGTCTGCTATAGGACTTCTCAACTAAATCACAGGTAGAAATCATCCAGATCTCATTTAGTTGGTCTCCAGTTTAGCTTGTCTCCAAAATAAACCAGGTCTGACTCATTGGAAGGAACTCAGACAAACGTGGCAACACCTCAATCACACCAAAGAGAAGAAACTCACTCTTGTCTATGATGAATTGAAGGGTCCAATTGAATGCTATAGTGATGCATCCTGGGGTGAAGATCCAACCAGTCACAAGTCACAGTCAGGCTATCTCTGTCTGTCTTTTGGTTCACCTCTCTCCTGGAATATTTACAAACAGAGGAACATCACTTATTCCTCCACTGAAGCCAAAATGAATCCCCTACTTGACTCATATTTTGAAGGCAAATGGCTCTGCCACTTACCAGGAGAAATCTTCCAAACAAAACTCTCATTTTCAAAACATTTCATTGAAAAAAAGGTCTAGACCACAAACTAAAGAAATTTGGATCAAATGCCAAAACCCAACACATGGACCTCAAGACAAAGGGAATTCAAGAAGAACTCAAAGAAGGCTCTCTGACCATCCATCTGATTGAAAGCAGTAAGATGTTGGCTGATCCCTTAACTAAGGCAGTCAGTCTGGATCAATTGCAGAAGCTCTCTGACATGATCTTTACGGTTTGATCTCCAGTTAAGGGGTGTGTAGAGAGTAGTGGCCATGATGAAAAATGACAGCTGAGTGACAGGTCCCACTCAATCAGAGACCCAAAGACTCCCGCAAGTCCGCTCAAGGCTTCAAATTCTCCAAAGGTAGAACACGGCAATGATGCCAATTTGGAGACTTGCTTTTAGTTGCTGGTTGTACAGGTTGGAGCAGGAGGTGGAGCAATCTTTGTCATTCTTCCCATCTTTTCCAACCTTCCTTAATTTCTTCTTAATTTTCATTTTCTCAGTCTCTTTCAGTCTCCTCGTTCTCAATCTCTTAAAAACAACACCTTCAAAATCAAGCCCAACTCAATATAATGGACAGCCTCATCAACCAACCGTCTAGACCATACCTCACTAACTGGTAAGATCAATCCGCACTTAAAATCATCTGAACGTCAACCAATCTGTGACCTCTACTTCACTGCGCAGCTCTGAAACGTTGTCCCCTTGCCCCATCTTGATGCCATAGCCAACTCAACCTGGAAAACCTCATTGCGGTGTTGGTACTCTTGTTCTTTGTTTGTGACAGACTGGTGTTGTGGTTGTAAAATTCTCATTGATCCTCTTCATGTTTTTAGTCTTGCTGGTTAATTTCAACAACTATCACTCAAACTATCACAATTAAGAACTTCCAGACCAGCCAGGCCCTAACCCAAATATTTTAAATTCTTTTTGCCTTGAACTGAAGACAGATACCCTGAAAATGATTTCCAATCCAATCCAATCTCTCAATCTCATATCTCACATCAGGATTGCAATGTACTAACATTCATAGGAATGGTTTTATCAACTTTGGGTATTTTCAAGACAAATAAATCCCATTCAAAGCTGAGGAAACTGGAAAATTAAAAAGTTTTTTTCTTATGGTTAAATCAATGAGCTGGCTCTGATTTACTACATAATAAATAGATGGGAAAATTTCCTATACAACAACATTCAATATTTTTTTAAAGTGAAACTGCTAAGCTAAAAAAATAAAAATTATGACCCAAATCAATTGAAACACTTCAAGGCATATTTTTGGTGTGGAAAATAAAAAATCTTGAACTTGGAGTGAAAATCATCTCACATTTTCAAATACTGACATGAAGAGATTCAGGTAATGGCTAGCTTTCTTTGAAAGTTTAAAGGAAAATACAAGATATTTGTTTGGCCTAGAAAATTCAAAAGATTTTTTCTCAGAAAAAAGATCAAGATCATGCTTCCCTCTGAAATACACACAAAAAACTTCTTTCCCCCTCCCTAGAAATTTCTCATTCTTAGCCACCCAGTCTCCTTGTCCTGGAATTTTGGAGTTTTTAGCAGAGTGCCACCCTTTTGAGAGCTGGATTTTTATTTCAAATTGGATTTTTAGTTCTTCAAGCTCTTTAGATTTCTCTTTGGAGAGTCATTGATTTTCAAAGTTTAAGCCAACTATTTTCTTTAATTTTTTTTTTTCATTTTAAAAAAAGTAACCTTCTTTGTGGAAGCCATTACACAGATTGATAAACTTGTTGATCAATTGCTGAATTTTTGTGATTTGTGTCCCAAAACAACACTTCTTTTATTCAGGAGTGATGGTAACCTTTTTCAAAATCAAAATAATAAATTTTCCTTGTTCCATTGGATTCAATACTGAAAGTTTTGAAATTTCAAGATGAAATGTGAAGCCTGACCTGTTTCCTTCATTACCAGGGTATTCAGTTTTTATTTGAAATTCCAAAATTTATTGGGGTCTCCAAACAGGTTGAAATTTTTTTGCTTGAAATTTCCCCAATTGTTGAGGATACAAGACTGACTGGTTTTTTCAAGCTATTTGAGGTATGGGTCAAACCACTGCAAAGCTCTACCACCTAGGAAGGACAACCCATACATAAAATTGTTCCAATTGGATCTGAAGTTGTTCATGTCATTGAAAAATATAACACCATGAAAAAACAACAATCACTTGATTAAAAGTGATCATTGTTTTTTTCATGGTTTAATTTGAAAGATTTCAATTAGTTAAAAATTTCATTGGGGTTTTATCCCATGTATTGATCTGGTTTCTTCATTAAAGAATTTCAAAAACTCAAAACTCCACTGCCAGTGCTTGCCTGGGTAAGAAATTCCACCAAGTTGGCTAGAAGAATACCAGAGTGGAGCTTGGAATTTGTATTTCTATGTGCCTGAAATTTACCTTTTGTAGGGGAAATCAAAATTTCTTTTAAAAAGAGTCCATATAAGACTTGCTAGGAGCATTACTATGAGTTAAGGGATCATAAAAGGTCCACCCAGTGAAGAATTGTAGGAAGGGAAAGGGTCTAAAGGGTGGGGTGGGGTGGTGAATCATAATCATCCTCTGGAAGGGGGATTAAAGCATTCAATTGATTTTATGAGGGAAATGATGGATCCAAAGGGGACTTTCATGGATCTAAGGGAGAATTTGACTGCTTTAAAAATTTCAATGTGGATTGATGTGTTTTCAAGTTTGAAATTTATTTATATACTATATTTGAGATAAATAAATTATTTTTGGGTAAATCTTAAACATCTCTTGTGGAGTTTGGGGTTCTTTTTCTTTAATTTTTCATGGTTGATTTTGATTAAAATCTGAATTTAAAAAATTGAAGACATTCCAAATCTGATACACCCTTTTCTAGAGGATTTTCCAAATAATTTCCACTGCAATTGAAAAATTTAAACAAATGATTTATGGATATCTACTATCAGTAAAAGGTTGTTAAAAAAATATTTAGATTAATTATTCTTCAAAAATTGATTTATTCATTTATTATTATTTATATCCTTGAAATCATGGGCTGGTGGATTTGCTTGATGAGAAATGAATTTGGAATTATGATATTGCAATTTGATGGTGTTCTGGGGATGATAAACTGAGTTATGACAAATTGGCCTCCTTGATTACTGACGAGTTCCATAATTTACATGAGGTGATGAAAAAACTAAGACAAAATCAAATAGTAAACAAAAAAAAATATGAAATTATAATTTGACCAATATTTTTGTTATATTGTTAAGATTTTCATTTTCAGCATCCTGGAAATTTCCCTTCCTGAGATTTTCCCCATATTATCTATCATTAGAATTAACCTAAATATGCTTTTGATTCTGAAATAGAATGATTTATTCCAAAACTAAAGCATCATTATTCCATTCTCCTTTTGATTAAATTTATACAATACCCTTCATAAAAGATGTAATTGATCTCAAGAGCCCTTCTGTGTTCACCCATGCAGCATTATAAATTAAAAATCTTATGCATAAAAGAATCCTCCAATTCCCCAGCTTTGCACATTGTAGTGTGGATGACTTCTGCAGGCATCAAAAATTCAAAACCTCTCATTCACCCAAGGCAATGAGAATTTTATTCAATACTCACACAGCCTTTAATTTCAACAATGTAATCAATAATCTAATATTTTAGATTCTGTTTTTAATTCTTTTTCAAAGGAGCTCCAAATACAGTTTTTTTGTTTTGTTTTAGATTATATCAGAATTCATTCAATAAGCTTTAATTTAATGTTCAATTCATTAATTTTCTCATATTAAATTGGATTTTATTTTAATTCTTGAATTTTTAAGGCTTCCCCCCTCAAAGAATTTGGATGAGGGAGGAAAAAACCACTACCTCTATACAGAGTCTTTCAAGGGGGAGGGTGGCCATAAATTTCCGACAAGGGGAATTTTTTAAAATCTTATTTTCATTGAAAGGGGTCATGCACACCCCCCTTCCATTTCATTTTATTTTGAATTATTTTTCTTTCTTTCTTTTTATTTAAAAAAAAGAATAAAAGAAGACAGTTTGCTGTCTGATTTCACTCAATTTCTTTCATTTCTGCCGTTCTCTTGTGCCTTTAAAATGTTGAGTAAAAAAAAAAAAGGGAAAGTTTCTGCTTGGATACCAATCTTTAATTAGACTTTTTTTCTCATGGCATGATTCTTTGGATTTCTGATGGAAATAAATGCCTAAGAACATCAATTTTTTATAAAAAGTTATGAAAATTTAATATTATGTTGGATAAATCCATTCAATTTCAATTTTTTTTAGCTTGTTTCTGAATTGAAATTTGTTGAATTTATCACTTGCCTATACAGGATCAAGATTATAAATTATTCTCAATCAGATGTATTTCAAGTAAGCACTGGATTTACCATGAATATTGAATAAGTGATACATAAAAAAATCTCTTAGAATATTTTCTGCTGAATTCATCAGGGATTACAAAAAAAATACATGCAAATTTCTGAAACTTCTGGTTGATTTGGACTCATTCTTGATGGTGAATTTTATCTTGGAAGAAATACCATTGAAAACAATTTATCTTATATTTTATTTTGAAAAGTTAGAAAACAATTTTTTTTTACCAAAATTCAGTTAAACTCTTTTTTTGATGAATTATTTAGAAAAATGGTGAAATATTCAGGTTTTACTTGGAAATTTAAAGATTATAAGCCAAATATTGAATTTCCCAAAGCCTTAATTATTTTTTCTTACATATTCCACTCATGATTTAGTTGAAGAGAAATAATTTGGTAAAATCAAAAATTCAAAAATTAATAAACTCACAATATCATCAATAAGATTCAATGGATTGATTAATACCCTTCAATCCATTGAATATCTGAGCATTCAATCATGTGCACCTGATAAAATATTTTACTTGACCAACTATATTGGACTTTTTCTGTTTTTATCCATTTAAACAATTTTCTCACAAGGGTAGCAGATTTTACATTCCCATGAAATTGAAACCTCCTCTTGTTGGATAGAGAATTACCTGAGTTCAACCTGGCATCTACTCTACATAAAAAATGGCCTCCTTTTCCCCAGAATCAACTTCCTTGGCTTTGTATATACATTTTTGATATCTTTTAGTTGTATTTTTTGATATTGGCATTTGAAAATTTTGAGGATGCAGCTCTTTCATCCCATCACTGGGGAAAGTTGATAATTTCCCTTGGAAAGAGGGTATCCTCTCCCAATTTGGGGGCAGCATAACCTAGCTTACTGTAATAAAAATCTTGGTTTCTGCACCATTGCTCAATACTGATGTTTTTTTTGCCCCAATGGTGCATAAACCATTCATTTCCCAGAATTTAATATGCACCTCTTGCATCCCTCAAAAATTTCACTGGGAAAAAGTGAATAATTGCACTGGAAAAAGTCTCAGAAGAGGAAGAAGCCTCCCCTCCCCAAATTTGGGGCATTATAGCCTATTGATACCTGAAATTTCTTGTATGATACCTGCATTTACACAATATCATTGATTGGTTAAGAATAAAATGTGATTGATGAGCCATCCATCACACTTGACAGTGGAAATTCTGATGGATTTCAAATTGGCTGGTCTCATCATGTGCTTACTCTCTACCACATTCAAGACACAAGCTTTGGCCAGGATGGCTGAGGTTAGTGTCTGTGTCAAGCAAATCAGGATGAATTTTTTGGTGTCTTACTGAGGGATCTGGGTTCAGGGTGCTTACTGGGTCAGGCTCACCCCTTTTGGGTGAACCAAGGACCGGCCCAAACATAAGTGGTCTTTTTCAGGCTGGGTATAATGATAGGTTTGTTGGGCCCAAACCCAACCCAAGCCCAAATTCCCAGGATTTTTTGTGGGTTTGGGCTAGTTGGAGCGAATCCCCCTTTTTTTTTGAATTTACAGATGTTTAATTTGATTTCAAATAGCTCAATGAAATACTGGGAAAAAAAGAAAAAAAAAAAAACTCAAATCATGAAAATATGAAGGTATGAGCAAAAGAAACCAATTTTTTATCAATAGCAAGAAAAGCTAAAGAAAGAGGATTCAATTTTTCAACTTCAGAAAAAAAATAGCTCCAGAGGCCCTCAAAGGCCTGATTTTTGCTCAAGTCATCCAAAAAAAAAATACTGGGAAAGAAGGCCTAAAAGAGTAAAAATAAAAATGAATTGATTATCACACAGAATTTAATAAAAGGAGGATACAATTCTTACTGGTTCTGATGGAATAGAGGTCATTCAAACCATTAAAATCATCTTTTCTAAACAAGCTAATGTTGGAAATTGGCTTGAATTTTCTTCCAACCAGTTGAGTAAGCTAAATTTTCAATTAATCTCCATTATCTCAATCAAAGTTTCTCAAATTTATAAACCCGATTTGGCCAAAGGAGTGCTTGGTTGAGAATGTGTATTTCCTGTGGAAGCCATCTGATTTAGAGTTTCTATAGAATTTTCCAACAGTTTCACTAGAATTAAAGATTTTTGGTTCCATTGATGATTTTGGAGAATAAGATTCAAGAAATAAATATATTTTTCTTCTGAGTTCATGTATGTAATTATGAACTGATTCAATATTCATAGTCCTTGACATGGTTTATTCTATGTATTTGAACTTGTAGTGAGGATCAAAAACAATCAAGAGCTAGGAATTCATTCATGTTGGACCAGTACTTGCAAAATTTCTTTATCATGGGCTGGGCTATTGATTTAATATGATCATTTCCAATTTCTCAAGATGAAGCCTCTGGATGATAATATTATATATCCTTTAGAGTAGGGAAATATAGTTGGATATTTTGTCCCAGTAAGCTAATCTGTGCACCCCTTCATACCTCATCAATTTCCTGGTCTATCTAATACTCCTGAAAGTAACATCTATCCCACATTTGATATCTTTGAAGCCTTGGTTTCAGCCAGGCCACCGATCCCCTCCCCACACAGAGCTATGTGGCACCTTGCAGTCAGATTTCCCTCTCTTGATTTTTCAAAAACTGCCTTGAAGCTCCTCCTCCATCTCTAATTGGGTGCCTGACCCAAATCTCCATCTCCTGACCGAGCCCGACGTTCAAAGCCTGCCGGGCTTCCGCAAAATCTGTTTTTTTTTTTTTCTTAGGGGTAAGCCCAAACCCGACCTTCAAGCCGTCGGGTACGGGCTAGCCCGCGGGCTGCCCGGCCTGATAAGCACCCTGAACTTCTGGGTGCAGACCGGACTGCCATGGCTCCGCCCGGCCGGGTGATCGGAGGGGGTTAGCGTAGGCATCGTCGTCGGGTGGGATCTGACGGACGTCCCCAGTTTGGGTGAAGCCCCTGGACTTGATGATCGGTCGAGACGCCGACGAGCAAGCGAGCGTCTCGAGCGAGGTGTCACGCTAGCGCCCGGCAGTTGCGTGACAGGTCGGGAGAGTCGGACCGGGCGCAGGAGGCTGCGGTAGTGCCTGTCACAACACCATCACCAGCGGCAGCCACGACGGTCAAGAGCACAACCCCACCGACGACGACATCGAAGGAAAAACCCATCGAAGCATCCCACCAACATCCCAACATCCCAACATCCCAACATCCAACATCCCAACATCATTCTCGATCTCATCCCAATCGAAGGCTATCATCAACCATTCAGACGGCAATTTTCGATTTCGTGGCTTGGTCCGATCGAACCCCGGGCATCCAGTGACTTTGGCCATCGCTCACCCCGCTAGCATCCTTCCTGCCTCCACGTCGACATGCAAGCACCACCACCCACCAATCCGAGCCAACCACTGCCTCCTGGTTGGGTAGCTCGATGGTATCCATCCATTCCGATTCATCATCATCATCATCATCATCATCATCATCATCATCGATCCTGACCTCCGGCTGGTTACTGATTCGTCCTCTTTTTCTTTCGCCTTGCCTCCCTCTTCTCTCAGGGATGCAACTTCAGCCCGGACTGTTTTCGTTGGTGAGCCTTTTTAAAATGAACCCCAAGCCGATCCATCTTACTGCCTATCTGCCGTTGAGCTGACACCATCGACTCGCTAACACTAGACACTTCCACCGGTCGCTCGCAGCTCGATCCACCGATGATCGATGGCGGTCCTCCTGCCGGTTATCAACACACACCCGGTTATCAACACGCCCCTGGTCATCAACAGACCCCCGGTTATCAACACGCACCTGGTCATCAACAGACACCTGGTTATCAACACCCACCCGCTCACCAACTGACACCTGGTCATCAATACCCTCAACAACCCTCTAATGGTCTCGGCCATCTCCCACAAACCCCTCCGCCCGGCGGTCCCAGTGCTGCTGCTCCCCCTCCTAAAACAAAGCGGGTTTATCCTGCGAACCAAGCTCAAGCTTACTACGGTGATGGTGGTAGTCTTCCACCTCCGATCGATAACGCTTATCCGGGCAACGTCGCACCATCATCCCAATTCACACCTGCCGCTAGTAATTTCTTTACTCCTGGTCAACCTCAAATCGGCCAACCTCCGGCTCCCCCGAGCAATCAAGCCTTTCAACCGCCAGCACCTTATGATCAACAACCCATGGGTTATCCTCAATCGCAATACGCTACCCCACCCAATCCTTCAACTTTCGACCCAGTCGGTGATCTAACTCAACAATTTCAGGGCATGGGCATGGGCCAGAAACCTGTCTGTTTCCAAGCTTCCTGCCTATCAACTTGTGCTCATACATCTCTCGATCTTTCTTAGGCCTCGGCATTAGTCAGAACTCTAATGATGACATGATTCTATCTTCCTTCGCAGTACGCATTTTCGACTATCAATCTGGCCGGAGCGATCCCAAATCCTCAAGCCATCCACGCCCAGCCACCGGCCATTAGATTACCTCCTGGGGTACGCCATCGATTTTCCCGGCCTCTGATGGCTGATGATCACTTTCTCTGACCAGCCTCTTCCATTCCATTCTCTCTGCATTAGGTTTGCATCACCCAAAATCCCTCGGCCAATGCTGACCCGTCTTATCAACGTTGTACTTTGAATGCAATACCAACCTCGGAGAATTTATTGAAAAAATCCAAGATCCCATTGGCTTTGATAATCACACCTTATCGAAGTATTCAGTCTGGTGAACCCGAAGTGCCGGTCGTTACCGATACTGTCATTGCACGATGCCGTCGTTGTCGAACGTACATCAATCCTTATGTCACATTCATCGAGGGTGGGACTAGGTGGAAATGCTGCATGTGCAACTTGAGTAATGAAGTCCCTCAACTGTTTGATTATGATCGTCAAACCAACCAGCCGGTTGACCGTTGGCAACGAGCTGAGCTTAACCACAGTGTTGTCGAGTTTGTCGCACCAACGGAATATATGGTGAGCATCAAAGCTCGTTTTCTTCTTAGCCCGCCGGGTTTCTTAAATGAATTGACCTCAAGTTCCTGAATTCCCTTAACAGGTTCGACCCCCTCAAGCACCCACTTACGTCTTTTTGATCGACGTCTCCTACCCCGCTGTATCGTCTGGAATGGTTGCTACCGCTGCACGGACACTTTTGGAAACACTCGATCGCATCCCTAACGAAGAAAGTCGCACTCGGGTTGCTATCATTGCTGTCGACAGTTCTCTCCACTTTTTCTCTTTAATGGTACGCTCCTACACATTCGAACCATCACTCAATCAAACGGCACATCTCTATCGCTGTCTGATTCACGCCAGTTTCTGTCGTAGGCTAACAGCTCGGAGCCTAGCATGTTGGTGGTTGGCGATGTTGAGGATGTGTTTTTGCCCGTCGCCTCCGACCTGCTAGTCAACTTGACGGAATCACGGCCTGCGATAGAAGCACTCGTAACCAAACTCAATGACATGTTCAAGGACTCCCATTGCATTGGAAATGCTATGGGACCTGCTCTGCAGGCCGCCTATAAACTGATTGTGAGCTGCTCGACTTATGCCTTCATTAAACCATGGTCTTCCTAATCATTTTTTGCTTTTCCAAGTCGCACATTGGCGGCAAGATCATGGTCCTCAGCGCTAGCTTGCCCTCCTTGGGTCCTGGGGCTCTCAAAAGCCGCGAAGATCCCAAGATTCTAGGGACTTCCAAAGAATCTTCGCTCCTTCAAGCGGCCACTGGATTTTACAAAACTTTCGCAATCGATTGTTCTCGATCGCAGGTTTCAGTCGATATGTGGTTATTTTCGTCCGTCTATGCCGACGTTGCTTCCCTAAGTTGTTTGCCTAGATATACTGGGGGGAATACCTATTACTACCCAGCTTTCAATGCCGCCCGATCGGAAGACGCGCTGAAGTTCGCGCATGAGTTCGGGCAAGTTCTTGCCAGCCCGATCGCATTAGAAGCAGTCATGCGAGTTCGTGCTTCCCGAGGTACGAGAAAACCAAAGTTTACCTGGGTCTCGGGAGCTATTAAATGTTAACCTTATCCATTTGGTCATTATTCTTGGCTGCCAGGTATTCGTCTGTCTGCATTCCACGGAAACTTTTTTGTCCGATCTACGGATCTCCTGGCTTTACCCGCAGTTCCCATGGACCAATCTTATGCTATAGAGTTACAGATGTCAGTATCCCGATTTTCCTCACCGCTGACGTTGCACCAAGCCCGACGGAAAACATGTCAATTCTTTTCCAGAGAGGACCCGATCAGCATGCCGTTTGTCGTCTTTCAAACTGGTGTTTTGCACACTACCTCATCCGGTGAAAGACGAATACGGGTTATTACACTGGCCTTACCAACGACTAGCAGCATCGCCGATCTCTATGCCACCGCTGACCCAATCGCCATCGCTACACTTTTGGCTAATAAGGCCGTCGAGCGATCAATGCAAGCACGACTAGAAGATGCGCGAGATGCTGTGACCAACAAGCTGGTTGACATCCTAGGGAGTAAGTCGGTCTGTTCTTATTGGTATCAAATACCAGAGTAGGTGTTGCGTTGACATTAACGCCTTTTCTTCGCTTTTACGCAGCGTACAAGTCTACCATGACTGCCGCTGGAAGCGGCCCCAGTCCTCAATTGGTCATCAGCGAGAACATGAAAGTATTGCCACTACTGCTTTTAGGATTATTGAAACATGTGAGTCCAGCCTTCATCGATCACTCCTTGTTTTAACCTTGGAAGTAGCGAGAAATTCGTTTTTAAACCATGGATTGCTTCACAGGTCGGATTACGACAATCGTCCCAGATACCTAGTGACATGAGGGCTTATGCGCAAGCCTTATTGACTACATTACCGTGTCAATTGCTAGTTCCCTACTTATACCCGACGTTATACTCACTTCATAACATGCCTAAGGAGGTCAGGAAATCAAGTAACTTCCCCTTTAAAAGTATCGGCGAGCTGATACGATGACTTCGGTGGTTTTTTTGCAGTGCGGGACTGTCGGCGAAAATGGCATTATTCTGCCACCTCAATTCAACGCCACCAGCGAACGCCTTGAGCGACATGGTTTATTCCTCATCGAAGATTCTCAAAACATTTTTCTCTGGGTTGGACGCGAGGCCGTACCCCAATTGATCAATGATGTTTTCGATCTGCCTAGTTATCAAGAACTAAGAGGGGGCAAGGTAGCCGTGCACTCTCCCGATCCGCCATGATTATTTTGTTCTTATCTTTGAAATATTGAACTGATCTCGTGCTTAATTCGCTGCTGGTTTTTCTTTTTTTTACTTAGGCAACACTTCCATTGCTGGAGAATTCATTTTCCCAGCGTGTCAATGCCATCATCGGTAAAGTTCGGGAATCTAGAAGGGGGCCGTACTATCCTCATCTTTATGTTGTCAAGGAAGACGGGGAGCCGTCATTGAGAATGTGGGCTTTGAGTATGCTGGTCGAAGATCGGCAGGATGCTCTACCTAGTTATCATCAGTACATTAACGCTCTCAAAGATAAGGTATAAACTATTTCGTTCGAATCAAATCTCCCTCTCGATTTGAAGCTAATCGTCTTTTCGGGGGTCTTTTTGTTATGATTGGGGAAACCATTTCATGCGGTGGTACAGGTGAACAGCGGATCATTTTGACCATCCTCGGCTTGATTCCTCTTCTACAATTTCTTTACTGCTTTTGATTTGCCATCTTCATAATTACTTGTAGAAAACAGTGACAAAAAAAAAGAAGCATGAATGATAATTTCCTTGTCCAAATACACCTCTACACGTAATATGAACTAAAGAGAAATCGAACCAAAAAAAGGACAAAAAAAAGAAAAACAAAACAAAACAAACTAGATAGAGAAAAGTCCTGCTATTTTTGTAAGAAGAACGAGAATGTTTTAGAATCATCTTATTTTGTTGATGCCCAGGAAACTTTTTTTTGTTGCTTTTTGCTTTTCTTATTTGCACTGTTGACCACACACCATAGCAGAAGTTTATCCCCCCCCCACCCACTCACGATGAGCTCCGTGATGATTGATGGCGGCTGTCTCAGCTCATGATTCATGATCACCAATCTGCTCTCACTAATCTGTTTGTAATCCAAGAAGCTTTTCGGTCCGCCCGTCTGAAAGCGCACTTGTTCCTTCTCTTGGAGATCACAACAAACAAAAAAGAAAAAGAAAACCCTGTTTTTGGGAAGCACATCAGTTCTTGATCTTGAATTGGTGATCATAAACCAAAAAAAGAAAAAGAAACAGAAAAAGAAAAAGAAAAAGAAAAAGAAAAGAGAAAGAGAAAGAGAAAGAAAGAAAGAAAAAGAAAAGCACTCCTGGGGTCTTCTGGGTTGAATGTCTGGATTCATAATCTGTTGTTTCAGTGAGGGGGGGAAGAAGTCATGATTGAGTGCTCAGGCTGGATTTGTCAATGCACCTGGCTCATGGATTATATGTACTCAGAGAGATCTCTTGTGCAAACATGGTAGGTTTGAGAGCTTGAGTTGGACTGCCTTGCCTCCTTGATGTGTGGGAGCTTGTTGGCCCATTTGTATGCTCATTTGATCTCTAAAGCCCATTTTTTTCAAGTAATGAAAGGTATTCTATCAGCTGGTTACTATTCAGAGACAACTGACACATAGCCAAGAAGAAAAAGAATAATGAAAATAAATAGAATAAAGAAAACAAAGAAAATAACAATGATAATAAAAACACAAAATTAAGAAAGACTGCTACAAGGAGTAGGAAATCCATTAAGATTATTGATGAAATGGATCTATGGTGTCAAATTAGGTAGGGTCACCCACTGGCACCACCACCCATTTCTCAAGTCCACATCAAGGCAATGCTGCATGGATGCCATGGATGATTGGACCTCAGGACATTTTTAAGTAGATAGAGCCATTGAGAAGGTCAATCAAACTGCCTGGTGGATAGACTGCAGAGACCAAACATCTGAATATGTCAAATCCTGAAAGACTTGTCAGAAATCCAACAAACAAACCTGAAGAATACTTGGACTCCTCCAGAAAGTATTGGAACCCACTGGTAGATGGGGAATAATCAACATGGACTTTCTTGATGGTTTTCCCCCGGGAGGAACCTCTTCCTACAATTCAGTAATATTCATTGCAGAAAGATTCTCCAAAAGAGCTGGATTCATTCCCAACCATAAGGATGACCCAACTTTGGAAGTAGCCTTGATTTTCTGGAGCAGAGTCATGGCCAACATTGGTATGCCCAAAATAATAACCAGTGACAGAGAACCAAGATTCACTTCAAAGTTTTGGAGGAGCCTCCATGATATGTTAGGAATCAAATTAGATTTTTATGCTGTGTATCATCTGCAGACTGATGGTCTAGCAGAGTGGATGATACAAAATTTGGAAGACATGTTGAGAAGTTTCTGTTCTTTTGGGCTAGAATTCAAGAATCATGATTGATAAACTCATGACTGGGTGAGCCTCTGGCCTGCTATGGATAGCCTATAACATCAGTAATCACTCCACAACTCAAGAGGTCCCTTAGATTTTAGAGAGAGGCTGATTCCCCAGAATGCCAAAATAAAATGTCAATCAGAATCTTGTAGATGTTCATCCAACAGCTCTAGATTTCAAGAAAATTCTGGAAAGAGTTCATAATCATGCTCAAGAACTTTTTCAGAGTTGAGTAGAGTACAAAAAGTTAAGATGGGAAAAAAGCCACAAAGAGCCAGATTTCAAAATAGCAGACAAAGTCTTGCTATCTACCATCAAATTCAAGAACTTGGGGGGTAACAAGAAATTGAATCCTGCTTTTCTAGGAACCAAGTAGAGTACAAAAAGGTAAGATGGTAAAAAAGCCACAAAGAGCCAGATTTCAAAATAGCAGACAAAGTCTTGCTATCTACCATCAAATTCAAGAACTTGGGGGGTAGAAAGAAATTGAAACCTGCTTTTCTAGGAACCTTCTCCATTAAAAATCTCCATGTCAAGAACACAGTTTTATTTATCCTCAGTGAAGAATCTTTCAGGAAAAACTCAATTTTTCCAGTAAGCTTGATCAAACACTACCATCCTAGGGAAGCTGAAGATATTTCCACCCAAACTATAACCATAGAAACAAGGCTTCCTGTAATTATATAACTCCTAGAGCAGGTTCACAAAAACCTATGGACAGCTCCTTGGCCTAAGTGAAAGCCTAGGTCACCCATTATTGGCTGCTAAAAAAACCTGTACCATGAGGGGGCTCAAAAGTTATAAATAATATTCCCTCTCTCTGATCAATTTCTAAATCATTCATTCCAGTCAGATGGTCATGATGCCCTCAGATATTTTTTCCCGCAGCAATAAAGATCCTATTAGAATACAAGTGTGGGATCTTGGACACCATCTGATCCAATTTTGAGACCAAAACTCTTGAATCCATCCTTTCTTGGGTCCAATTATCAATCAAACCTTCAGCTGTCCTCCAGTACCAACCCCAAGGACCCTGAAACTTTGAATATTTTCCCATTCATAAAGAATAAGTCCACATCTTGACCTATTAAGGGATTCTGCCAACTTAAAGCATCCCTATAGGTTTTAAACAACCTACCCCCAAGAAAATTATCCAAAAAATTCTTGAAAGGAGTCCTTGAATATAACCACAGGGACCACAATTTTACCTATATATTCCTAAACAGACATATACCAATGTTATGAAGGGATCAAAAAACCTAATAAGGTCTTTCACCCTCCTTTGAACATTTTTTTTATGGGTAATGTTAAATTAAAAACACATTTGAGTCATGTACACAAGTAAAATGGGCCATGTGGCATGCTACACAACTCTTATTGAGTTGTGTGGCCTCTACACAACTCAATTGATTTGTGTAGCCCTCACACAACAGTTTCCACACACGACTAACTTTGAGTTGTGCGGGGTTGTACACGACTCAAATGTAGTTGTGTAGCATTCTATAGGCCTACCAACCTTTGTGGGCCAAAAAAAAAAATAAAAAATAAAAAATAATGACCAAAAAAAAGAAGAACTAAAAAAATGAAAAAATAAAATAAACAAATAAAAATTGGTTGGACCCAGGACTCACCTGGGTCCAATCTCATCCTCACATGGGGGGGGGGGTGTAACTGGCAGACATGCCAGCCCCCCCTTTTTCTTCAAAGATCATATTGATTTTTTTATTTGATTTTATCTTATTCAAAAATTACATTGTATTGTATTTTATTTGAGGGATATATTTTATTTATCTTTTATTTTTTTCCCCATTTTTTTTTATTTTTTTTGGGCGCATTTTTTTGATTTTTTTCAAATTTTAAAATGTTTATTTTTCTTTATTCATAGGGCAGTTCCAAACACACGCAACCCCCGGGGGCCATATACCACCATACATGGGTCTAAATGGTTGTGTTTGGAACAACCCTTTGGAGTTGCGTATGGGCCCCCACGCATCAAATGGGTTGTGTAGGGCCCTATACAACTCCCACAGGACTGGGGGTCATGAATTTATCATCACCCTTTTTCTATAAATATTTAAATGAATTTTCACCTTTGAGCCAAAGCATATCTGGCAATTCACCATATGTTTGCTCCAATCTTTTCATCATCACTTGTAGCTGGAAGGATTGAGGTACTTGAATTCTATTAGGCTGGCACATGTCTTGTATATATATATATAGGGCATTTTTTTTTACATTCCCCCAATCCTTATTTTTGATTGGTTTCAATGTCACCACAATGTCCCACAATGTCCCCCATCTGTGCTTTTTCCCTTGAATTTGTGCAGTTTTGTGAAGTTGAAAAAGAAAATACATAAAATAACACCACTTAGGAGGCCGTCTAAAAACTCTCCAATAATTCTTTCCAATTTTTTGGTCCATTTAAAGGTCTTTAAAATGAGGTTCAATGAGTTTAAGAAAAAAAAAGACTTTGTCACAAATGTTTTCATTTTTTTTAATAATTTCTTTCTAATTATATGGAAAATCTGAAGAGAAAAAAGATTGAAAATTATGAAAGGAAATTCAAATATTATATTTGAAGTTTTTTATTACTTCATTTTCTTGCCAAAAAATGGGATTAACATAGAAGAAAAGATGTCCTTTTCAACTTTTTTTACCCCCTTATTGTTCTGAAATATTTTCCAATTTTTAAGCTTGCGGTCTTCTAGTGGGAATTTCAAAGGACACAAGAAAATTCTCCAAGGATTTTTTGTAAGTTTTTTTCCCAAAGAATTCATAACTAAAAACACAAAAACAGTATGCAAAAAAAAAAGCAAATCATTAATCAGTATCAATTTGTAAAACTTTTTTAATTGGATGTGGGGACTCTGTAGGAGGGAATAAAAATCTTAAACCAATTTCTAAGTTATTATGAATCCAATCCTCCCATTTTTGTGATTCCTTGCTAGCAACAGCCTTCCAAAGGGGAGAATTCTAAAACAAGGTGAAAAAATAAGAAAAAACAATCTTTCCCACTGGAAGTGTATTTCAAAAAAAAATAAACTCTGATTGTCCATTAAAAGAACCAAAATGTTATCAGGAATGGATTTAAAATGCAACCCAAAACAGACATTTCCTGTTATTTTTGTAGTTGCATCAACTATTTTGAGTTAAATAATTAATCCTCAAAATTACTGAATAACTTTCTTGTAACCTTTCCAATGCCTAAAAAAAGAATGGAAGCCCAAAAATTGGGAAATGCTTCAGAAAGATAAGTGGAAAAAAATTTGAAAAGAGCATCTTTTCTTCTATTTTGATCCCATTTTTTGGCAGGAAAATGGAGTACTAAAATCCTTCAGATATAATTTTTGAATTTCCTGTTATATTTTTGAACTTTTTTTCTCTTCAGATTTCCCAATATAATTAGAAAGAAATTATCAAAAAAAGTGAAAACATTTGTGACATTAACTTTTTTTTTCTTCTTCAATTCTTTTAAAATAATTTTTAAGGCTTTTAAATGGAAAAATGAATCTAAAAGAATCATGAGAGAGTCTTTAGATGGCCCCCTACACAGTGTTATTTCTTATATATATATTTTTCAACTTCACAAAACTGCACAAATTTAAGGAAAAAAGAATGGATGGCGGTTGTTGTGGTGATTTCAAAAACATGAAAAAATAAGGATTGGGGGTGTGAAAGAAATAATAATTCCCTTATTTATTTATTTATTAATTCATTTTTAATACCTAAAAAAAACCTCCTGGAATTTTATTTATCCACATATTTATGGATCATTTCTACATTAAATTGAAAAATTTATCCATTCCAACTCTATCCACTCTATTAGCTCAAGGATTCCAAGGATACTGGAATCTGGTAAGCTGACAATCTTTATCATGATAATTTATTTGCTAGATGAATTTTTTTTTGAATATTCTGGAATATTTTAATTTCCAGGATAAAATAAAAATTTAAAGCATTTTTGTATGTTGTTTCATTTTGGTAAAAAGTTATCTATATTCCACTGGATATATCTCATGTTTTGCAATGAAATTTATGTTTCATTTTTTTCTTATTTTTCTTACATTAGATGAATTTGTTTTTCAAATATGAGGTCAGATATAAATTTCTTGAAAAAAATTGATATTTACAGGATCTTTCAATGCTACATTTACTCAATTGGTGTCCATATTTTAGCTCTCCAGAACTTTATACCCAAGACAGACCTCACACAGGGTCTGGAGGCCTTAATGTAGCCCCCCAGGGACTCAATTAATGCTTACAGGTCTTTGGGGGGCCAAAATGCCATCAAATGGTGTTTTCTCACACCCCATGCATCTCTTTAAGCCTTAAACTGTTTTCAAGCCTTCCTGGGGGGGGGGGGGGAAGGCAAGCCAAGAGGCTTCATTTAAGCAATAAGAGTATTATAACAAGGTGTCATTGGAATGATATTAGTAATACTTTGGCATGATATTAGTAATTCCTTTGGCATGATTATAGACTGGGCCTGGAGTATTTTGAATATCCACAAGACAGAATTCTGAATAAGAATATGTATTTACTTGAAATGAAATAGTAGATTATCACAAAAAATTTCATCAAATGTTACTGAAGCAAAATTTAAGAGGTTGAGTTAGGTGGTGTAGATATCAAGGGTAAATTTTAGCTGATAAACAGATTCAGCTATCTTTGAGGAAAAACTGAGAGTAACAGATACCTGTGTCAATTTAACACATTAATTGGGAGTTTAATGTGCATTTTGTTCAACAGAGACTTATTGTGTGTCTTGGAAAAGTAGTAAACTAGATAATTAGGTGTAACCAGTAACGCATTTCCTCCTGGAAGGAAGATTGGGGGTCTTCATTCACTTTTATTTCTTTCCCATTAGCTTCCTCTTTGCCCTCTTGGATTTCTGGTTTATTTTAAAAAGAGACATGGTAGTATTTTCTGAGTATGGGATATTGATAGTTGAACAAGAGAATCAAGCTTATGTTGGAATCCTCCAGTAGCAGAAAAAATGACTCATAAAACATGATTTCATTGGTGATTACCACCTTCAGGCCCTCCTTCTTGAATATTGGATAGCTTATTAGGTCATTTTGTTAACCCAAAAACATGCCTTCCCAAGAAATCTTGCAAAACTTTGGCCTGTGGTGCTTGTTTGGCTTGAGGACCCAGGCAACTCACCTGAAGGGTTTCAGCATTTTGAGTTTGGGGGTTCTCTTGAAGAAAAGTGGTATGGTTTATGAATTTCTCTTTTTTAAAAAGGAAGGTTTTTTGTTTCAGTGGTGGCTGTTTCAACTCCTTCACCCCACAATTAATTCCTTCCATTGGTGATTGTGGTTCATGAATATCTCTTGTCTATCAAATGATTTTTTTTTAAGTGTTGGCTGTTTCAACTTCTACACTCCACCATTAATTACTTCCCTTGTCCTTGATGAGCATGCATTTATTCATCCAAATGATTTCTCTTTTGGATCTTTCATCAAACCCATTTTTCTGATTATTTTAAGGCAGGGAATTCTTTTTTTGCAATTTAATTTATTCCAGTATGTCAGAGAGGCTCCTATGAAAGAACTAAACTCCTCCATCCATGTCCACTTCCTTGATTTAAAAACTGATCTGTTTTTCAAAGAAGATTTTGAATTGGCTGAAGGATTGGTAAAATTGGAACTGGTTTAGGGACTGATGAAAGGAGTCAAGTTGATCAGAAGCTTATGAAATTAAGAGTAAAATATCTGGAGAAAAGCTCAAGGAATAAATATGGTGAGATTAATGAAAGAAAATTGATGATTATATATTGGCTCCTGATCCTAAATTTATATTTTGATTAATATTTCTAAAACCAGTATTTCTAGGTTTATTTTGGTCTACATTTGCATGAGGTAAAAAATGGGCACAGAATAATAATGAGATAATTCTGGGATTGGTATGAGGAACAGGGATTCATGTCAAGGCATATATGATTATACAGGGAAATTTAACAGAAGGTCTAGAAGAGGTTTCTTGTACTGTTTGTCTGTCTGGGACTTTCCTTGGGTCTTTCTGCCTGCTTGATCGTATGTCTGGGTCCTTCTATCTTTCTGGATTTTTATCTCAGTCCTTCTATGCACAATTATTCTTCTCTGGTGGCAGTTCAGGTCTGTATTGGTCGAATTAAAAGCTTGGGTTCTTCAATATTCCAGGGTCTTTATCTCAGTCGTTCTATCCACCAGTTTTTTTGTCTGGTGGGGGGTCCTGAGGTCTACTGTTTGGGAGATATGAAGGATGTCTGGCCAGTTGAATGGCTGACTGACTGAATTGCTGGCTTACTTGCCCACCGGCTGACTTGTTGGCTGTCTTGCTGGTTGGATCTGGCTTGTCCTGTCTGGGCTGGCTGGTCTGGGCAGCTGGTCCAGTGTTGGCTGGTGTTGAAGTGTCACCCAGCTCTCTTGTCGCTCCCAACCTCCAGATTACGTAATCCGCGGCACCCCAGAGAGAACCGCGCTCACCTGAGGACCTCATGTCCTGGAACTCAAAACTCGGGGGGAATTGGGACCTCTTACTTCATTTTTCATGATTGATATCAATAATTCCTCCATCACTTCTGTTTCATCTTTCTCTTCTGTTTCTTGTTTCCTAGTTTCTCTTCTTCCTATTGTCCCTATCCGCCTCAAGCTTCTCAGACCTCTCAACTTTGATCTCCATCAACTTCATGCTCCTCAGACCACGACCGCTGAAAGCTCAACTTCAATTGACTCAATCATTTGACTCCTCAATCTCAACTAGTGACTGGTGAGAGTTGCTCCTCCATTGTCATTGCAACGTCTGTCTGACTCCTCTTTCAGCTTCTAAATCTCAATACTCTCAGCCTCTCCATGATCACCCTGCCAAGTGAACCAACGTCTGCCAACTCTCAAAGCGCCTCTTCCAGTCCTGTTGGTCATCTGTAATCTCTTTCAATTCTATTGTCTTCTATTCTTTCTGTTGTTTTTTCCTTTTCTCAAACATGTGTCTGATTCAATTGTGGTTGTAATTCATCTCAAATATCCCAAAAGTTATATCTGGCTGGTCCATTCTGGGCTTGCTTGTTTTGTTTGGCATGGGCTGGCTTGTTTGGCTTGGGATTGGTTGGCTTTCTGATGAAAATGATGTGTAGTAGAGCAGGTGTCTGTCCTGTGCAACCACTACAAGTTATCCCAATTGGGATAACTAGTTGGGGGTCTAGCTTCACTGGGTGGTTGGTTGGTTGCTGGATGAGATGGCGTAGGGAGGTAGGTGGCTCAGGTCTGGCTTGGTTGGTTGGTCATTGTGGTCTTTCTGGTCTTGGAGAAACCAATATGGTTTGCTGGTGTGATGGTATCAATTTTCATGGAGTTTTGCTGAGAGTGTGGTTACACAGGGGTCTGGCCCATGCAACTAATCAGAGTTATCCCGATTGGGAGAACTCTAAGCTGCAGTGGTTGCAGGAGGTGACTATGTGAAACTCAATCAAGTTATAACAATTGGGATAACTCCCAGGTGGTTGCAATGTAGTTGTTAAATGCAACTACCAAGAAATTGACTACATTTTATTTTTTTGATTTAATTATTATTAGGGCGGTGATGAATTCACAACCCCAGGTTTTAAATGGGCATTAAACACCATTCATGACCCACATGAGTTGTGAGCCAAGGTTCAAAAATTGAAGAGTTGAAAACAAAGTCATTAATGGGGTTGCATGAGTCTTCCTTGATGCTTTTTGCCCATTTGGGGCAAAATATCCCCAAATAGGCCATTTTAGGGGGTAATTAGGGGAACCCAGAAACCCCTGCACCACATTTGAGTTCCATCGACAAAAATTTGGGGATGTTGCATAAATTTTTGGACTATTGGACCACAAAAAAAATTGGAAAGTGCATTCTTCAAACTTGGAAACTGCATTCTGCCTATTGGCAAAACAAATAATACTTGTAAACTTCATTCTGACTATTGGAAAAAAAAATAATTGTTGGCATTGGATAATTTTATCTTTCTCAATCAAAAATTGAGGAAACTATGGAGTTTTTGAATTGAAAGTTGGATTTATTTCTGAATTCCCTTGGGATTTGTTTGGATTATGGGAACAGTGGCAAGCTCAAGACCCCCTAGTTTCAACGTTGCTGTGTTGAAGGACTTGATTGATAGTGACCTGAAAAAAGCTGTGGCAGAAGCTAGGGATTTGGATAGGGATTTGGTAAATGAAAAATTGGAAGAACCAATTGCATCCTCATCTAGGGTTACAATTGAGAAACAAGATATTTCACGACTGGAATTGACTTGTGGTGGTGCATCAAATTTCATGTGCCATTTGATTGATTTGGTTTGATGAATAATAATTTAATCATGGAGGATGTAACTATGTAACTACATAATGGGTTCACTTTGGGCGGTTGAGGGCCACGGAGTCAACAACAAGGGTTTATTCAATTCCCAGTGCATTGACTGCTTGGCATTTTGACAATAGGATTGGTCAATGGTTGACAACCAATGACTAAAAGTGATTTTCAACAATGCATAAAATCACCAGTCAGCTGGTTGATGACTTGCGGTCAGCATTGTGGTGTTTTCTCCTTGCTTCTGCCATTGATTCACAAGCAGGATGCACTCATGGGTGGGTCAATTTCACTTGGCTTCTGGGGAACTTGTCTGTAATTCTGTTTAAAAGGTGGAACAACATACTCTTCCTCATGATCAGCTCATCCAAAAACAGAGTTGAAGGAGAAGATAAAAGAATTCTCTCAATCTTAATCATCCATTTACAAATGTTATCCTCACATCTTGAATCAATTGGATTTTTGGCAAGCTTTTATCATTTTCAACTCTTGAATCAATAAAAAAAATCTAGCCCCATCCTCCTCTAATTTTGTCTCACAAGATCACCTCCCTCCCTCCAAGCTTGATACCCTTAATTTTGGCTCATCCAAATCCAATCTAGCCTAAACTCTCAATGAAAATCTAGTAAAAACTTCAAAGCAGGATATGATTACCTGTACCCAATCCCCCAAAATATTCCTCTGAAGGAATCCACAAGGTTAAAAACTTCACCTGTTTCCTTGAAATTTATATCATCATCCATCCTCTCCCTCATTTTATGAATCAATTCTTCAAAGCTGGTTCATCCTATCTCTCTACTTGAACACTTCTTCCAATGATTCAAATGTCCCCCCTGATATATTGATTTTTACTTCTCACAGCTCCAGTTGTCACCACAGGGCCCTAATAACACCTGGAAGGACATCCAATCTGGCAGAAAATTTTTGAATGGCAGTATGGATTACCAATGGTATGAAGGTAATCCCTTTCTACTCATACTTGAACACATCAATAGAGTAACTGAAGAAGACCAAAAAAAATCAAAAAATCAAAAATCCACAATTTTGGTGTTACCAGAGCAATCACCACCATGTCACAAGCCTGTCACATTGACCATCTCCAGCGTGAGCCACTGGAGATGGGGAGGGAACCTTGCTTGTGACAAAAAAGAAAAACTTGAAGCAATACCAAAGGTCATCAAAGCTCATGAGGGAAGTATTAAAACAGAAATTGGCAAAAAAAATTAATCAAAGGTGATTGTGATCAATGTTGAATTTTAAATGATTAATAATGAATCGTATAATTAAAAACAAGAGGCCAAGACTGTAATATTTATCTAGTTTGAAGAGGGAAGAGTGAGAGAGATTAGTAATTGATCAATTGAGGAAAACTATAGATTGGAGAGAATGAGGTCAAGAAAAAGAATCTTGATTAAAGGGCTTCAATTCATTCCAAAAACATCATCATGATAAAATTCCTCAATAATCATTAATAGATTCCAATCCAACTTTCAAGATCATCATCATTGGCTCACTCAATTTCATCCCACACCCCAACTCCTTTCAAACTCAATTCAATCTGAATTTTATCATCATCAACCCATCAATCCTAAGAATCACTCTCAAAATCTCTTCTCCATATTTGATTTTTTATCATCCTCATCCATCAAGAACTCAAGCTTGGGATCCCCATACTCCAATTGAGAGATCATCAACAGCTATCCTCAACTCAAATCTCAAAAAATTGCATATGCTTTCATCAAACCAACCTTGGATCATCCTAAGCTATCTAGAAGCATTTGCTCTCACCATCTATCTGATCCAAGCAAAATCATCTACATCTATCATGACTTGGAATCTGTTTGGAATCATACCCCATGAAATAAACATAATCTAGCCTATCTATCAGAATCCTTAATACAAGACAGACCTTTACCATCTCCTCCACTCCCACTCCACATCAGGATTAAACTCTCAGAAAACTCTCAAAACTATAAAATCAACTTGAGGATTTCTAAAATCAATCATAAAAACCCCAACTTTCTCATCTTATCAGGATATTAATAAAGGCTTGTCTATTCAATCAACTTACCCTCTGGTCAAATCACTTACCAATCCAGAACTTTCAAGATCAACTCTTGATACATGGCATCCTACTCATGACCTCCAATCAGAAAATATTAAAATTCATCCATGATGTACTCTTCATCAAAAACCAAAAACTAGCCCCATTGGATACAACTTGACCTGGTTAAAAGTTAACCAACTCAAGATAATTAAGCCATAATCCTCAAAATTGAATGAACAATTCTTTTCAATTTTTGTAAATTTCTACCTATTTTCTTGTAAAAATACAATGGTGAATTTCTCCTTATCAAGAACTTGAAAACCTGTGCAATATTATTTATTGCAGATTAGAAAAATAGCAATTAATATCTGATTAAAAACAAATGAATTATTTTAGTTACTCAACAAAGCATGCCAAAAATGAAATTAAAAGAAATGGTTTAATCATTGTCAAGGAAGAAAATGATTCAACCCCTTCTTGAAAATGTGCCCAAAAAGTCAATTTGCTGTAGATTTGGCTTTGAAAGAAAATTGACATGGTCTCACTTGTACCAAGGGTAGAATCTGCATCAAAATTTCAGCAGGCTCTTGAACAGCCTTGATGTTTTGGAATGCAAATGTTTTTTTGATGCATCCTGCCCACTGAGAGAGAGCTTTCAAACCAGCATCACGGGAGCTGGGGACTTGAAAACTATTTGGAACTGTGGTGTATGTAATTATGAGGTGCCAGAACCTCTTGAAACTCCTCCTGTGCGCGCCTTCCCTAGTAGGGAAGAAGTGGAATTGTTTTTCCATAAATTAGTGTCCATGCATGGCTAAAATCTGAAAAATTTAAATATCAAGAGAGACAAATATGTAGACCTAGCATGTAACAGGCATGGAATATACAAAGAGCCTTTTCCCACCAAACGGCAAAGGAAAAATCACAAAAGGAAGGTTGGATTTAAATAAATGATGCATGAAAGTCACACAGTAGCAGATCCCAGGTGGGGCCTCTCCATTAGAAATTACCAGCATAATCATCAACCATCTTCAAACCCCTCAGTGAATCTTCAACTGAGGAGAATATCTGGTGTGGCCTCAGATTGACTTAAGGAAGGAATTCAAGATGGGCTCAATAAAATTCAACTAAAAAGGTAATTGAGAAAGATTGATGGTGGAGAATAATTTCAAGATATAACAATATATAAAACTAAGTGCAAGGTAAAATCTGAAGAACTAGGGAGAAAAGTGTTGTGGATGTGCTATTCAAAACCTCCAAGATACCAAGTGGGTGTCATGGTCAAAATTAAGCGCAGAGGTTCACTCAGAGTCCCTATTATTTGCTCATACCAAGTCTATAAAATATTGTAAAAACTTCCATCATATTGCTTTGTTGGATTTTGCTTATAAAACAAATAGGAACAAAATCCCACTATTGCATGTTGTAGGAATGACCAAAAACAGGAAAAATTTTAAAAAGGCTTTTGTTTTTCTAAAAAAAGAAAAAATTGAGTTCTAAATTTGGACCATGAATTCACTAAAGGATTTGGTTCATGTTGCTAGGGGGCTTCTCAAAGTCTTTGTGATGGACAGTGAAAAAGCACTGATTTTTTTCATTGAAGAAAGTTTCCCTGAGTCATCCAGACAGTTGTGCTCTTGGCACTTTTAGAAACATATTGAAGAAATTTGCAAAGTTTGCTTTAGTACTGATGATGAAGGGTGGAAGATATTTATGTCTCTGTGGGCTAACTATGGAGCCTCTAAAACCAAGGTGGAGGCAGAAGTCAATGATGCAGAAATCAGAGTAGGAAAATTTATTGCTTTTTCTGTTAATCTCTGCTGGAATTGCTTATGTTGAAACTTTCATACAGTGTTTCTTGAAAGACCATGAGTATGTGCTTGAGTATATGTAAGAGAAAATTTTACCTATCAAATAGAATTGTAACTGTTTGGAATTGTGTCAAACCTGACTTTGGAAATAAAACAAAGTCTTGGGTAGAAGGGGCCCATGCTACTTTCAAACAATTACTTGCAAGGTCATTGGGAAAAATTTTGGATTTGTGAAAACAACTTGATGGAAAAATTGACAGCCAAATTGAATCAGTGCATGCTTCACTTATCAACTCTCAAAAAAAGTTAGGAAAAGTTCTTCAAACATAGCTTTTGCCTTTTGGATGTAGATTGTCCATTGACACAATTCAAATCATTAGGGAAACATTTGAGAATTTATAGTGTCATCATGATGGAAAAGTGTGCACCAATTCACACTCCAAGAAAATGGGATTTCCCATTTTCCCATATTAGGCAAAATAATGGAATCAAGAGGATCTGTTGTGCCAGAGGATGGTCATCCTCAGTAGAGGTTAGACTATATCCCTTCCAATTCAGTAAGTTGGATTTTTTAAATGGATTTTTGATGAATGGTTTTTGATTGATGATTCCTGAATGGGTTTACTTATTAGTAATGGGTTTTATTTTTGAAACTTTGATACCAATCCAGCCCTTGACTCTTATCAATTCTTTGAGAAGCTCAGTTCAATTTTTGTGGGACAACCTGAAGAAGTTGAAGTTAAACTTATAAAGTCCCTACTTAAGAATGCGAAAATGTTTGTTGATAAGCCAAGGCTTGAGCCAAAGGTATTAGAGTCCATCCATGGCCAAACTAAATTGAAAGACACCTCAAGATTTGAACATTTTTAAAAGGAACTTAATAAGAGGAAAAGGAAGGCTAGAAGGACACAAAAAAGACCAAAAAGTTTAAGTTGTTTATTTTGAGAAGGGTTGATTTTGATGGTTTAATGAGCTGATAGTGATAAAATGTTTATATTCCAAGTCCTCAGGCTCAAAATCAGAATTTAATATTTCTGAGGAAGAGAATGAAAGTGAATTAGGCTCCCTTCATTTGGGATTGAAATCCTCTTGTGAGGAAGAAGATGGGCAGGAAAAGCCAGACCAAAGCTTCTATTTGGTGAGTATTGATGTGATGAATGTGAATTGGATGTTGTATAAGTGATTTTTGATTTTAGCAACCAAAGTTGAAATAACTCAATCACATACCTGAGAACTTACATATTTTCTTGGGTGAGTTTTGGGATACTGTTGGTGATGGTAATTGCAAATTTAGAGTCATTGCTAAATCACTTGGGTATGATGTATATGGATGGTTCAAATTCCAATAGGAAAGGATAGAAGCGTTGAAAAAACATAAGACACGCTATGCTAAGATCAATGGAGGAAGTAAAGAGGTCAAAAAGATTGAATAAAGAATTGATGTTAAAGACATAAATGAAAAAATTACCTCTTTAAAATGGCTTTCAAAGTTGGATATAGGCCAAATAATAGCAGATACTTAGGGAAGGCCAATTTGTTTCATTTAATTGGCTTCATTTTGTACTTATAATGCTAGAAAAATTTTTGTAAAAGAACCATCAGATCCCATCATCATTTTCTTTTTTAACAATAAACACTGGGTTCATTTATTAATTGAGGGAGATTTAATTCAATCCTTCCCATTGAATTGAAATCCTCTTCTTTGAATTCAAGGAAAGCTTCTGGTTGGGTTGATCATCTCAAAGGAAAACTGAATTTGTATTCCACTTTATAAAAATCATATTTTTTTAATCATTTGGGTTTTTATTTCACCATTTGGTTGTGTTCTAACATGTACTTCTATTAATATAGAGGTTTATCACATTTTGAACATCATTATGTTGAGTGTTTTGAGTTAAAGTCATTATTTTGAGTGTTTTAAATGAGATTTCATAGGTAAGTCAGTTCAATTCCTGATGGGATGATCTCATCAGAAGTAGTATTTTTACATCTGATGATGTGATCAGCTTAACAAAAGTTGATTTTTTTTGGATTTTTTAAATTAGGGCTAGTCCATTGAGGTGGAATTGTATCCAGTGCACCTCAATGGACAAGACCCATTTTTTGAGGGGGTTAATTTAGTTTTGCCCTAGTCCAACAAAATAAGTTCAACTTGTGTTGGGCTGATCCCACCAGAAGAATTATTTTGAATTATTATGATGGGATAATCTTAACACAAGTTGAATTTTCTTTTGGCGTTTTTACTTTAGGAATCTTCCATTGAGGTGGACTCACATTGCTCTTTTTTGGGGGTTGATTGATTAAACTTATGAAATGATATGAATTGAATCCATTTTCTGGAATTCTGTTGTGATTCAATTCAATTTCTTTTTTTATAGACAATAATTTTATTTTATTTTATTACATGGCTGTGAGGTATTTGAAAAACCAAGCAATCCCTACCCAATGCAAAACAGATTGTGTATGGCGTCCAAAAACCAACAGAGTAGTGAACAGCCATGCACAAATCACATTGGTTTTGAGCCATTTGAGAAAATCCACTTTGAGTTGTGGCCTGCCATTCACAACTCCTCCATGACTCCAGGGTTGTGAGCCAAAAAAGAGGGGCAATGTTAAATTTGCAACCCTACACAACCCATTCACAACTCAAAAGGGGTTGTGTGGTTACTTTTGAACCCACCTGTGTTTTGAACTTCTTTTTGAAACCCATATGAGGTGTGAACAGCTGTTCAAAACCCAGATGGGTTGAGAAACATGCCACACAACCCATTTTGAGTTGTGAATGGGTTGTGTAGGGTTGCAAATTCCAAATTTGATTTTTATGTATTTAGGGCAATGTTAAATCCATGAATCATTTGAGTCATTTAAACAACTCAAATGGGCCGTGTCAAATGCTACACAACTCTTATCAAGTCATGTAGCCCCCAAACAATGGTTTGATTTTGTGTGGCACCTCAAATGACTACATTCAAGTTGTGTGGGCTTGTAAACAACTCAAATGTAGTTGTATTCCGTGCCACACAACTAAAAGTGTTTTTGACCAAAAAATAAATAAATAAAAAAATAAAAAACTAAAGTAAACTAAATAAAAATAAAAAAAAAAAATCAACCAAAAAATCAAAAAATCAAAAATTTTGATTTTTTGGTTAAAAAAAACAAAGAAAATAAAAAGTAAAATAAAAATAAGTAAAAATAAATAAAAATAAATAAAAAAATGAATACAACCAAAAAATCAATAACCAGTTGATTTTGAAATCAAAAACCAGTTGATTTTTTGATCAAAATTGAACAAAATTAAAAAATAAAGAAAAATCAAAAAATACAGGTTAAACTTGACTAGCCCTAAAGTGAAAACACAAAAAAAAGAAACAAGTTCAACTTGTGTTAAGCTGATCCTATAACAAGAATTAAAAATACTCCTTATGATGGGATCATCCCAACACAAGGTGAACTGACTTACCAATTAATTTTCATTTAAAACACTCAAAATAATGAGGTTAACTCAAAACAATCAACATCATGATGTTAAAAATGTGATGGCCCTTTACATTAATAGAAGTAAAAAACTCAGCTGCATTAGAATTACAAGTTATACAGAAAACCAATAATGACATGAATTCTATAATTGAATTCTACAATCTAGAATACACATTCAGTCAATCTTTGAGATTATAAACCCAACCAGAAGCTTTCTTTGAAATGAAAGCAGAGGGTTTTGCTACGATTGGTAGGATTGGAAAAATTTCTCCCTCAAGTACTAACAGAACCAAGCGGTTATTGTTTACAATGAAAATATAAATAGGCTCTCATTTATCTGTAACACCTTTTTTCACTGCAGTACAAGTACAACATGACTCCAATGAAATGAAAAATATAGGTCTGGCATATGTGTCTGCTACTATTTGACCCATATCTAACTTAGCGAGCTATTTTGAAGAGGGAATCTTTGAATTGATGTCTTCAACATCAAGTACTTGTTTAATCTTTTATACCTCTTTCACCCCACCAAGCATCTTAACATAGCAAGCTTTGTGTCTCTCCAATTTTTAAATCTTTTCCTTTCTCACTTTAAAGCAACCGTCTTCATCATACCCTAGTGATTTAGCAATGAATTCCAATCTGCACGTCCCTTTACCAATGGGATCCCAAAACTCACCCAAGAGATTATGCAATTTCTCAGGTATTTAATTGAGTTATTTCAATTCAGGTTACCATAATCTAGACTAACTCTGCCAAAATTCCCATAAAATTAATCAATCACATCAACAATCACAAAAGATGAGCTTCTGGTTGACCCTTTCTGAATGTCTTCTTCCCCTGAAGAGGATTCTGAGTCCAAATGAAATGAAGCTGATGGAATTTCAGTCTCTTCCTCTGAAATATGAAATTCAGATTCTGAACCTGCGGACTTTCAATAACAATTATCATCATATCACCATCAGTTCATTAAACCAAAAGATGAACCTTTCACAAAAGAAACGACTTACAACATTTTTGCTTTTCTTATTTAGCACCCATCTAATTCCCTTTTGCCACTTAATTTCATTTTCAACATGTTTGAATTGAGAAGGATCTCTTTGGGTATCTACTAATTTTGGAAGACCTCTACTTGATTGCAAGAATTTTGGTTCAAGTAATGGCTTTTATTGATAATTTGAGGTCTTCTGAATCAGGTACTTCCAAAGCTTGGGGTGATCTTATTCAGGATATCCCAAGATCATTGCACTGAGCTACTCTGTTAACTGAGAATTTTTGAGCATTTCATAAACGTTGAACTTCCAAAATCCAAAAGGATAAAAAATTAGTAAAGTAGGAATCATCCATCAAAAATAATTAATCACAAAGTGATTTCAAAAATCCAACAATCCAACTTAAAAAAAATTGCAGAACTAGAACTTAAAGGGTTGTAATATGACCTCCACTCAGGATGAAAATTCTCAGGAACAACCAATCCTTTGAACGCTAGTAGTTCACCTCTCTGGTGGGAGGAGGGCAAACCCATAGTCATTGAGTATGACTTGGTGAAAACTTTCCCATCATGTTTGCACTTTAATATCTTTAATTGTTCCACAAAACGTTTAATTGCCTCTAAAGAAAACTTGTATCCCAATGGTAACAGTTCAGTGGGAAGAACTATTCCTAACTTTATTCAAGAGTTTTAAAGCAAAGCCTGAACAGCTTTGATTTGATTTGAAACTTTTCCGTCTAGGTTTTTCCAAAAATCAAACATGTTTCCCAAAGAATTTTCAAGGAATTGTTTGAGAGTAGCATGGGCCCCTTCCATTCAAGACGTGGTTTTATTTCCAAATTCAGGGTTTTTGCAAGTCAAAGCTGTTAAAAATGTCTCTTTTATAAAGAAGATGTTATTTTCCATATACTTGAGGACATCCTCATGGTCTTCCAAGAAACATTTTATATAAGTCATAATTTCAGCACCCAAAATTAGGAAGATTAACAGAAGAAGCAGTGATTTGGCCCTTGCTCTGAGTTTGGCATCATTGGACTCTGCCTCCTCCTTGGTTTTAGAGGCCCTATAATTCCCCCACAGAGACATAAATCTTTGAAATCCTTCAAAGTCATTATTAAAGCAAAATTTACAGTTTGCTTGTATGTTTTTAGACAAGTTACAAAAACAACAATGTCTTGTTGACTCAGGGAAACTATGTTCTATAGCAAAAATGAGAGCTTTTTCATGGTACGTCACAAAGACTTTGGGAAGTCTCTCAGGATCATAACGCAGCTCCTTTAGGGAATTTAAAGACAAACTTTAGAAATAAAACATTTCTTTTGTTCAAGAGCTTTTTTGAAAGTTTTTTTGGTTGGCTGGAATTCCTATGACATGCATTAGAGGGATTTTGTAATTATTTGTTTTATAAGTACAATCCAACATAGAAATATTACGGAATTTTTTTCAAAGCTTTCATTTCTCAGGGTGGGCCATGAATAAGGACTCTAAGTGTCCCTCCCCACTGAATTTTGACCAATGAACACAACCTGAATCTTCAAGTTGTTCATAGAGGACCTCCATAAAACTTTTTCCCTTGATTTCTTCTAGCTCTAACTTTGTCTTAGTGTTATAGATGGTTTGTTCATAAACATAATTCCTGCCATCAATATTGCTCAATTTTCTTTTGAGTTGAATTGTATTGAGCCATCATTCATGCCTTCTCTTAAATTCTATAAGGCTACCCCAGAGATTCTCCTGAGTTGAGGATGCACTGAGGGGTGTGGAAATGGTTGATGGTTATGTTGATCATTTTTTTAGGAGATTAACCACATGGGGTCTGCCTTAGTGTAAATTGCATGGATTCAAAATGTTGAATTAAAAGGATGAAACTAAAGGTATGATTTCAGCAAGAATGAGGGAGAAAAGAAAAAATTACAATGAGAGAACATTGATTGAGCAAAATAACTAAAGGACTCATTGAACATGTGTTTGAATAGGAGGGTGAGGAAAGAAGACAGGAAGGCAGGAAGAAAGATGTTAGGGGGAGATAGAGTGAGCACAGATGTGAATAATAGATAGGAGCAAAGCAAGCAACAATTAGTTGATTATGTTGAGTGAGTCAGTGGTGGTTGAGTATGGTGAAAGGATTGGTGGTGGTCAAGTGTGATGAGAGATTTGGAGGTAGTCAAGAGTGGTAAAAGGGTTGGTGGTGGTCTGGTGTGATGGGCGGTTCCGTGGTAAGGATTAAGGTTGAAGAGTCAGAAGAGAGGACTGAGATTGTGGTGAGGAATCTTCTTGATCGGAAGTGTTTACATGCAAGCAAGACTGTCACAAGAGGGATCACAGGAGAACATGCTTGCGCCTAACATGGTTAAAGAGACAAAACAAATTTGCATGGTTGAGAGTAGGAAGAAGAAATAGAACAAAGAGAAAAGTAAGAATGTAGGAAATAAAATGAGAAAGAGAGGAAATAAAGAACATAAAGAGAGAGAAGATCTGTCAAAAAAGAAATTTCAACAGCCCTGCTTGCTCTCAAGCTTCAGATTGAGTGCAGAGAAGATTGAAAGCTTTGAAAGACCATATGAAAGCAGTACAACCTATAGCCTTGGTGAGAAAGTCAGCTATCATGCTGAGTGAAGGAGTGAACTGAAGAGAGATAGTACCGGCGGCGATGGCTTCACTATTGAAATGGAATTTGAGAGACATATTTTTGGTCCAAAAAACAGAGTGATTTAGTTTGTTATTGGCAATTTCAATTTCCCCTTCATTGTCTTTAAGGAGAGTGGAAGTAGTATTTTTATGGTTAAAGAAGTTAGAGAGGAGATTCCTCAGCCAGGTGATTTTTTTGGTGGCATTGGTTAAAGACTTGTACTTGGCTTCTGTGGTTGAGAGAGAGATGGTCAGTTGTTTTTTTGAGCGCCGGGAGATAAGGTGAAAGTTCCAGAATACACAATTTCCGGAGTAAGAACAAAAAGAGAAGGGACAGTTAGCCCAGTCCGCATTGGCATATGCAACAATTGAGGAGACTGGCAAGAGAGATTTGGGAAAGGTGAGGGAGTAGTTGATGGAAACTTTTAGATATTGGAACACTTGTTTTTCAGCTTCATAGTGCTTGGGGCCCGGATTCTTGAGAAATTGAGACAGGGAGCTTATGGCAAATGTGATTTTGGGGCGCGTAGTGCAGCTTATGAAGTTCAGTTTGCCTAAAATTGAGAAATAGTTGACATTCAAGCTCTTGAAAGCATTGATCTCAGATTTTTATTCTGAGACCAGAGAGGACTTGGGGTTAAGAGGGGTTTTTGAGGGGTGATCTTCCAATAGTCCAAATTCTTTCAGGAATTGCTCAACATAGTGACGGTGGTTGAGGGAGACACAGTTGGGAGTGATGGAGACTTTCATCCCCAGAAGTAGGTTAGCCTTGCCCATGTCTTTGCATGGAAATTGGCTGTAAAGAAGATTGACAAATGCTCTGGGTTTCTGGCTGAAGACAGCTATGTTGTCCATGTGGATGAATAGCCAAGTGTTGGTATTCCAGAATACACAAGGCTTGGCCACGCAGGCTTTGAAGCCCAGGGATAGGAGCCAAGATGAAAGCGTAGCATGCCAAGCTTGAGGAGCCTGCTTCAGGCCGTAGAGAGCCTTGATTAGGCAGAGAATTTTCTCTTAAGGTAGTGGGAGTCCAGGGGGGAGGATTGATGTAGATCAGATCATGAATCAGAGCATTTAGGAAGGCGGATTTAACGTCAAACTGGTGAAATAAAAGATTGTTTTTTACGGCATAGGAGATAAGTAGTTGAAGAGAGTTCAAGTGGCCAGTTGGAGCGTAAGTGTAATGGAAGTTTACCCCCTTGATTTTCCAGAATCTCTGCATGCAAAGACAAGCTTTGTACTCCATGTCCTGATTTTTTTGTTTTTCTTAAATTTGAACATCCACGTGCAATTGAGAGGTTTGACACCCTTGGGAGTGTCAACCATGAGCCAGACTTGATGGTTGTCCATTTTTTTAAACTCTTTGTTGATTGCCTCTATCCATTTGAGAAAATTGGGAGATCAAAGAGCTTCACTGTAGGTGGTCAGTATGTGTTCAAGGGAGGTGTAATAGACATGAGAGGAGGGAGCCGAGTCAGGTTGAGATTCAGTTTGGAGTATTAGAAAGAAAAGAGGACAAAAACTATGATGTATAATGTTTTCTGGATCAATTTATTTGAGCAATTGCGGGGTCTTATGGACGGTAGATTTGGGAGAAAGAGATGCAGACGGAATGTCAGCAGGGGATGACTAAGGAGATTTTAGAACAGAAGTTTCAGTGGGAGAGAATGGAGAGGGAGTGGAGGAAGAAGAGGATAGTGACAAGAAAAAGGAGTCAGAGGGAGAGAAGGAAGATGCGGGGGATTCAAGGCCAGGAAAGGAGTGTTCAACAAAGAAAAAATGTTTCACAGAGTAGACTTTCTTAGAGGCAGTTTTTATAGTTATGGCCAACAATTAGCTTAGAAAAATGAGCAGTATTTAGAGAAAAAGAAATGCTGGAAACCTTGTGTCAATAATTGCTAATGGGCTCTCACAATGGGGCAATACGTTGGATGATATCAGTGATGAATTCAATTGGATGATGAATTGATGATGGAAAAAAGCAGGGAGAAGAGCTCCTTAAGTAAAAAAGATTGGCCTCTTGTGAGGCCATGATATAACAAGCCAAAAGGAAAATTTTCCGCTTCAAAAGAGCTGTACAGGCTCTACAGGACTTGTTACTTGGTTTGGGCTACATCAGCCCGCGTGGCATCAGTCCCTGTGCCCTTACAACCAGCCTATTCCGGTCATTTCTGGTGTTTCCACCTTAATGGGGCTGAACCAGCCCCTTAGATGTTCAAACCCCTGGCCAGTTGTCTGTTACAACTGGCCCTGTTAACTCACATACTGGCTGGTTGCCTCATGCAACCAGCCCCTGGACATACAGATGGCCAGTTGGGACCCAGGACACACCTGGGTCTGTTCTCAGACACACATGGGGGGGGGGGGTGTGTAACTGGCAGACATGCCGCGCCCCCTCTTTCACTCAAATCCCTGGAGGGGGCGGTCAAATCCCCCTACCAGGGGCCCTGGAGGTTGATACCCTCAGGGCGTCATCAAGGTAGGTGGGCTGGGGGGTGGTCAAATCCCCTCCAGCCCGTTGCTCCTCCCCCTTGGTAAAGGGGGGTAAGAGCACCCCTTTCAATGGTGGGGGAGGTGGTCAATTCCCCCCCACTGCTGGTTGTCTTGCTGCGACCAGCCCAGCCACCACATTTGGTGGGGGGTGATGAGGTCCCCCCCACCATGACCTGTTTCCTCTTGCAACCAGTTTCTGGCTGGTTCAACCCAGCCAGCTCTCCTCCTCCTCCTCGCAATGGCGAGCAAGGGCAGGGGGAGGAGCCGGGGCCGTCAGCCCCAGCTCTGCCGCCGCCACCCAGCCCAGCAGCGGCGACTGGGGTGGGGGTACTCCATTTTGAGTCCCTCTGCCCCCTATGATGGCCCCGAATGGGCCGTCAGGCCCCATAAACGGGCCCTAAGCAAAAACAGCGGCCCCAAGCAGGCCGCAACAAGGTTGGCAGCCCCAAATGGGCTGCAACACGGGTGGCAGCCCCTAATGGGCCGCACAAAGCCCAAAAAGTAAGTTCAACATACTTTGGCAGGCCAGCACGTCTGGCCAAGTATGCCCAAAATAAACCTTGGGCCCAATTATGCCCATACAAGCCCATCTGGCTGTATTTGCCCATATACACCACCGGCCCATTAGGGCCCGTGTAACAATAGGCCTGTTTCAAGTGTTTTGAGGCCAGTTTCCCCAAATCCGTGACATCCACACAGGCAAGTATGGTCCGTGTGTGTGTCCAATGGGCCGCAGAGGCCCACATGTGCATCCCATTTGGATTAAACTCATACGTAGCACACGCATAAGCGCATATGTATTTTAACGGCAGTTTCAAGGACTTTGAAGGTGGAGAAGTTGTTCAAGTAACCTAACAGAAGGCAGGGAGACCCTCCTTTGCTGAACTTAGAGGCTTGAAAGGATTTGGGGAGAAGATAATAGCCAAGGCATCCAAATGGCTTGAGCCGAGTTTAGTCAAAATCCTTCTTGTTCCATATCTTACTGGGAGTGACAAAGCTGTTTGACCTGCATGGGAGGCAGTTGATGAGGTCAGACGCAGTTTTAATAGCTTTGGGCCAGTAGCTGAGAGGAATTCTGAATTGTACTAGAAGCCAGGGTGCCTTGTCAATCAATGTACAATTGCTTTGTTTGGAGACACCATTGTTTTGAGGTGTGTATGGTGGAGAAAATTGTGGACAATGCCCTTTTCATGGCAGAAGCTTTGGAAATCTTTGTTTTGGAACTCTGTCCTGTTGTCCAATATGATCCTCTTGAGCTTCACTTGGAGTTGATTTTCCCCTCAGTTACTTGGTCCTTGAAGGCCCCAAAGGTTTCACTCTTAGACTTGAGAAACTTCACCATTTTGTACAAGGAGTATTGATCTGTGACAGAGAGGAAGTAGCAAGTTCCTTTTTCGGAGGGCGTGGGAATGGGATGGACCAATTCCAGATGGAGAGTTTTGAGTGGTTGGGAGACAGGCAACAAGCATCTGAGGAAAAGTAGCCAAGTCCTCTTACACTTCAGGAATACATTGCAATTAGAGCAGGGAGAAGATTTTGGAAAAAGTTGTGCTTCTTATTGATAGCTTGAATGACCAAGGCGTAGGTTCCAGAGAGACAAGTTGTCTTTGGTGTGAGTGATCAGACAATTGGGAGGTGATGACTTATGGGAGGAGATTCTGGCATTGGTAACTTCCAGAAGATTTTTAGACAATGTTCCGACAAGAGTGAGTGAATAGTTTTTATTTTGAAAAGAAGCAGAGAATCCGTTGAAGCCAACGCAAAAGATTGTTACACCAGAGCTTAGAAGTTTGGGGAGTGAAAGAAGACATCTGGAAATGGAGGGGATGAGCAGAACTTCTTCCAAAACTGTTTTGGATCCATTATTGAGGATTAGAAGGGCCTTTCCTAAACCTTCCGCTTTCCAACCTTGATCAGGATTTCCAGTGCCAACCAAGATGTTGGCAGGTTTGATGTTGTAGGGAAAACTTGGATTTTTAACTATATGGTGAGACGCTCTGGAGCCCAAGAATATGTTGTTGAAGATGTTCAATGATGATAGTTAAAGTTTGGCCAGAAAGTGAGCAGAAGGTTCCCTGGAGGGGGGAAAGTTGGATTGCAAGGAGGCTGGGACAGTTTAAGAGGTTTGTTGCAGGTTGAATTGGGGTTTTTTAATGTAGAACTGATCACGCAGGTGCGGATAAAATCTGAAGCATTGGTTTTCAGGATGATTTGCAAGGTGATTGTGGTACCCTTGTCTACAGGGGTGCTTGGGAGGTGTAGGTCCAGGGCGGTTGCGAGTGGATTGAGAGACTTTCTGTGTACTGGGAGCCTTGAGGAGAGCAGGTCTGGAAGAGGGCATGGAGGAGGTAGTTCCTTTTCTAGATTGTTTGAGATGGAAAATTTCATGAAGTTTGTTGAGGACTAGGGATGGCTTGGACGCGATTTCATTTTTCAGAAGGATGGTGTCCACTATGTGCCAGAGTTTGGTTGGAAGCTTGGCCAGTATGGAGTAACTCATGATGTTGTTGGGAATACTGAGATTTACAATGGCTAGTTTGTTTGCAATTTTCTTCCATTATGTGAGGTAGTTGTCCAAGTCACCAGGATACTCAAGTTGCATGAAACGGACCCACACCCTTCCTTTATTGTTGGCGGACTGGCTTCCAAATTGATCAAGGACAACCTTCCAGAGTTCATGTGGATTGGCTGAATTGGATGGAGTGACTATGGAGTCAAAGGCTAGGGTTCCCAGATGTTGAAGAATCAGGTTGGCCTTGTTGTTTATCTTTTGGACTTGAGAGGGGCCAGGGTTATTGGGAGGTGGATTGGTACAGCAGGAGAAAAGTTCTTTCTTTCTGAGATATGATTGGATGCAAATTGACCATTGAATTTAGTTGGATTCATTAAGCCTGGGGTTTCCTTGGCTTTTCTGCTCCTCATCTGAATTGGACATTTTTGTAATTGCTGATTCCTTTAGTGTTGATGGTTGGGGTGTTTGTTTTTGACTGTAAATCTTTTGAATTGAAAGGATGAAACAAAAGTTATTATTTCAGAAAGAATGAGGGAGAAAAGGAAAAATCACAATGAGAGAACATTGATTGAGTTAAATACCTGAAGGACTCATTGACCATGTGTTTGGATAGGAGAGTGAGGAAAGAAGACAGGAAGGCAGGAAGAAAGATTTTAGGGGGAGATAGAGTGAGAACAGATGTGAAGAATAGATAGAAGCAAAGCAAGAAACAATTAGTTGATTATGTTGAGAGAGTCAGTGGTGGTTGAGTATGGTGAAAGGATTGGTTGTGGTTGAGTATGGTGAAAGGATTGGTGGTGGTTGAGTATGGTGAAAGGATTGGTGGTGGTCAAGTGTGATGAGAGATTTGGAGGTAGTCAAAAGTGGTGAAAGGGTTGGTGGTGGTCTGTGTGATGGGCGGTTTTGTGGTAAGGATTCAGGTTGAAGATTCAGAAGAGAGGACTGAGATCGTGGCAAGGAATCTTCTTGATTGGGAGTGTTTACACACGAGCAAGACTTTCACAAGAGGGATCACAGGAGAACATGCTCGCGCCTAACATGGTCAAAGAGACAAAAAAACTTTGCATGGTTGAGAGTAGGAAGAAGAAAAAGAAATAAGAAAAAAGTAAGAATGGAGGAAAGAAAATGAGAAAGAGAGGAAATAAAGAACATAAAGAGAGAAAAGATCTGTCAACAAAGAAATTTCAACACAAAACTTGCACCCAAACTTACTTGTGTGATTTTTCCTTTACTTCTTGGTGAGAAATGGCCCAGAGTAGGAAGCATTTCTATAACAGGCTAAATCCACATATTTATCAAGCTTTCAGTTGAAAACTGTCAAAGTGAAACCATTCTTCATTCTACAAGGCTCCCACACTACTGGGGGTTGTGAATTTATCATCACCCATTTATCTGTTTTATTTTTTTATATTTTTCATTTAATTATATTATTTATTTATATATATTTTTACTTATTGATATTTTCTATTTATTGATATTTTTTATTTATTGATATTTTTTATTTATTGATATTTTTTATTTATTGATATTTTTTATTTATTGATATTTTTTATTTATTGATATTTTTTATTTATTGATATTTTTTATCTATTGATATTTTTTATTTATTTATATTTTTTATTTATTGATATTTTTTATTTATTGATATCTTTTATTTATGGATTTTTTTATTTATTTATAGGGCATTAATTTTCTTGCACCAAAAATACTTTATTTGAAAGATCTTTACCTCTTTAAAATGTCACCCTCACACAGAAAAATCCTTTATTTCACGGGTTTTCAAGAAATTGTTTTTTATTTTGGATTTTTGTGCTGCAGCCCTGTAGGTAGGTGTAGAAAACTCTTTTAAAAAATATTTGGTAATTTTGGAAGCATTGGAACAACTTAAAAAATTTGTTCAAAAACCAAAAATTAAACTTCTCATTCCATTGTTGAATAAGTCCAACATTAAAACAATTCAACATAGCAAATCATTTGAATTTTTCTTTTACATCTGACATGGTCAGAATATTTTTTTTCATCTTTAAATGCTTTTTTCAAGTTATTTACAAGAAAATTGAGGGAAAATTTGGTGCCAGATGTGGAATTTTTTTTTAAAGGCGTTGTTATTTTGAAGTGTTTTGATTTTGGATTCAATTTTGGAGGCAAAGAATAAATCCAAAAAATCCCAAAAAATTTGAAAATATTCTTTATTGTTTTTATAACTTCTTTTGTGCTTGAATTCCCCACAAAAAAATCAATTGAAATGGAAAAGAAAATGATAAAAAAAAGCAATGAGGAATTTGATTGTTTTAAATATCTGGAAAGAATTATTTAAGGTGTAAGAACAAATCCAAAAAAGCCCAAATAAATGATACAAAGTTATTTCAATCTTTTATTGAATTTTCTTAATTCAACCTAAAAGATTAATTTAAAATTAAAAGGAAATTATCCAAAAATAAAATGAGTAAATTAATTTTTTTTACTTTTTTATTTTTTATTTTTTTTTGATTTAAATGAATTATTTATGGTTTGATATTCAATCTGGAAAATCCCCAAAATAATAATATAGATAAATTTCTTTCTTTTTTGATAATTATGAAAGCTTAAATCAGCAAAAGAAAATTAATGAAACATGAAATGGTCAATTTTGTTCTTAAAATGAAATTTTAAAGATTTATAATGCTTCAAAAATGAAAAAAGATATTTAATAAGGGTTTCAGACACCTAGCTACAAGGCTTCAGTTTCAAATTCCCAAAAAAATGAATTCTTGAAAACCTGTGAAAAAAAGTATTTGTCTGTGTGAGGGTGACATTTCAAAGACATAAATATCCATGAAATAAAGTATTGGGGCGTGCGAAAATGAATACCCTCTTTAAATTTTTTATCTATTAATTTATTTTTCATTTTTATTTTATTTAGGGAATTAATTTTCTTACAGGTGCAATCCTTTATTTCCTAGTCTGCCCACCGTTGGGCGTCCTTGCTGCTACACTGACAAATACTTTATTTCATGGTAATTTAAAGAATTTATTGTTTTGAATTCTTAAGCCACAGTCCCATAGATACGCCTCATAAAAACCCTAAAGAAATCTCTGGTGATTTTTGAGTTATTAGAACCCCTCCACAAATGGAATCAAAAATTCAAACAATTCTGCAAAAACGAATTTTTCAATGGGTTTTTGGATCGTTGTTTTGGATATTTCAATCATTTTTTTGGTTATTTCAGCTATAAAATATTATAAAAAACATTCAAAGAGCGTGTCAATATTTTTCCAGATTTTTTGGTTGTATCCTTTTACCTTAAAATATTCCTTCAAAAACCAAAGAAATAAAAAAATCAAATTTCTAATTGGAAATTTTCATCCTCTTATTTTCCTTTTCAATTAATTATTTTTGGTAATTAAAGCTATTAAAAAGTCAAAAAAACAGTCAAAGATCATTCAAATAGGGCGTGTAAAAGTAAAATTTTGAAAAATTTAAATAGCTTATTTCAGGAAAATATCATTATTTCACAAAATATTTTTTTATCAAAATAAAAAATGAATCAATGGTTTTAAATGGAAGAAAAAATTGAAAAAAAATTGATAGACCTGAGATGAGCCATTTAATTTTTTGAGAATTTTAACTCTGATATGCCCAATTTTTTTTTTTCAGATTTTTAAGATGGGAAATGTTAAATTCACAGCTCATTGATTTGTGTACATGGCTCAATGGGCCATGTGGCACCCTACACGTCTCAAATGGGCCATGTGGCATGCTACACGCCTCAAATGGGCTGTGTGGAATGCTACAAGTCCCTATTGAGTTTTAAGGTACGCTAAACAACAAAAATCAAGTTGTGTAGCCTCCACTAATTAATAAATAATGAATAATAAATAATAAATTATGTATATTCAATAATAAATAATAAATTATGTATATTGAATAATAAATAATAAATAATAATAAATAATAAATTATGTATAATAAATAATAAAAAATAATAAATTATGTATAATAAATAATAAAAAATAAATAATAAATAATAAACAATAAATAATAAATTATATATTATGAATAATAAATAACAAATAATGAATAATAAATAACAAATAATGAATAATAAATAATAAATAATGAATAATAAATAATGAATAATAAATAATAAATAATAAATTATAAATAATAAATAATAAATAATAAATAATATGGTTGTGTACAGGGGTACAAAAATCAAAAATGCCCACTATGGGGGGTATTTCCCCCCCAGGGGTTGTGCGTGTTTAGAACAACCATTTTGAGTAGTTTATGGGCCTCCACGCGTTGAGGGGCCCTACACAACTTCCACAGGTTGTGTGGGGCCCTACCCGACTCCCACACGACTGGAGCCATGAATATAACATTACCCTTTTTTTGGTTTTTCAGGCTTCCAAAAACTGAAAATTTCTGCGTGATATCTGGGGTGAAACTTTCCAAGAAGCAAGAAAGCCAATTGACCACATTTCTTTCTCAGCTCCAATAAATATGTGGATGAAATTTCCATGCAATTCTTTCCTTCTGTCTAAAAAATATAAGTGTTGAGTGGTTCTGTTTTATTCTTTAATTCCTTGCATTTATCATCCTCTGAATTCCCCTCCCACTAAAAAATTCTTAATCTTCCACTATTTGCTTCATTATTTTAGAAGATTTCAAACATATAGTCTCATTCAAGTTCAAGTCTGATCATTGGCTGGCTCCCAGGTTAGATCCACTTTGGAACTAATTTGTGAAAAAAATTCAAAACCTTGTAAAATCATTATTGAAAAAACTTCAGAGCTTGCTAATGAGGTTTTTTTCCCTCCAAGAAAATCAAGTAGAAACATAGAACCAATAATAGTTGAATAAATTTCAATATTTGTATCCATATTTGTTCTTCAGTTTTGATTTTTTGAATGAAGTTTGTAAGGTGTATGCATACATCCAAAAGATCTGTAAAAAGAATCAAGAAGATATTTTTTAATTCTTTTTGAATTCTGGTAGGTTTAATAACCCAAAAAAGTTTTTAAAAGGCAAACAAAAGGATCCAAGAAACCAATGAGAAAATTAATTTTTTGAATTTTTTGGTTTTGTGAAGGAAGTTTTTAAGGTAAAAAATGACATCCAAAAATTCTGAAAGAAATATGAAAAAGATATTTAATATTTTTATAGAATTTCAAACAGCTTGAAAAACCAAAAAAAAAATATCAACAAGGCAAATAAAAGGATCCAAAAGCCTAATGAGAAAATCAATTTTTTTGAATTTTTTTGCTTTTTTCAAGGGATTTTTTAAGGTAATATAATAAATCCAAAAAATATGAAAGCAATATTGAAATTATCATTGAATATTTTTTTTGAATTTTTGGTAGCTCAAATAACCAAAAAAAAATGAAATGAAAAGGAAAATAACAGGATCAAAATGTCCAATGTGAGATTTGATTTGATTTTTTTGTTTTTTGTTTTTTGAAGGAATTTTTTAAGGTAAAAGGATACATTATTAAATTTGAATTATTTTTTGAATATTTACCCAGCAAGGTATGACAGAAACAACTCAATGAGAATCAGATGAAATGGAAGAAAAAACAACATAGGACAGTGAATGTGATCACCAACACAGTGAAACAGTTATCAGAATTGACTATGGCTTTGAGGATGGGCAAGGAAGGAACCTGATGGAACTAAAAAAGGATATGATTCCAGGTTGAGCTGCATTGAAATGAGAGTTATTACAAATTGATCTCACCAGTTAGAGTTGAATCAGGTTGTGATGACAAGAGGCGGTTGGTCAAGGCTGAACAAGTTTGTAGAGCAGATTGGTCTGAGTCAATGGTTTAGTGAAGGCGGATTGAGCTGGATCTTGCAGTTGAGTCACAAGCAGTCATGAGAGTAAAAAAAATGAGAATGATTAAGGAAAAGAAAAGATTAGCATTATGAAGGAAGAAAAAGATGACTTCATCCCCACTGGAGCAGTCAAGTTTGTAGGAGTCATCTCCAAATTAGAGTGTTTGCAGTTGTGGGAGCATCCGCAGGAACCTTCAGGTCACCTCCATGGTGAGTACTGTCACCACTGTCACTCCTGGATTTAAACTCCGCTTAACTTGAGATCAAGCCTGTTCTACACCAAAAATGAGACCATTAAATTTTACAATTTGATTTGTGCTAACTGCTTTGGTTAGAGGTTCTGCTGGAATTTCACTAGTATCTATCAGATGAACATCTAGGGCTCCTTCTTTGAGTTCCTCTCAAAGTACCTTTTTTTTGAGGTTGATGTGTCTGGTTGTAGAATTTGATCCAAATGTCTTTAGATTGTCATCTAGGCCTTTATTATTGATGAAGTTTTTACACAATGGGAGATTGGCTTGAAGAACTTCTACCAGAAAATGGCGAAGCCATTTGCCTTCAAGGTAAGAGTCCAGCAGTGGGTTCAGCTTGGCTTCTGTGGAGGAATAGATTATGTTGCATTTTTTTGAGCTTTTTCACAAGAGAGGGGAACCAAAGGACAGACAGAGATAGCCAGATTGGGATTTTTGACTGGTTGGGTCTTCACCCCAGGAAGCATGGCTATACAATTTGATAGGATTTTTTGATTCATCATAGGAGAGGGTGAGCTTCAGATCTTTGGTGTGGTTGAGATATTGCCTGGTTTGTTTGAGTTCCATCCAATGTGTCAGACCAGGTTTTTTTCTGGAAAGAGCCAAGCTGGAGACAGATCAGCTGAGGTCTGGACAAGTTCTACTTGCTATATAGTTGAGAAGTCCTATTGCAGACTTACAATTTATGTTGCGCTTCTTGAATTCTTCAAAGTCTTCATCTGATGCTTCAAACAGTTGTAGATGAGGATTCAAAGGGGTGGAGCTCAGTCTTGATTTGAGCAGGCCAATTTCTTCCAGTAAATGCAAAATGTGCTTGGGTTGGCTCAGAAAATTGCTGTTTGGCGTTCTTTCAAACTTCATACCAAAAATAGTATCCAGTTTGTGATATTGAGAGTCCTTGAACTGGGTATTGAAATTTTTTTCAAATTTTTCACTGTCACCCACCAGGATTAATTTGTTGACGTGAAAGAAGAGAAATGACTTATTATCATCTTATTTATACAGGCAGGGATCAATGTCTGATTCTTTGAAGCCAACCAACTTGATCCAGTTGGTGAGCGTGCCATACCAGTTTATTGGAGAATGCTTAAGTCTGTAAAGATTTTTGTCAAGTTTTAAGTATTGATGCTTCTTTTGAAATAATTGTGGTTTCTTGATGATTAATTCTTCATCAATGGGAGCATGCAGAAAAGCTGCCTTTAAATTGTAATTTTGGAAATTCAGTTTTTTTTTCAAGGCGCACAGAAGGATTGCTCTTAAAAAGGCAATCTTTCTGGTGGGGGAAAATGTTTCATCAAAATTCAGGCCATGAACTTGGTTGTATCCCTTTACCCCAATCCAGGCTTTGTGAATGATAGCGTCATTGTGAGAGTTGTCTTTGATCTTTAATATCCAGGTTGTGTCTGATGGGTTGAGAGGCGTATCTCCTTCATAGTCTTCCCAGACTCCAAGCAACTTGCATTGATTGATTTCATTTTTGATTGCCACCTCCAATTTGAGACTGTCTGTACACTGTCCTGCCTGGTCAAAAGTTTTTGGTTTGTATTAGTGGTGAAACACATATTTTTGAGGAGTCTTAATTGAAGATTGGTTGCAAAGAGTTCTTCTGACCAGTTCTTTGACTATCTCAGGAGCTCTAGGGTCAACAATCAATTTTAAAGGTTGTGATGGATGCATTGGTGGTTCACTCTCTGATCTTTACTCCATTTCCAAGATCAACCCCTCTTCCTTGGATGAATCCACTTCTGCAGGAGTCTTGCAATAGTTCACCCAAGAGGTAATTGTTTCTTTGGATACAGATGGAGGTTTGTCATTTGATTTGATAATACTGAAGTCAAGATCTATGGTTGAGTCCATTCCCAGCTTGTCCACCAACTGTTTCAAGAACCAAACATGTTTGGATTGTATGATCTGTTGATGGGGTAAAAGAATCCGGTAAGAGAGAAAATCAGGATTATAGCCTATAAGTTTTCCTTACTGTCCTTTAGGGTTCAATTTTGCTCCTTTTATTCTTCTTTGATTCAGCACAATGGCTGTGACTCCAATTTGTTGAAGCTTGTTGGATGGCAGCTTCCTTTTTCTAATGAGTTCCCAGGGAGACTGATCTAGGTTGTCTTTTGGGATTTGATTAAGACCAACACAGCATGATTTAAGAACTTCCAAACAGTACTTACAAGGTAGTCTTGCTGAGCTCAACCAAGCCCTTAAACTCTCAAAAATTGTTTGATTGGCCCTTTTGGCTCGACCATTGTGTTTGGGATGATAGGGTTCAGTCACAAGATGCTTGATGCATCTCTCCTTGAGATATTTTACAAACCCTGTTTTTAAAAAATCTGTACCACTGTCCAAGCATATTGTTGATGGGTAGTACCCACAGATGTTTTTTTGTTTCTCTATTGCTTCTATCAGCATGGGACCCGCCTTGTACTTTTGAATTAATGGGATACCCAAGATGTAACCGGAATAGTTTTTCACAACCATTAAGATGGATTTTTCATGTCTATGAGATTCCAGCGTGATTGGACCAACAATATCTAGGTTTATCCTTTCCAAGGGTTTGGTGGCTGAGGTGGAGATAGATTTGAAGGGAGGTTTTGTTATTTTTTAAAGAAGACAGTCCTTGCACTCAAATTTTTCTTTGTTGGTGACTTTGAATTGAACACCCTTGATTTTGGATAGGCAACTGAGTGAGGCATGTCCATAGGGCAGGTGGACATCTTTCAGGGTCCTTGGCTCTTCCTGTTTTGTCCAATAGCAGTGGTCATTTCCAACTTTGCGGGGCCTATTCAGTAAAAAAATATTGTTGATGATTGATCCTTGACACACTTTTGTCTCATCTATTTTTAGTTCAAAATGCCCAGACTTTGCCTTCAGAGTGCACCCTTGATCAATGAGCTTCCCTGGACTGATCAAGTTGACAACAATGTTGGGAACATACAAACAGTTGGAAAGCTTAATGCTTTGGTTCTTCCATTCCATTCTGACCAATCCAAATCCCTGGATGGATAGATCCGCTCCTTATTTTCCGGTGGTTATGTTTTCTCCAGTCCAGGATTTAAGCAAGGTGAAAAATTTTTTATTGTTGAAAATGTGAGCGGTTGCTCCGCTGTTGATCAGGATATTTTTCTCTGCACCTATTTTGGAGTATATTCAACTAGTCACAAAGGCATGAAAGTGAGCCGCATTGTGAGCCTTCTTTTGCTTATCTTTCCATTTGCTTTGAATTTCCCTCCACCACTTGGGGGCCTTTTCCAAATGAAGATGAAAACATTCCAATTTGGAGTGATTCTTGTCTTTCTTTGGATTGTGGTACCCTTCAATACACCTGCTAGAGAGAAAATTCTTGGTCTTGGTTTTCATGGTGGCTAGGGTAGTTTTGGATGTACCTTGTGGAGTTCCTCTCTCTGAGGTTTTGGCCTTAACTTTGTTGTGGTACTGGAAAAGATTATTGCACACAAAATCAACTGAAATCTGCTTCTCTGAGTGCATGGGTTAACGCTTGAGATCCTGCAGGCTTGACAGTAATTTGAACATTGTTAGATAGGCCAAAATGTTGTTTGGCAGTTCTATACCTATATCAATCATCTTCTTGATTGAAATTTTGATATCTGTGACAAAGTTTATGATTTTGTCCTTTTTGTAGGTCAAATGTAGGAAGTTGTTGAAAATCCTTGCTTGATTCAAGGCCTTAGAAGAGGAGAATCATTCTTGGATAGCCTGCCATATTTTCTTGGCCAAGTTTTTTTTGGCTGCAATCATGACATTCTTGTGCGTGATGGAGTCTACTTTTGAAATGAGAAGTAACTGGATTTTGTTGTTGTCTTGGGTTGTGAGAGTTCTGTCATTTAATTTCAATTAAATTACATTTGTAATTCCCCTGAGTTTGAGTAAATCCATCATTTTTTCCTTCCATATGTCATATTTCTCTTCAGTAAGAAGCAGGGCCGTTTCTAGGGCCTTTTTGAGCATGGCTTGTTGGAAAGAGTCAAACAAAAATCCTGATCCTGACGCCATGGTCCTATGTATTGCTGGCCAAGGTGAGCTTTTTGGCTTTTAACCTTATTAAATTTGAATTATGGTTTTAATATTTAGCCAGCAAGCTATGAAAGAAACAACTCAATGACAATCAGATGACATGGAAGAAAAAACAACACAGGAGAGTGAATGTGACCACCAAAACAGTGAAACAGTTATCAGAATTGACTATGGCCTTGAGGATGGGCAAGGAAGGAACATGATGGAACTAAAAAAGGATATGATTCCAGGTTGAGCTGCATTCAGATGAGAGTTATTACGGATTGATCTCACCTGTGAGAGTTGAATCAGGTTGTGATGATGAGAAGGGATTGGTCAAGGTTGAACAAGTTTGTAGAGCAGATTGGTCTGAGTCAATGGTTAAGTGAAGGCTGATTGAGCTGGATCTTGTAGTTAAGTCACAAGGAGTTACGAGAGTAAACAAAATGAGAATGATTAAGGAAAAGAAAAGACAAGAATGATGAAGGAAGAAAAAGAATAATTTTTCCCCACTGGAGCAGTCAAGTTTGTAGGATTCATCTCCAAATTAGAGTGTTTACAAATGTGGGAGCATCCGCAGAAAGCACCAGGTAACATCCATGGTGAGTACTGTCACCACCATCACTCCTGGATTTACATACATTCCCAGAAATCAGAAAAAATATTGGAAAGCTCTTTGAATGTTTTTCAAAATATTTGGTAGCTTAAATAACCAAAAAAAATTATTGAAATAGCCAAAAGAAGGATTCTTACAACCAATGGAGAAATCAGTTTTTGCGGGATTTTTTAATTTTTTGATTCTGTTTTTGGAGGGGTTCTAATGCCCCCAAAATTACCAGAGTCTTCTTTGGGTTTTTCATGAAGCCCAGTTACAGGAATTTGCTTTCAGAATTCAAAAAAAAAAAATTCTTGAAAGTACCTTGAAATAAAGTATTTGCCTGTGTAGCAGCAAGGAGGTGCAATGGTGTGCAGAGGGAATCTTCCATGAAATAAAGGATTGCGCCTGTGAAAAAATTAATTCCATTTTTTCTTTGTTGATTTATTCATTCTTTCATTTATTTTTAATTGAATTACTTAATTATTTATTAATTTTAAATTTACAAATTTTTATTTATCTATTTACTTATTTATTTTAATTGTTTACTTGCTTACTTATTTATTTTTTCCACAACTCATATGGGTTGTGAAAAGCTTTTCATGCTGGTTTAAAACACTGAGTTTCAAATTTAAAATTGGCCTGAAAAAAATTAAAGTAAATTAAAATAAATAAAAAATGAAACAAAAAAAAACAAAACATAAAAAAAAAATTAAAACAAAAAATTAAAAACCAATTGTGAAAATTCCAGAACTGCAGGGAAGTGAATGCACATTCTTCCTCCTATGAATGGATAAAATAAGCAATCAAAAATTATAAAAAAATCATCAAATTGTGCCACCCCAAAACAAGAAATGGAAAAATAAATATGGGTAAATAAAAATAAAAAGGAACCATATAAATTCAAAACAGTCCTGAAATAATATACAATAAAATATAATGTTTGAGAAAATAAAATAGAATACAAAAATTTCATTTTATACTAAAAAACAAATTGAATTTAAGCAAAATAAAATTAAACTAAATTCAATTAAGTAAAAGCAATTTAATTCTTATGATTCCATTTTATCATTTCATAAAGTGAATTAATAAACCCCCATAAAATTGGAATTTAATTCCTTCTCAATGGACTAGCCTAAATTAAAAATTCTAAAAAAAAGATCAACTTATGTTAAGATGAGCCCATCAAAAGATGTAAAAATTGTCAACTCTCTGATACCAGGAACCTTTCAGTCCTTTAGCTACAGAGAGTCATAAAAATACTGGAATAATAATAATAATAATTATTCCAAAAATCAACGCTTAGAGGCTCAAATAAATAATGTAATAAGAGCAGTTGCAAGGTTTAATTGATTTGGTAATAAAAGATTTTCAATATGTATATAAAAGAGAGGCCACAGTATTATACTACTGGGGGTCTTTACAGACAAAGCAAACTCTCTTCAAGGGGCCTCCTTAGGCAGTTTAAGAACCTTGGAATGAAGATGGGTGCCTTAGAAAGGGCTTATTCCACTAATGGCAGGGCAAAAAAGCACACTGGCCTAGAAAGGAAGGGAAACACTCACTCTGAGCACTTTTTCATGAAAATCCTGCAATAATAGGAAGGGTTTCAGAGCAGATGGGGTGGATTGCCTGACTAAACTTCAAGGGTTGATTGGTTTTAAGAAATGAATAATAATACTACAGACTTGGTCATAAATAAATTCCTTAGACTCTTCATAAGCACTTGACTAACAATGACACGGTTTCTGATTGATAATAATAATTCCTGGTAAACTGATGATGGAATAAGGGATCCAAAGAGGTCTGTATAAATACCTTTTTGGGGTGATTTTGAGCTTCTCAGGGCGCGTAGAAAGAGAGTTATGCTCATGGGCTGAGGCTGGCAAGCCATTCAGAGCACGATTAGCACGTCCACTTGGTGCTGTTAATCAGCTGACCTTAGATCTTCTGGAGTTCTGTTCTATTTTAGCCACAGGATCTGTTAATCTATTATGGTGTAAATTTGATCATTCTGCACTCATCCTTTATTTGTACTATTAGTATTGCTTTGAAGTGAACAGATGTGGACGTTTACTGATTTTCCATCATCTGCTGATCACGTAGATAGTTTTTAATAATTTTTATGAACACTCCTTTTAGTGTTTTGTGGTCTTCAAAGATCAGAGTCAATGATTTACGTGGTATTCCTTGATCTTTAATTTATCATTAAAAAAAATGTACTAAACTTAATTTTTATTAATTTTAATTAAGTTTTGATATTTTTTTCAGGTTATTACTAATGCATATGTCAACTTGTTACATATCCCAGGAAACCCTAATTAGGTTGTAGCTCTTTTGAGTGGTACCTGATTGTGAGATTATTCAAAACGGATCCAGATGCGGGGATCAGTCAGTTCAGATGCGCGCGGGGTGGGATCTGCTGCGTGCGTGGCAGAATTGGATGCGCGCGGGTCCCTAGTACGCGGGAAGCTGCTACTATGAGTGCGTAGGGGTACGTAATGATGCGGGGCTGCGCGCGGGAATTGTGACATAACACATTTCCGTGGGTAACTCCTAAAATATACACAACACCTCAATTCTGAGTGAATTTCAGGTGTAAACCCTATACGTGACAACACGTGTGAAATGTTAAAATGGCAAAAAGGTGCCATACCGGTGTTGTAATTTTTAGTACTTTTCTTTTTAATTATTTTAAAAATCTAAGGACTTGGATTTCAAGGGTGGGGTCAGTGAGTGACCCTACCTAATTTTAGGTGAGGAATCCATTTCTTTAGTAATATTTATGGATTTCTCACTCATTCTTTTGTTAATTTAGATATTCTTATCTTTTATAGTTTTGTGTTGCTATGACAGGTTGCACTGTACATAGTAACAAGCTGACAAAAATACTTCTTATGATGGGATCAGCCCAACACAAGTTGAATTTCTTTCATTGGAATAGCACAAAACTAAAGTAAAACACCAAAAAAAAGAGGTCAAGTCCATTGAGGTGGAATGGATACAATTGCACCTCAATGGACCAGCCCTAAATCAGAAAATCAAAAAAAAAAAAAATTCAACTTGTTTCAAGCTGAGCCTATCATCAGGAGTAAAAATAATCCTTATGATGGGATCATCTCAGCACAAGTTGAACTCACTTACCAATAAAATATCATTTGAAAAACTCAACAACATGATGTTAACTGAAAACACTGAACATAATGATGTTAAAAAAGTGATTTAACGTTATATTAAAAGAAGTCAAAGATCAGAATCAGAAGTATATCTTAGACAAAACCCAAATGATGAAATGAAAACCCAAATGATAAAATGAAAAAAAATGATGAAATAATATGATGTCTATAAATTGGAATGCAAATAGTGTTGAATTTTGAGATGACAAACCAAACCAGAAATTTTCTTTGAGGTAAAATAACAAGGTTTCAACACAATGGTTGGTATTGGAATCATATCTTTCAAAAGTGATAAATGAACAAAGTGGTTATTGTTAAAACAGCAAGTGAAGATGGCATCAAATGGTTGTTATACACCCATATTCATAGGAGTAAGAGTACAAAATGACTCCAATGAAATGAGAAAAATTGGCCTTGCATGAGTATCTGCTATAATTCTAATAATATCCAACTTTGAAAGCCATTGGGCAGACTAAACTTTTTCATTGATTATTTAAACATCAAGTATCTGTTTGATCTTTTCTACCTCTTTGCTACCACCAAGTATCTCAGCATAGCATGCATCATGTTTCCTAAATAGTTCCCTCATTTGCCTTTGGAATTTAAAAAACCTGTTTTAATAATACCCAAGAGATTTAACAATTAATCTAAATCCACAATTATCATCACCAACAGGATCCCAAACCTCATCCAAGAAATTATGTAAGTTCTCAGGTAATTTATTGAGGTAATTGAATTTTGGTTAGTAAAACCAAAACTAACTTAGCCCATAATTTCATCACATTAATTAAATAAATAATCACCAAGGATGAGCTTCTGGTTGACTTCTGCACTCCTTCTTCTTCCTCAAAAGAGGATTCCAATTCCAAATGAAGGGAGCCTACTTCACTTTCATTCTCTTCCCATTTAATATGAAATTCAGCTTCTGAGCCTGAGGAATCCCAATATAAACATCATTTAACCATCAGTTAATTGAAACATCAAAATGATCACTTCTAAAAATAAAAGAATCACAATTTTTGTTTTTTTTGGTGTCCTTCTAACACATATTTCCCTCTTAATTTCCCTTTCAAAGTTTTAAAATCTTGAAATTTCACACAAGCTGTCTAATTTGGTTCAACCGCAGCTGGAAAGTAAGAATTTTGGCTCAAGTCTTGGCTTAGAAAGCTTAGAAACAAAAGCTGCTGAATTCTTGACCAGGGAATTTTAAAGCTTGAATTTATATTCTTTAGGTTGCTCCATAAAAATTCAACAGAGATTATCAAACAATTGGGATGAGTCAAGTACTGGATCAGTTTAAAACTTTCAAAAAGCCAAACCATCATTCATTAGTAAACCCATTGAGCAACCATCAATCAAATAGGGATCATTGATTGAAAAGCCATTCAAAAAATCCAACAATCAACCAACTGAACTGAAATTTTAATATTTGGAATATTATCCACCATCAATCCTTTTCAATTTTATCTTAAAGGGAACTGTATTGAACCCATAGTTCATGCCTTCCAACACCAGAGATTCTTGTCAGTTGAGGATGCACTGAGGAGTTTGAAGATGGTTGTTGATTATGTTGGTCATATCTAATGGAGAGGCACCATGTGGGATCTGCTCATGTGCATATTTCATAGATAATGAATTGAAACCAAATCTTCTTTGTGTGAGTATTCCTTTGAAGTCTTGTGATGCACTTCCCTGTGTAAATTCCATGCATTTAACATGCTAGTTCTATTTATTTGTCTCTCTTTGAATTGAATGTTGTCAGAGTGAAGCAATGCACAGATTCCCCAAATCCCGCTTCTCTGCTAATACAAAAGGCAATCACAGGAGGAGGGTCAAGGGGATCTGGTCCTCATATTTACAGATTAATGTAGTTACATTAGTTTCCATTAAAAAAAATCAATAGAATGCCACATGAAATGTGCCCCACCACCACAAGTAAATATAAGTTGTGGAACATCTTGTTCATCAATTGTAAACCTGGATGAGGATGGAATTGGGCATTAAAATGTTTTGTTTACCAAATCCCTAGATCCTAAAATATCTTTCTTAATGGGACTATAAATGATGTCCTTCAACACAGCCATTTCAAAACCAGGGGGGCTTGGGCTGGCCAATGTTTCCATATCCCACAAAAACCAAAGACAGTTCAGTTATTTCCCCAAATTTCAATTGAAAAACTCCAAAGTGTGCTCACTTTTGGTTTGACAAAAAAAAATTATCCAACATATACAATTATTTGTTTTGCTCATGTGAGGATTCAATTTTTCAAGTTTTCAGAATGCAGCTTAATAACTTCTTTTTGGCATCCAATAGTCCCAAAATGTATTCAAATTGCTCAAATTTTTGTTGAATACACTGAAATGAGGTCCAGGGGTGCCTAGGTACCCCTAATTACCGCCTAAAATGGCCCATTTTGTGCAATTTTGCCCCAAATGGGCCAAAAATGCCCCCAGGGTTGCATTTTGCTTGAGAAGTTCTGTTTGTGACTTCCCAAGTTGTGCACCTCTGTTCAAAAATCATGTGGGTTGTGAACTGTGTTTCATGCCTTTTTGGAACCCAGGGATAATGAATTTAACACCCCCTTTGGTTCAATCATTCTTTTTCATTGTGTTTTATTTCAGGGATGTATTTTATGTATTTTGTTGCTTTTTATTTTTATTTAACCATTTTGGTTTATTTTTTTTTTTGGAAGAATTATTTGATTTTTTTAGGGTTTTTAATTGTTTATTTTTAATTATTCCTAGGGCCATCAATGTGGATTCATGGACCTGGAGTTTTGAACTTATTTTTTTTTCATTATTTTTTTATTTGTTTGTAATTTCCTATAATTTTCTTTTGATTTTCTTTTGATTTTTTTGATTTTTCTTCAAGTTTTGAATTTTTTGCAACTTTTTTATTTAATGTTTTTTCTTTGTTTATTTTTATCTTTTTATGTTTTAAAAATTTGTATTTATTTTGATTTGTGTTTTTTTGTTGCTCAAAACTATGGAGTTGTGAATAGCACACCAAAACTCAAAATGGGTTGTAGGGCATGGCTCCAAACCCATCTGAGTTGTGAATGGCCATCAATTGCCAGAAGATTTGTGAAACATGCCACACAATCCGTTGGGAGTTGTGTGTGGGTTGTGTAGGTTTGGGAATTTATCATGGCCCTTATTATTATTATTATTATTATTATTATTATTATTATTATTATTATTATTATTATTATTATTATTATTATTATTATTATTATTATTATTATTATTATTATTATTATTATTATTATTATTATTATTATTATTATTATTATTATTATTATTATTATTATTATTATTATTATTATTATTATTATTATTATTATTATTATTATTATTATTATTATTATTATTATTATTATTATTATTATTATTATTATTATTATTATTATTATTATTATTATTATTATTATTATTATTATTATTATTATTATTATTATTATTATTATTATTATTATTATTATTATTATTATTATTATTATTATTATTATTATTATTATTATTATTATTATTATTATTATTATTATTATTATTATTATTATTATTATTATTATTATTATTATTATTATTATTATTATTATTATTATTATTATTATTATTATTATTATTATTATTATTATTATTATTATTATTATTATTATTATTATTATTATTATTATTATTATTATTATTATTATTATTATTATTATTATTATTATTATTATTATTATTATTATTATT